>WAAF01012138.1:36903-150793 GCA_013400475.1 Tricholaema leucomelas
TCACTGACAAAGATGTTACAGAGCACTGGTCCCAGCACTGACCCCTGAGGAACACCACTTGTCACCGGTCGCCAGGTGGACATTGTGCCATTGATCACCACTCTCTGCATGCCACCATCCAGCCAATTCCTTATCCAGTGAGTGCTGCACCCATCCAGTCTGTGCTTTGCCAGTTTGGTGACCAGGATGTCATGTGGGACAGAGTCGAATGCCTTACTCAGGTCCAGGTAGACGACATCAGTGGCCTACTCTAACTCTCTCCAGCAACTCTGTCTCCCTCTGCTGGGGCAGCAGCACTGGAGGCAGGATTGGAGGTGAGGTCTCAGGAGAGCAAAACAAAAGGGAATAACCACATTGTTCGTTCATTCCAAAGCAAGGCTGCAGATGTGGCAGCTCCTGAGCTTCTTTCTAGTTACAAGACATCACACAAATCTCCTTTCTTTACTTGTTTGACTACAACACCACATATGGTTGCCACAAGAAGGGATCCTATTTCCTGCCAGCCCCTCCTGTATTTCACCAACATTTGCCAGGGATTTCCCTTGGGATGGATCAGACACACACTGGTGAGCACTTAAAGTTCAGCATTCTGGCCGAGAGCCGCAGCGAGCGCCTGTGAGAAAGCTCTCTGCAGGGCACAGTGTATTAAGAACATGCATTTCCTTGGCTCTCCACAGCATCTCACAAACACACCTCACAGAGGAACTCTCCAGAGATCAGCAGTTGCCTACAAGGTCCTCCAGGTGCCCCAGTGCTGGTGGTAGATCACATAAAGAAGCAACCGTGCACTAAATGCAACTCTGAAGCATCTGTGTGCCTAAAAGCCCTGTGCTAATGCTCTGCTCCTTGAGTGTTTTAATAACACCATCATGCAGAGCCATGAGTGCTAATGCCATGTCACAGGGACACGATGCTTAGGAGATGCTTTGTCACCTGAATCTCAATGCCAACCTCTGTCTGTTCCATCTCTGACTGGAGAAGGAATCCATCAGGCATACCACATAGCACATTTCGGCAATGCCACTCCACCTAAGCCTGGCACGCCCCAGAGAAGGTTTGGATCCAATAAAACACTGCTCACCAGACAAAAAACCCAGAATTTCCAACACCACTCTCATTTGCACCACTCATTTACATTCTGGTTTTGCACTGCCAGGTGATTTCATGAGCCAAAATAGAAGCATTTCACTAAGTCTTCTCAGGAAAGCACACGATGATGAAATCCATTCCTGTCTTTCATAGCTCAAGTCCTCTATGAGCAATCACAGACTCACCTGAGAGCTAAGTGTCCTTGGTGCTCCTTTCAGACAACTCTGATGAACTGAAATCACTGCTAGAAACTAGAAGTTGTCAAGAATATAAGAAAGTGTCTGAGAATGTAAGGAAATCCTTACAAGCAGCCAGACAGGTCATGTACTCCCTCTGCTTCACAGCTAGCTCACATCTCGCTACAGGAAGAGAGCTGCAACAAACCAAACCATGGGCTCAGTAAGGGGGAAAAAAGGGGAAAAAGGAAAAAAAGAGTTCAAGAGAGCAGCAGGGTGTCATAGGAATCCTTAACTCCAGAAGAAAAATCAATCACATCCCAGGTGAAAAAGAGGAAAGCCAACCTCAAATCTGCATCCAGTGCTGCTGCCCTCAGCAGAAGGGGGACACGAAGGTGCTGCAGGGAGTCAAGGAGGCCACAGAGATGCTCCAAGGCTGGAGCAGCTCTGCTGTGAGCACAGGCTGAGGGAGCTGGGGGGGGTGCAGCCTGCAGAGGAGAAGGCTCCAGGGGCACCTCAGAGCTGCCTGCCAGTGCCTGAAGGGATCCTGCAGGAAGGCTGCAGAGGGACTTGTGCTGAGGGGGTCTGAGCCAGGCCAAGGGGGAACGGTTTGGAGGTGAGACAGAGCAGGGTTAGAGTGGAGCTGAGGAAGAAGCTGTTGAGTGTGAGGGTGGTGAGAGTCTGGCCCAGGGAGGCTGTGGCTGCCTCCTGCCTGGGGGTGTTGCAGGCCAGGTTGGATGAATCCTTGAGCACCTGAGTGTAGTTGAGAGGTGTCCCTGGGCATGATGGGGAGGGTGGAGGAGATGAGCTCCAAGGTCTCTTCTAACCTAGTCTATTCCCTGAGATCTCTGTCAGAGCTCCTGACTCTGCTACTACAAAGCACCATTACTTCATCCCTCTGCTGGGATTCATTTTTCTGTTTGCTAATTCTCCTGGAGCATTCAGTGGCCAGAGTTTGGAGCTTGCCTTGGCAATGAGCAGCAATTGTACATTCAGCAGCAGCACCACACGTGCACAAATTTATCTTCATTATCAGTCTGCTCTCAATGACTACAGCAGTTGAAACATGCCAGATTTTGGTCTTATTTATGGCACCCCTGAGAGTTCAGATATGCAACTAAACACTCACAGCCCTATCACTAAGAAATTGCTAACTTCATCTCTACAATTTTAGAGTGGGAATAATCATGCTTAGCAGGCCACACTGCTCATTTAATGAAATAATTGAGTAGGGACAATTTATGTTTCAATTTCCACATTCCTGAGAACCACAACAGAATCAGGAGCATTTCACAGCCAGTAAGTCATGGCAACATGCCTCTGGGGTGATGGAAGTGCCACCAGCTCCTGCTGAAGCAGGGTGCCACAACAGAGGTGCCATGGCTCAACTTTGGACTTTGTGCATCCAAATAAACCCCCAAACAACGAAATAATTAACCCCCTCTGCAGAGCCTCCTGAGTTAGCACCGAAAGCTTCATCACCACGGCCACCTTTATGCAGATGAGAAGGTTTAATTTACATTCAACTCATTTCACGAGCTCTACAAAGCTGAGCCTCAACAGTTAAGTTTCTGCACACTGAAATGTTTCACATGAATCAAGAAGCCATCAGAGGATGAGGGCGGTTGGAAGGAACCTCTGCAGGTAGCTCAGCCCTGTCCCTCCTGATAAAGCAGCTTCACCTAGAGGAGGTTGCACAGGTGGGTTTTTAAAATCTCCTGAGGAGACTCCACAACACCTCCAGGCTGCCTGTTTCAGTCCCAAAGTAAGGAAGCTTTTCCTGTGTTCTAGTTAGTGCCTGCTACTCCTCATCCTGTCATTGGAAGAGTCTGGTCCAACCGTCTTTGCAGCCTTCCTACAGATATTTATAAGCACTGATAAGCTCTCCAGAGTAGAGATCAGCTGTCACCAATTACACTTCAAGGTATCTAGGGAGTAGCTTGCTTTAAATTAAATGTGCAGTTAGGTAAGGAGGGGAGCAGGAGAGGCTGCAGACCTCAAGAAGGGCTTTGTGCGA
Source organism: Tricholaema leucomelas (assembly GCA_013400475.1). Classification (NCBI taxonomy): domain Eukaryota; kingdom Metazoa; phylum Chordata; class Aves; order Piciformes; family Lybiidae; genus Tricholaema lacrymosa; species Tricholaema leucomelas. Next base: position 40,186 of record WAAF01012138.1, read on the forward strand.
CTGCAGGTGAGCTACCATCAGCACAAGCTATGAAATCACTGGCTCAAGGTTACTGCTTGCTCCAGCTTTGGCTTCCAAGATCATCATGACATCCATTCAGGAACATTTCCATGAACGTTGTCCACGTTCTGACAGCCAGCAGAGTACTCTGTGGAGGGCAAAGTGGAACTCCTGCCATTTGATGATCTCTGTTTCAGGTTCTTTGTGAGCCATTTTCTAGCTATGAACTTTAACACAGGAGTTTTAGGGTTATTTCAGCAACCATCAGCATAACGATCCCTCATTAGGCTCCTCGAATGCTGGAATTCTCAGACAGCCTTTTTCCATTGTCGGGTCAGAACAAACACGCAATCAAACTGCTAAGTAAGTCCTGCAGAGGAGCCACACATCTGTGTTCCTATGGAAACTGCTGCAGCTATGTTGGGGGTTGACATTTATTCTTTCTTCCTATTTTAGCATCTCTCCAAACTCACCTGTTCATCCAAAATGTTCAGCTTCCCAAGGCTGACCTCAGTCCTGGGAATGCTTCTTTTGAAGCAGAGTCAAGAACCAAAAGGCTGTTCATCTATGAATGCTGAGCAAACAGTGGTTGGGTTGGGATTATGATGGCAGAATGTGAAAAGGGATGCCTAAAATTTGGGAGTGATAAAATAACAGCTGCATCACTCCTGTCCCTCACACTTCTCTGTTAGAGAAGAAAAGATTTAGATTGGATGGTAGCAGCAAGTTCTGCACTATGAGGGAGGTGGAACACTGCAACAGGTTGTCCAGGGGGGTAGCTGAGGTCCCATCTCTTATATTCAAGGTCAGACTCAACAAGCCTCTGAGCAACACCATCTAGTGGATATGGAGGAATGGTTTGGAGCTGAGGCAGAGCAGGGTTAGAGTGGAGCTGAGGAAGAAGTTCTCCAGTGTGAGAGTGATGAGAGTCTGGCCCAGGCTGCCCAGGGAGGCTGTGGCTGCCTCCTGCCTGGGAGTGTTGCAGGCCAGGCTGGATGAGGCCTTGAGCAGCTGAGTGTAGCTGAAAGGTGTCCCTGGGCATGGCTGGGAGGGTGGAGGGGATGAACTCTGCGGTCACTTCCCACTTGACACCCACTTGTATGTCCTTGTAGCTGCTCCTGCACTGGCTGGAACACTTCCCCAGGCAGCCCAGCTTCTATGAAAAGAAGCCTTTTATATTCTGAACCTTGCCTTTGCAAATTTCCAGAGTGGCTCTATCCTGAACTCTTGATATTTTCTGCTATCTAACATTAGTGGTTTGCTCAGAGACCACAAAATCTTGAGATGAACTGTGATTCAAGCTGGCAGAAAACACTTCTCTATCTGCCCTAAACCATGGGGCTGTGTCTCCCAGGAGGAGACTACTTTGGAGCCATTTTCAGTTAAGTTTTGCAGGGCTCCTTTGCAGCCCCTGTGTCTTCCAGTGGCTGACAAATGTGCCTCGCATTTTGGAAGTACTTCAGTGGGAAGGTGATCCAAAGTCTTTTAGGACTGTAATACTGTTTGGATCCTTCTGTTTTGGAAGGCACACACGAGTGTAAGCCTCTAAAGGCTCTTTCCCAGCTCCCTTCCTCAAAGCAGAACTAAATTCAGTTACAACAGCTTGTGCTGAAGCTTGCTGAATGTTTCCAAGCTCTGGGAACCTGTAACCACCACTCAGCAGCCATCTTTTGATGGTGAGATTTTGTGCTTCCCAGTTGGAGTATCCCTTGCTACAACTCATGACCATTAGCTAATGTCAGTTTGCTGTGCTCTGCAAAGAGCTGGGAAGGTCTTCTCCACCAGAGCACAGAGGACCTGCTCCTCCCTGTACAGGTCCTGACTGCTCAGAGGCAGCATTCAAAGCACTCACATTCATTTTTCATGCACATTATACAGGAGTATTAATGCATGCTTAATACATTTTTCATATAATTGCATTATACAAGACTGGGTACAGGTTATTAACCACGCTGTGGTGATGCCATTCTCAGGATAAACCATCTCTGCTCTGCTGCTATCTTAGGAGGAGATCAGCAAAGCCCTCAGCTCAATATTTGTTTTTAGATGAGCTTTTTACTGATTATGACACTGATTATTCAGAAGTTAAGATCATGTGAGGAGTGGTAGAATGAGGATTAACAGTGCCAACAGAGTAAGGACAGAGCCTGCAGGATCTCTGGTACACAGTGACCAAAAATAGCTCCACAAGACATTGACAGCTCACCATTGAGCATCACTCAGTGTAGCTACCCTCGGAAGCAGACTGGTCTGGCACAAGTGAGAACCTGGACCAAGATTTTTAAACCAGAAATATCCCCAGTCTGTTAAATTCAACCTCGTCGCATAGCGAGCGGCTCTTGTCTGACTTGGTGCAGAGAACTACAGAGACTTGATGACCAAATTACTTATTCTGGTACTTAATTCACCTGCAAAGCTCTAGGGTAGATATCTGCAGCTCCAGGTGCCAGATCCAGCCCAGCAGACCAAGTAACCCAGGCTAATGCAGGAATAGTCACGCTGGCTCAGGGGTGTAGGGAAGAGGGAAAAAAAGTTGGAACATAAAACTTGTGCTACTTAGAAGCTAGCTAGAATGTTTTGGTGAGAAAAACCAGATTACAGGCTGTGAAAAGGAAACAATGGGGGGGGGTCTACTTCACTCAGACGCTTGCTAAGATGGATAAGAACAAAAATATAGATAACAGAGTTGCTTTCTGTCTGGACTTGGGCTGAATTTCTCTCTCTGACCTAACCTGCCGTCTGTGTGACTATTCCACCTGCTTCCTAACTCCCCTGGCTCACCCTCCAAACTACCTTGATTATAAGGCAAAGTCCTGGGTAAGGTAGAGGGATGGGAGGAAGGTGGAAGGGTGGTTGAGAGCCCCTCCTGGGGACTCATGTTTCTGAGAAGGCTGCTGTGTTTCTGTATTACTTCTAATTTGTCTATTTCTGTATCTATTGTAAATAGCTGCTTGTATCTTGTGCTAAGCTGCAAACACAAAGCTTCATTCCATCTCCAGAGCAGCCGAGTCTACTCTGGGTGATTTTCCAAAGTGTGTGTGGGGCGGGGAGGGGCAGGTAACACCCAAACCATCACAGTAAAACTCCATACAACAGAGTACAGCAAGGGAGATAAGTCTGTAATTAGCATAAAAGATAACAATGGCTCTGAAAGCCATTTGACATGAAAATAGAAACACAAACAACATTAAAAGACTCATTACTATGCCTACAGCAATGGAACAACTTCCCAGAGTAACATACATATGGAGATGTGTTTCCTTAGGATTTAAAAGTAACTGCTTGATAGATTGAGGGGAATAACAATCTGTCCTAAGGAGATCTGTTAAACAAGGCACACACGAGCTGTAATCCTTTAATTGCTCATCTCTGTACCTGAGAAGCACATCTGACCTTCTGCATAGGAACCATTGATTGATTCTCAATAATTCCTGCTGCTCAGCAGGGTCCTCCTCAGAGCAAGCCAGCAGACACTATTTGTAAATCTGCCTCGTCAGTTCTAAGTGCCCTAACAAAAGGTGTCTGAGCTCTCTGTCACCGAATTCGTCTCCTGAAAATGTAACAGAGTCACATGGACATCTGTCACCACAGATGTGGCTCCAGCTTTGTAGAAGGAACAGCGAGGTACTCACCCAATTTCTCTGAGAAATATGACAACAATTTCCTTCTTGTCGTGTTAGGACCAAGAAGGTTATTTGTAATGCAGCAATGATGGAATCAACACATCCATAGGCCCATGGAATGGCTCAGGTTGGAAACAATCTCAGAGCTCATCTCCTCCAGCCATGCCCAGGGACACCTCTCAGCTACACTCAGTTACACTCAAGGTCTCATCCAGCCTGGCCTGCAACACCCCCAGGCAGGAGGCAGCCACAGCCTCCCTGGGCAACCTGGGACAGACTCTCACCACCCTCACACTCAACAACTTCTTCCTCAGCTCCACTCTAACCCTGCTCTGCCTATTCAGCCAAATGTGTAAACTTCTTGAATGACAGTAAAATGTTCCTCAGTGCCGTGGGGCCGAGCACTGTGTGACCATGCACATGGCAGAGGAGAAATAACATCTCCAAGAGCTTGCTTTTTCTTCTTGTTGGATCAGCCAGTTCCAACCCCCCTGCCATGGCCAGGGACACCTCACAGTACATCAGGCTGGCCATAGTCTCATCCAGCCTGGCCTTAATCACCTCCAGGGATGAGGCTTCCCTGGGCAACCCCTGCCAGGCTCTCATCACTCTCATGCTGAACAACTTCTTCCTAACATCCAGTCTTTATCTATCTGTTTCCAGCTTTGTTCCATCCCCCCCACTCCTGTCATTCCCTGACAGCCTAAAAAGTCCCTCTCCAGCTTTCTTGTAGCCCCCTTAAGACACTGAGAGGCCACAATCAGGTCACCTGGGAGCCTTCTCCTCTCCAGACTGCACAGCCCCAACTCCCTCAGTCTTTCCTCACAGCAGAGCAGCTCCAGCCCTCTGCTCATTCTCATGGCCCTTCTCTGGACAGCTTCCAGCACCTCCATAGCCCTCTTGTAACAGAGGCTCCAGAACCATATGCAGTACTCCAGGTGGGGGTCTCACCAGTGTGGAGCAGAGGGGCAGGATCACTTCCCTCACCTTCCTGCTCACACTGCTCTTGCTGCAGCCCAGGCCCTGGTGCATTTCCTTGAGATCAAGATGTCAAAACACTCCTCTCTTCTCATTTTGCTTTCTGTGCCCTTGACTGCCTTTGCCAACCTGCTGTTTGAGGTCTCTTTGAGTTGATTAACCTCCTATGCCTATCCTCTGAGCATATCAAACACAAAAGAAAGCATTTTGGATCAGAGGGGGCATCTTTTCTGTTGGGTTTAAAGACTGGCTCTGCTGACTCATGAATGCTCACCTCTTGCTTTACAGCTTCTCTTTGAAATGGTACATTGAGGTTTGGGGTTTACTTTTGCTTGTGTTTGTTGGTTTGATTCGTTGGTGTTTAGTTTTCTCTAGTACTCAGCTTTCCTTTGTTCTAAGGGTACCTCACAGTCTCTTTCTGTACTCACATATTCACAGGGAACATCAGAGGGAATGCAGCGAGAGAGGAAATGGCAAGATGGGGTTGGAAGCTGACCAGAAGGACTTGCTTCAATGTATTTTCCAGTGGGCCAGAGCACACACTGCTGTCTCCTCAAACACATCCTGGCAGTCATTTGGACATAGTGAAGCAAAATATTACATTTCCCACCTATTAAGGACATTTTATAAAATGGTTTAGGTTGGAAGGGACCTCAAAGCTCATCCAGTTCCAATCTGTGCTAGTTTGAAGCCAGCTAGAATGTTCTGGTGAGAAGAACTAGATTACAGGCAGTGAAAGACAAACAAGGGTGATGCCTATATCACTCATAGGCTTGCTGAGAGGTATGAGAATAGGAATCCAAACATAGACAAGGCACTTCCACGTCTTCTGTTTGGGAGCTCTGAGCTGCATTTCTCTCTCTGTCCTCTCTGCCATCTCTCTGATTAATCCACTTTGCTTCCTAACCCCCTGGGGGGGAGCACCCAAACCATCACACAACCCCCTGCCATAGGCAGGGACACCTCCCGCTAGAACAGGCTGCCTAAGGCCTCATCCAACCTGGCCTTGATCACCTCCAGGGAAGGAGTAGCCACAACCTCCCTGGGCTACCTGTGCCAGTGTTGTTATGGGTTGATAAAGAACATGAGTGAAAATTCTTATGCTGAAAATCCTTATTTTAAGGAACATAATTACATTAAATCATAACAAGAACACTGAAATACTTTTCTTCCCTGCCCCTTCTACAGCAGCCTGAATTATTCTTCAGCACCCAGCAAATAACATCAATTAGGACCAGAAGCAAGATGTGCTGCTATAAAAGGACATTATCTCCCCTTGGCTAAAATGACCTTTCTAAAACTAAGGTAAAACTTGTAATTAAAGTCCAAGTTGCTCCTAGGATTGTCTGAACAGCAGGAACTTTTCATTAAATTGAGGTAATTATGAAGTAGCAAACATGCCAGAGTTAAAGGAGGTTATGTATATGGCATATTGATTCCTATGGGCTGTATAAATTGGTATAACAAGCAGAGTGATGTGAGCATATTTTATTTAAGAGTGAGATATTAAAATCTATGTCCATTCCTTACATATTGGTTTATGAATAAAATATGTTGTGGCATGTCTGTTTTATTTGCTTGTAGAAGAAGCAGGGGTTCATTTATGGGGAAAATGATTCATGTATAGAACACATTGGTTGGCAGTTACAGAATATGAAATGAAGCAGAATTGCTTTTCAGTTTGTGTGTCATTAATCTGTTGATAGGCATTCTACTCGGATTTAAACATCTATTTGCTTTGGCTTGATTCTGTGTCAAACAGTAGAGCTGATTCTGCACATTGGCTCTGCTCAAACCTCACCTCCAATCCTGCCTCCAGTGCTGCTGTCCCCAGCAAGAGGACACAGAGCTGCTGGAGTGAGTCCAAGAGGCCACAAAGATGATCCAAGGACTGGAGCAGCTCTGCTGTGAGGATAGGCTGAGGTAGGTGGTAGTATACAGCCTGGAAAACAGAAGACTCCAGAAGGACATTAGAGCTGCCTGCCAGTGCCTGAAGGGATCCTGCAGGAAGGCTGCAGAGGGACTTGTGCTGAGGGGGTCTGCAGACAGGCCAAGGGTGAATGGTTTGGAGCTGAGGCAGAGCAGGGCTAGAGTGGAGCTGAGGAAGAAGTTGTTGAGTGTGAGGGTGGTAAGAGTCTGTCCCAGGCTGCCCAGGGAAGCTGTGGCTGCCTCCTGCCTGGGGTGTTGCAGGCCAGGCTGGATGAGTCCTTGAGCAGCTGAGTGTAGCTGAGAGGTGTCCCTGGGCATGGCTGGGAGGTTGGAGGGGATGAGCTCTGATGTTCCTTCCAATCTGAGCTACTCTATTTCTATGATGACTTATAGATGTAGTTTGACTCTTTCAGTGCCTACAACAAATACTGCTGCACCTCTAAGAGCTAAAAGGCATCCATGACAGACTTTGAACATTAACCAACTGCTTGCATGGAATTTAGAGACAGCCAAATGGGGACAAAACAGTTAAGTTGGTGAGAGGTGTATGTGAAACGACACATGCATGGCACATCTAACTCACAGGTATCCAAATGCTTAATGCTGCACACTCTAAGCAATCTTTCAATCTCATACCATTGTCATCATACTCTGGGCACAGACTGGTCAGGGGAAGGGTACTTGGCAAGAGGAAGGGAGCTAGAGGAGGGCTTTTCCACCCTCCCCAACATGGCCAAGCAGCACAGCCTGCAGCAGCCTGCAGCCACAGCACAGATATGTTTCTTCTAGTGAAGCAATAGCTTCATAAGCCAATTCCACCAGAACCTGTTTGCTCCATCTGTGCTATAGATGCCCATGTCCATTGTGGAAAAACATCACACAAGATACACAAATAATGCATTTGATTTATGAACCCCGGGCCAGACTGCCAGGCGTCAAAGAACCACCACACCGCCCAGACAGTGAGGCAATTTCAGTGTTGGCAACAGAGCTGAGCTCCACTGGAGCTCCATCTGCTGACATGGACAACAAACTCAGCCAAAGCTCATCCGGAATTATCACATCCATAATTCCCATAGATATTTCATCTCTAGCAGAGACCTGTCAAATCTGAGCTGGTGACCTGGGAGCAAGACCAACTTTTCCTGATGGGAGGTGACTGGAGGAGAATTGCAAAGAGGAAAGCAACAAACCAAATAAGGGGAGAAGCACTCCTCACAGAATAGATTTCCTCTGTCAAATCTTTCTCCAGGTACTTTCAAGTGGGGAGGGAAGAGAAGGCTCTGCATATGTCTGTAATATACATATAGGGACCATAGCAAAGAGTTTGTGTAAGAACTGTACAGCATCAGGAGTCGTTTGTTGGAAAAGCATCATAAAGTCATTGCTTTGAGCATCAAGATTAGGTCTTGAGTGTGGTTCAGAAGTGGTAGTGTCTTACGCAAAGTTGCCAGCAGCAAACCTCAATCTCTGCTACTGATGACATCAGAGATTGACAGTGCCAGAAGGCTCTAGAAATTTATAATCACAGAATAGCTCAGGTTGGAAGGGATCTCAAATTTATCTCCTCCAACCTCTCCACCATGCCCAGGGACACCTCTCAGCTGCACTCAGCTGCTCAAGGCCTCATACAACCTGGCCTGCAACAGCCCCAGGCAGGAGGCAGCCACAGCCTCCCTGGGCAGCCTGGGCCTGACTCTCACCACCCTCACACTGCAGAACTTCTTCCTCAGCTCCACTCTAACCCTGCTGTGTTTCAGCTCCAAACCATTCCTCCTTGGCCTGTCTGCAGACCCCCTCAGCACAAGACCCTCTGCAGCCTTCTGCAGGATCTCTTCAGGTGCCGGACCTCAGCGGTAAGATCCTTCTCCACCATGCAAGACAGGAAGATCCTCCCATTAATGGGTTTAAGCTGGAAGAGGGGAGATTCAGACTGGATGTTAGGAGGAAGTTCTTTACAGTGAGGGTGGTAAGACACTGGCACAGGTTGCCCAGGGAGGCTGTGGATGCTTCCTCCCTGGAGGCGTTTAAGGCCAGGCTGGATGAGGCCTTGAGCAGCCTGCTCTAGTGGGAGGTGTCCCTGCCTATGGCAGGGGGTTGGAGCTGGATGATCCTTGAGGTCCCTTCTAACCTAAACCATTCTCTGATTCTATGATTCAATGGCAGAAATGGAGACAGAAAACAGTAACTGTATCTAGCAGAGGGTTTGGAAGAGTTACAGCACAGTTGGCAGCAGTGATGGAAATCCGTGTCAAATCAATAGGTGCAACTGATTACCTGCTCTCAAGGATGATGTTGATAGCACTGCTTCAGAGCAGGAACTGAAAGGCTCTTGTTTGATGGTAGGTTAAAGACATTGCCTTCACATCTCACTTCAATTATAATGCAGAGGTAACAGAAATTAGAGGCATTACTCAGACACCCTTATTAGCCGAGTTAAGAATAGCAGACAGAAAGGGTAAACAGAGTTTAGCACGGCAAGCACCACATCACAAAAAGATTTACAAATACCTTTTTTCCCCATCACAATGTATGTAAGATCAGAAAGCAGCCTTTCAAGTCCCAATGATTTAAGTGTTAGAATGAATGGCATGTTTGAAAATATGATGCCTGGCCAATTAATGTCCATTTCAGCTCTTCAAATGCTGTATTTGCTTTTAAATGGAAATGTATCTGCTGAAAGAAGAGCTGTGCAGACTCCAATGCACTCCTAACCAGAACAAATGTCTCCACACCACAGCCCAAATACTTCAGCCAAAAAAAACCCCACCACTTAAAAAAATCAATGTATTTTAACACAAGCCAATGGAGTTACATCTGAGCTGAACGATGGTCATTACAGCCAATACACTGCCCCTGGGGTGTAACATCACTGAAAGCAACCTACAGTCATTGCAACTCACGACTTAGTACTGGTTGAAAGGCTAAGCAGACAAAAACCCTACATGAGTGCTCCAATCTTTATTATGAATCACAAAACAGAATCATAGAATCAACCAGGTTGGAAGAGACCTCCAAGATCATCCAGTCCAACCTAGCACCCAGCCCTGTGCAATCAACCAGAACATGGCACCAAGAGCCCCATCCAGCCTTTGCTTGAACACTTCTAGGGACGCTCACTCCACCACCTCCCTGGGCGGCCTGTTTGAGGATGCCTCTCAGCTACACCCAGCTGATCAAGGACTCATCCAGCTTGGCCTGCAACACCCCCAGGCAGGAGGCAGCCACAGCCTCCCTGGGCAGCCTGGGACAGACTCTCACCACCCTCACACTCAACAGCTTCTTCCACAGCTCCACTCTAACCCTGCTCTGTCTCAGCCCCAAACCATTCTCCCTTAGCCTGGCTCAGACCCCCTCAGCACAAGTTCCTCTGCAGCCTTCCTGCAGGATGTCTTCGGGCACTGGCAGGCAGCTCTGAGGTGCCCCTGAAGCCTTCTCCTCTGCAGGCTGCACCCCCCCAGCTCCCTGAGCCTGTGCTCACAGCAGAGCTGCTCCAGCCCTTGGAGCATCTTTGTGGCCTCCTCTGGACTCACTCCAGCTGCTTTGTGTCCTTCTTATGCTGAGGACATCAGCTTGAAGTAGATTATCTCTGAGGTTCCTTCCAACCTAAGCCATTCTATGATCTTGTGCCATTTAATGCACTGTTTACAGCTTCATGTTCCTGCCCATGGGACATTTTAGATCAGGACAATCTTGCTTCAGTCAGACAATTGATTCCCTTAATATAGGAAGGATACTCTGAAGAGAGCTCTTCTACTTTTAATTTCTCTTTGATTCATTTAATTTAGGAATTTCACACCATAGAAAAGCTCCACATGATTTCTGCACTGCCTGACTGCTGTGGTTTCTGTGGGCAAACAGCTCAGCAGAAGAGAAGACACATCTCGTACCCAACCATGCAGCACTACTGGCAAATAACTACAGTCTACGTCTGAAATTTGCATCTACTGCCCTGCCACTGCATCTGCTTTGCATTTCATACTCTGCTGGAGACTGCAGGGTGTCACCCTTGCATCCTAGCAAATATGAGAAAGATTATTTCTTTTTTTTAAAGAAGGTTTTTCAGAACCTCTCCATCTTTTCCCCTTGGGAAGTGGCCTGAGATACACAAGCCTGAGCACTAGGACCACACAGGTAACTCTAGTATATATTGCAGCCTGATGAGATCCTGCTGGTGTGACACAGCTAAGCAATCCGTGCTCCCTCTAGTGTCCCAGAAAACCCACTCCAAATGGTGACTGAAAGGCATACCAAAGGTAATAAATAGACGGCTTGAGAATTAATAGGCACTCAATTAAATCTCATCCCTTCACGTTTCTAACAGCAGCTACAAAAACGTCATGAGGAGCTGAGGCTGAATGTGGACCTGGTCAGGAAAAGAACTCATGAAACTGGGAAAGGAGGAGAGTTTCATTGCCTGGCCAAAAATAGCTCAGCTGAGGTCCTTGAGTCAGAAATCAGCACACTTAAACTGATACACCAGTCAAGTAATTTCTCTCTAAGAAACATCCAACACTATAAATTCACTCTAAGATGAAAATCAATTATTTAAATCAAAGTTTTCTGCTTGCTGATTTAAATCAGAGCTAAACCATTCAGATTCAAGCCAATTCACCTTCCTGAACCCTTCAAATCTTTGAGTCAATGATAAAGCTGCCATTGACCTGAAGGGGATAGTTGGGGAGGATTCCCTCAGGCTGCTCACACCTAACTCCTGCCTGGTTTTGTCACCTTTAAACACTCAGAAGCCACATCTGATATTTCTGTTTTATAGAATGATATAGGAAAACATCCAGAATGGCACTATTTTCTGCTGCAAGGGCAAGGAAACCGAGCCAGAAAGCCTTCCCCATGCCATGCCCACCTCTTCACTTCCAGCTAGCCCTGGTTCAGTGCTGTGTCTTGTCCAGGAGTACTAAAAGCCAGGCCCAGCACTGTGCACATGGAGCTGTTTGAACCAGTGCACAATTCTTGTTTACAGCAGATTAGCCCCCATCTGTCCACTAACACACAAGAGAATAGAATCAACCAGGGTACAAGAGACCTCCAAGATCATCCAGCCCAACCTAGCACCCAGCCCTGGCCAATCAACCAGACCATGGCACTAAGTGCCTCATCCAGGCTTTGCTTGAACACCTCCAGGGACTGTGACTCCACCACCTCCCTGGGCAGCCCATTCCAATGCCAATCACTCTCTGCCAACAACTTCCTCCTAACATCCAGCCTGAACCTGCCCTGGCACAACTTGAGGCTGTGTCCCCTTCTTCTGTTGCTGGTTGCCTGGCAGAAGAGACCAACCCCACCTGGCTACAACCTCCCTTCAGGTAGCTGCAGACAGCAATGAGGTCTGCCCTGAGCCTCCTCTTCTGCAGGCTGCACACCCCCAGCTCCCTCAGCCTCTCCTCACAGGGCTGTGCTCCAGGCCCCTCCCCAGCTTTGCTGCCCTTCTCTGGACACCTTCCAGCACCTCAACATCTCTCTTGAACTGAGGAGCCCAGAACTGGACACAGGACTCAAGGTGTGGCCTAAGCAGTGCTGAGCACAGGGGCAGAAGAACCTCCCTTGTCCTGCTGCCCACACTGCTCCTGAGCCAGCCCAGGATGCCATTGGCTCTGCTGCCCACCTGGGCACTGCTGCCTCATCTTCAGCTACTCTCTACCAGCACCCCCAGCTCCCTCTCTACTGGGCTGCTCTCAGCCACTCTGTCCCCAGCCTGTAGTGCTGCTTGGGGTTGTTGTGGCCAAAGTGCAGAACCCTGCAGTTGGCTTTGTTCCATCTCATCCAACTGGTCTCTGCCCACCCATCCAGCCTGGCCAGGTCCCTCTGCAGGGCTCTCCTACCCTCCAACAGATTAACACCTGCTCCTAACCTGGTGTCATCTGCAGACTTACTGATGGACTCAATCTCCTGGTCCAGATCATCAATTTAGAGCCAGAGGTTGGCAGCTCAGACAAAGAGTTTTCTGCACTTGAATTGTTCTTTTCTGGGGCATAATTACAAGTGCAGCATGTTTAATAAAAAGCTGGCTAATGTTTTCCTGCCATTAGCGTGAAGGATCCTGCATTCATTATTCACAACTCTCTCTGAAGTCATGGCTGGATTTTGCCAACACATTAATTCTCACTTCTTTTTACCCCTTGGAAAAGTAAAAAAAAGAAGTTTTGGAGGAGAACCAAAGTAGGGAGCGCAGACAAACACACACAAGCAAATCCAAATCAAGTGTTTTCAGATGAAAAATGATGGCACAAAAGCAGGAAGGCAATTTAAACAATCAAATTAAATAATGCAATTAAAACAAACCAATTCAGATATTCCCATAGGTGTCTTGATGAGCTCTAACTGTAGGAGCAAGTTAGCTGAACCAGTACTATTAATTTAGCATAACATAATGATCCTTGCCCCCAAAGGCTGTCACAGATATCCCATCTTCACAGATTTGAGTTATCCTTTTCCTAATGGCCATTTCTGAGCATCCAAAGGGCTTTTGTGACTGGCAAACAGCTGAACACTGATATGGTGAACTCAGAACTTACCACCCATAATGAGGCAATTACCTTGCAAGCTAAAAATAACCATGAGAAACCCCAATTAAGTTCCTTTCATCCTGACCAGTTGTCTGTCCCTGCATCTTCCACTCAGAAAACATGCAAGAGTTAGCCTGCAAATTGCACCCAGAAACATGCTTCATTTGTTGCACAGACACTTGGAAGAATCCCACAACTTATAGACAGATCTTTAAGAAGCATGAAGCACTTAAAAAGAAGCTGATGAACACTGTGGAGAACAGGTCTTATGCACAGCAGCTAAGAAGGAACTGGGATTGTTTAGTCTGGACAAAAGGTGAGTGAAGGGAAACTATCACTACAACTAACCGAGAGGAAGTTGTACAAAGGAGGATGATCTCCCTACAATCAAGTGACGAGAGGAAATGGCCTCAAATTGCACCAGAGGAGGTTTAGATTGGATATTAGAATAAATTAGAAGTTTCTTCATTGAAAGAGTTATTAACCCCAGGGAGGTGTTTGAATCCCCATCTCTTGATGTGTTTGGAAGTTGTGTTGATGCAATGCTGAGCGACATGGTTTATCACCAGACTGAGTTAGGTAATGGTTGGGCTCAAGGATCTTAAAAGTCTTTTCTGACCAAAATAATTCTAAAAATGTTGGGACTACACATTCTTTCACTCTCCTGGTGACACTGGGGTGGCTGCTGCTTCCCAGATCACCAAGGCAGTCAAGAAATTGGTTGCTTGTTACCGGCAATCAGCCCAAAGTGCTGATGAACAATGTCATTTGCTGTACAGGTCAACTTGTGATGGCTACACTTTGATTGTCCCCATGGTTACACCTGGGATTCCTTCCTGGATTGTTTGTAACACTACAGCATAAGCAGCTGCTGGGCAGAAACCCAATGTACACAAGGTACCCTGCTTAACTGGGGTATCCTATTGAATCCTCTTAGTGTACCACCAGAAGGCTATTAATAGTGACATGTGCAGTAAGCTGTATTTTTGAAAGTGAGCTAGAAATCACCACAGTGGGAAGGCACTTAGAAGTTATTGCTATACCACTGGAGAAATAAGAACACAGTTATTAGATGTATTTTTTAAGGGAGCCTTTTTTTTCCCCCCCTACATGATTTTCTGCAACTGCACTCTCAGTTTTAGGTCTGAAGGTGCTGCCTGAGCAAAACAAGGGTTGTGCTTACTTTGCAAGGAAAGACTCAATTGATGATGACAAGCACAGCAGACTAAATACAAAGCTAGGAGGAAATAAACAGCCAGTAACAAGGAGAACCACATAAGATAGAAGAGGTTCAGCAACCCAGTCTGATGGCAGGATGCTCCATCATAAAATTACAGCTGTTGAATTGAAAAGGGATCCTTTATAAGCTAGCAGAAGGTTACGGGTTGGAAAGGACCTCCAGAGATCATCCAGTCCAAGGCCCCTGCCAGAGCAGCATACCGAGGGCAGGGCACACAGGAACACAGCCAGGTGGGGTTGGAAAGGCTCCAGAGAAGGAGACTCCACAACCTCTCTGGGCAGCCTGCTCCAGGGCTCCAACACCCTCACAGGGACAAAGTTTCCCCTCCTGTTCCCATGACACCTCCTCTGCTCCAGCTTGCCCCCAGTGCCCCTTGCCCTTGGCCACCCCTGAGCAGAGCCTGGCTGCGTCCTCCTGACACTGCCCTGCACATCTTCAGCTCAGCACTGAGGGCAGCCCTCAGGCCCCTCTGCTGCCAGCTGCCAGCCCCAGCTCCCTCAGCCTGGCCTCACAGGAGATGTTCACTGCCTGCAGCAGCTTGGGGGCTCTGGGCTGGCCTCTCCCCAGCAGTTCTCTGAGGTCCTTCTTGACCGGAGGGGCCCAGAACTGGACACAATATTGCAGATGTGGCCTCAGCAGGGCAGAGTGATACTACAATCTCTCTGGACCTCCTCACCACAGTCCTTCCAATCCACCCCAAGTTGCTCTCGGCGTTCTTGCCCACAAGGGCACATATCTGGCTCATGAGCATCCTGTTGTCCACCAGCACTCCCGGGTCCTTTCCTCCAGAGCTGCCCTCCAGCAGCACAGCCCCAACCTATCCTGGTCAAGGGAGTTGTGAAGATAGAGGCTTACACACCACAGACCAATACTGTGTTAGAAATGTCTGCTGCTCCAAAAGCATATTTAGGAAAAGTGCATCTGGGCAGGCAGAGATCAAACAAGCTAAGGAAAAACCAAGAGTGGGGATCTTTCAGGACTTTCAGTAGGTTTTGCTCTGCATCTATGCAGAATCAGATACATGGACTCAGGCCAAGAAATACACAGTTATGGTTTTATTGAACAACCTTTATTGGAGGAGAGGGGTTGTTAAACTTTCACTTAAAGCTTTTTTTAAAGGTAGTTTAGTAAAAAGCTTGGAGCTCTAGGGATGGTTATTCCAAGATAAATGTGAGAGCTTTAGAGACTCAAATCTCCTTATACAGAACAAGGAAAACATTTTCAAGGAATTAAGGTCATCTCTCACTTGTCATTCATCTTTTTCTTCCCCAAAACTACCTATCTTACCCTATTAATTTTTTTTTTGCTTCCTATCTTAGGAACTCTTCTGGCCACTTTACCTACTAAAAGCAGCTCTATCAGAGCTCTTCCTTTTTATCATGTTGATAAAAGTTTCTGTTTGGTTGGGTTTTTTTAACACAAAACCCCTAAGCAACCAATAAAACAAGCAAAACCAACACCCTACAAACAAAATACCCACCCCCAAACAAGACCTCACCGAAACCCACAGCCAACTCCACCACACACAAACTCAAAAAGCACACCACCTACTCAAACTGATTTCCAGTCTGCCTACCTTTACATCCCCCTTCCCACACCATTACCAGTAAATAGGTGGAATTTCAATGCTGTCAGTTCCTAACTTTGAGTGGGTGTCCTGCTCTCCTGCCAAGAGCAGCTTGGCTGTATATGCCTGCTCTCTGCTTCAATGCACCCTCTCCCCCCCACACTAGATAACCCCTGACTTAACAACCAGCACCTAAGCATTCCATACACTTTTGGTAACTGATCCTCTACTTAGGAGGGAACTCAGTTTTGGATGTTGCCAAGGCAACTTAAATGAAATCCTCTTGCCAACGTAAGTGTCCCATAACCCTCATTTACAAGATTATTCACCGAATAACGACTTTTGGAATCTCTTGAAGATCAACATTTCCACGTCTGTTAGTCGCAAATCCTAACCCTTATCACTCAGCATCTTCTCTAGTAGACGTGAGCTGCAACAGCAGATTTGTCTTTAGGTTTTGCAGTCCTGGCCTACAATGCAAGAGGAAGATGAAGCCACTCTTAATCCCCTCTGTCTAGCTCAGAACAAAAGGAAATGATACACTTTGGGCAGCAGTGAACTTGTGCTGGAGCCCCAGCTACCCATCTGCGTGAAGCAGACCACAGGCAAGACGCTGAGTTTCAGCAGGTTGCAGAAACAGTTACCAGGTGGTAGGAGGGCACATTTCCACCAGATAGCACCACCTCACATTTATCACTAGAGGCAATTTAAGGACTTGGCAAAGGGAATGACAAGAGCTCCCCCAGGAGCCTGGCTTCAGGCTTGCCTGGACGGGTCAGTTGGCACAAGCTGTTCTGGAAGCGGCTCTGCCTGTCCAAGTGACACGGCTCAGAAGCACCACCTCACCTTCCAAGTGATGGAGCCTGGATTATTTTTAGATCTATGCTGGCCTTGGAAGGAACCGAAACAAATGCAATTTCCATGCAGGCAGACAGCTTCTCCTGGTGGTGGTGGCCACTTTCTCCCCCTCCCCAAACCAAGTTATAAATAGCAGTATTATTCATGCATGCAGAGCAGATACTCAAACACGTCTCAAAGACAGAGCAACTGTAAACCAAGCCAAAGTGATATGCACAAATCCATACCATTCCTAAAATAACCTCTCTTTTGGAGCTCTTAGCCAAGGAGCAGCTCACCCTCTCACTACAGCAGAAATGTCAAAGGCATCTTCCTCTTTATCCATCTGGATGAACTCGCTAAGAGAAGCCATGCTGCTGGAGCAAATCAGGTACAGTTTCAAACAGAGATTAAGTGACTTTCACAAGTTGGAAAGAACACTGGAATAAGGGGCATGAAAGGGAGGAAAGATTAAAAGAAAGGTCAAGAGGTGACCGTCCTTTGATGAAAAAAAAAAAAAAAAAACTGAACAGGTTAAAAAACAGGGAAGAAAAAAGCACATCCAAAGCTCAAAAGCTCAAACCTTCCCCACGGTATGCAGACAAACCCCAAATAGGAACAGATTGTTAAATTTCTCGAGTCAAGGGACATAATCTCTGCCCAACATTACTTGCTGTAGTTAACATTTTACACGTGTGTGTGGAGGGTCTTGTTCCTTTCAGACTTTAGCAAAGAATGAGGATTATTTTTAAGAGCTCCTCTATTAGGATACACTTTGTGTAAGTGAGACAGATTTATGAAAACGATTTTCTCATTAAATGAAAATCAACAGATGGCACTCTATAGGCAAGGCCCTCTCTTCCTCCTGTAATACATGGTTCAGACCAAAAAAAGTTTTGTGTCATCTCAAGAGTTTGAGATTTGAACAGGACTACTTAGAGAAAAAAATGTGTTGTTCACATTGTATTGTCCCCAAGAATATCACTAAGGGCAGATTAAAAAAAGATAGGTCCAACCCAAAAAGGTGTGTGCAGATCTGGAGCCCCCAACATAAGCAGGACATGGAACTCTTAGAGCCAGTCCAGAGGAGGCCACCAAGATGCTCAGAGGGCTGCAGTAGCTCTGCTAAGAGGACAGGCTGAGAGAGTTGGGGCTCTGCAGCCTGGAGAAGAGAAGGCTTCAGGAGACCGTGGAGTGGCCTTCCAGGAAGGCTGGGGAGGGATTACTGACAAGGTCTTGTAATGACAGGACAAGAGGTAACGGATTTAAACTGGCAGATGGGAGAGTCAAACCAGATGTTATGAAAGGGTTCCTTACAGTGAGGGTGGTAAGTCAGTGGCACAGGTTGCCCAGGGACGTTGTGCAGCACAGAATCACAGAGTGTGAATCACATTCTGTGATTCTGTGCTGCACAACCTCCCTGGAGGTGTTCAGGACCAGGTTGGATGAGGCCGTGAGGGACCTGTTCTAGTGGGAGGTGTTCCTATCTATGACAGGGGATTGCAACTCGATGATCTTTGAGGTCCCTTCCAACCTAAACCCTTCTGTGATTTCAGAGGTGCAAAGCACTGAATGTCTCCCCCTCCCAGCAATTATTTCCTAATATCTTACATGAATAACAGTCGCAGCCACTAGTTTGGTAATTTTTTACTGCCGACAAGATGACTTAATTCAAGCTCTGCCCAAGGCTTCCCAGTCACAGTAGTTACACATTTGACTGCACAAGGAAGCACAGGGTTATTGCTTGCTTACTGTGGGATGCTGCACCTTTACTTTTTTAGCTCTGTACACTGTATTACCAAAAAAACAGAAGCCAGCAAACTGAGCTGCACACAGACTGCATCTCAACGATGAAAAGCAAAAGGGAGTCTTCCTCACGGCAGCCCTCTGAAGCGAGTTAGCAGCCTTACCACACTTCTCTACATGACGAACACAACCTTCATCTTACTAACTTCACCTTCTGCAACCCCTGGCTGGAGAAGGAGACTGACCTAGTCTGACTTCTGAAATACATTGCTGAGGCACAGCACAGGGAGTTTTGTCCCGGCCTGTAGCAGACATGATTACAGCAGTGCTTTCTGGCTGAGGAACTCTAAGGGGCAACTTCAGCACAGACAGAACAAAAGCTCCCCTAAAACAAAGATTCCAGGCCCTACCTTGACTCATTTAACTTCCCCCTCCCCTTCTCTCTTTATCCAGGGGTTAAACCATTGGTATAATAACTGAACAGGATGTTCTCAGTTGGTTATCAGAGATGAGAGATGACTTCTGAAGAAGATGGCCATGTAATTGCACAATGCAAATAAGGCAGAGTTTACCATAGGGTGATTTTTCCATGTGTAGCATCTGGATTAGTAATTAACGTGTTAATTAAAGATGGATTAGCCAATATTAGGAAAATGGTGTCTGGAACTGTTCAATTTTAAACCCACCATATATATACACACAGATAAACCTATCTGTAAGTACAAGTCATTTTCTGGTCCGTGTAAGACTGACACGATTTATGACTTTGAGAGGCAGCAGAATAATTTGATGTTATTATACATGCAGATAACTTCTGAACAAATATAATACATGGGAATTACTCTTTTTTTTTTCCTTAAGAAGCTGTATAATTACCATTAAATTAAGTGTTAGATGTTCATTTAGTGAAAGTCCTGACTGCGGCTCAAGCAGCTCTGCCTATAGTGCAGTTTAATTTAGCTATGCTTAAACAGAGCACCATGGTGAAGGAGGACACACTGTTCTAAATGTAAATTGTATTAGCAACAACATATTGAGATTTCTGTACTCCTTGTTCCACTTGCAGTTTTTTCTGCCACAAGAATAAATCAGAGTGTGTTTTCTGTTCTTGTAGCAATCTTTGTAGGGAGAAGCCAGAACCTGCACCATGTGCCTTTCCCTCTGCATCTGGTCTCCTTTTGTCAGTGCATCTTGGGTGCCGCCTTTGCTTTTCCTGTGTGGAGTTTCTTTTGGCAGAGACACCTGCTAAGCTCCAACTCACCTTCTTTCAGAAGAGGACAACATTACGGCAAGTGGTGCTAATGACCAAGCAAGCCAAACAGAGCAGAGGGAAAATAAGAAGGGTGGAATATGGGAGTCTATTTACCAGTCATTAACGTTATACAGAAATGGCTCAGTCATAGAAAGAAGCTGGGGCAAGCACACTTAGGGCCATCAGTATGATCAGGACTTACAGAAATCTTAACATGTTCTCATCAGCATCTTTTGAACCAGTTTGGATACAACTGAGTGATTTTGCACTTACAAAGATGTAGTGTATCTGGAGGCTTACTACAGAGCACAATACAATGAAGCACTAATTTCTGCAGCCAGTCTTTCTATTCTTTAGCACCAAGGTATTTCAGCTTACAATAAAAGGCACAACAAAATCAACCCAGTCCTTTACAGCGCATGTTCCCAAAGAAGCAAACACAACAAACAAATCTCTCTTAAGCCTATTAACTTGAAAAAGGTAAAGTTTCCCGGGGCCAGATACATAAATGCAGGGAGATGCTTGGGAAATGATTTCACTGAGACCAGCTGTGATAAAGAAGTTGGTTTCCAACAGGTAGTAAGGTGGCAGAGCACCCACTGGTGGGTGGAGACACAAATGAGAAGTAACTGCGGCAACTCACAGGTAAGCAGACAAGAGAAGTGACCACCTGTGGAAAGGGAGCAAGTCTTTTCAGCCAGGCCAGTGGGTAAGGCAATATTTATATAGGTCATGTCAGCCTGAGGGTGACTTCTGTCTTAAAGCATTGTACTGGAAGATTCCTGCTGTTAATTATACCACTTTAAATCACAGAAGCAAGTAGGTTGGAAGAGACCTCCAAGATCATCCAGTCCAACCTAGCACCCAGCCCTAGACAATCAACCAGACCATGGCACTAAGTGCCCCAGACAGGCTTTTCTTGAACACCCCCAGGGATGGTGACTCCACCACCTCCCTGGGCAGCCTGTTCCAGTGTCTCATCACCCTCACTGTAAAGGAACCCTAGACATTTCTAGTCTCAGTCCACAGAGCCAGCTCTGAAAGCAGCACAGAGCCAACACCTTGCTGTTTCTCCAGCTTGTCGAGCCACACATGGCCATTAACACTGCGGCAAGAAACAGCGCAGCGTGTCAGAGCCTCAGCTGCGTTAGCCAGTGCTGGCCACACATTCCACTGAAAGGCAAGTTTCAAAATCCACTCACAGAAGCTGCTACAAGATTTGAGGGGAGAGAAGGTATTTCCAAGTGGCACGTGTGCCACCTGAAGCCAAGCTGTCACAGCACTAACCTCATTAAAGCTGTCCCTCTCGGGAGCGCTAACCTGCATGCCGACTGGTGGAAAGATGTCATTTATAATGAGACTTAATTCAGTTCAGAGTCAAAGTACAGGAGGCTTGCAGAAAAGTGAAATTGCTAATTTAAGGAATTCGCAAAGGAGCAGGAACATGAGCACCATATCAAATGGCTGTGAAAGATGTGGCTTTTGCCCTCATCATCTTCCACTCCCTGAAAACACCACCGGTATTCTACTCTTCCAGGCTCATGACTTGCAAGTCAGTGCAATTCCTTTTTCTTCCTCATTACCCCTCTCCTAACCAGAGCTCAGGATGTGGCTCATCTTTTATTAGCCCTACATACAAGGCATCACCATCTCATCTGCTCACCCTACTCTTCTCCTGCTCTCACACTGAGCTTTTGCCCCAACAATTTAGAACTCACAATCTATAGTACAGGTGAATCTGCCCTACTCCACCAGCCTGAAGGCTCTTCCCTCAGTATCCATCCTCCCTACAGAGTCTCCACAAAAGTACTATTCAAATGAACATTTTCATCCTTAAAGGAAAAAAAAAAAAGCATCTGCCAGTGCCCAGAGCTGCCTCAACACCATGCTAGACACTTCTGTAATGGAGTAGAATCAGTCAGGGTTGGAAGGGACCACGAGGATCAGCCAGTTACAACCCCCCTAGCATGCCCATGGACGCCCTACCCTAGTTCAGGCTAGCCAGAGCCTCATTCAGCTTGGCCTTAAACACCTCCAGGGATGGGGCCTCAACCACCTCCCTGGGCAACCCATTCCAGGCCCTCACCATTCTCATGCTGAACAACTTCCCCCTTACCTACCCATCTCCAGCTTCACTCCATTTCCCCTAGTCCTGTCACTACCCGAGTAGCTATGCAGCAACTGACTGTATTAATATCTATTTGCATTTCATTTCTAAAGACCTAGGATTTAATAACATTAATTGACAGCAATAACATTGAAGCACAATAAGTTTTGGAAGGGCTTTTCAATTTCCAAAAGGAGTGGAGATAACAGAATGAAAGATGATGGAAAACTGCCACACTTAGTAAATGAGTCATTAACCTTTCAACCTGAGAGGTCCCACTGGGAGCCTGACCAGAGGGACTGCCAGAGCTCCAGTAGCTGGGAGAGATGTAATGAAGCTAATTCAGGCACTTTAGACTCTTTTTTTTTTTAGTTGACTTTTCAACTCTTTCCAGACTTGGCATCTATGTCCTCAAAGCATAGTTGTTAGAAGTGGTATTAACGTGTCACTAGGCAGGTTTAGATGTGCCTCCCCTTTGGTAGATCCTACAGAAAAAGCTGAGCTTCACACATTCTGCACCCATAAAATGCTGTCTGCAGCAGTTTAAGTTAAAAACTGAACTATTCATTTGATGCTTTCACCTTGAGTGACAAGCTGTGAGCCCAGGACAAAAGTCAGGCCGGGCACCAGTACCAGCAAAGCACAGTAACCTTCAGTTTAAGCTTCTGGGGCATTGCAGAGTCAGGACACACCACCCCCACTGTCCTCTCTCTCAAGGTTACTTGGAAAAGTGCTATGAATGTTTATTGAAATCAGTGCTCCAAAAAGACAACACATTCCAAGGGTTTCTTTCACTTTTATTAAATCTTGTACAGCATTAAGCCCTCAACTTGATGCAAACTCTTGCAGACATTTTCAGACTTGCATCTCCTATATTTTGATCAAAGCTTGCTTTGATAACAACAACAATACAACAGAGAGAACAAGTAATAAAAACCCTGCGCAGGGTTTCTTGCATAAACAGCTTATTTACATCACTGTGTTCCAAGTTAAAACAAAAGCACTGCTCACATTTG
The DNA here is from genome assembly GCA_013400475.1 of Tricholaema leucomelas. NCBI lineage: Eukaryota > Metazoa > Chordata > Aves > Piciformes > Lybiidae > Tricholaema lacrymosa > Tricholaema leucomelas. The sequence continues at coordinate 63,005 of WAAF01012138.1, forward strand.
CACTGCTCTCTTCCTTAGCCCACACAAAGACCCTTACCAAGAGATATTCCTGCCATGCTTGGACAGTTTTCTCCCACCAGCTCCCTTTTAATTACAGACTGCAATTATATTCTGGTTTGTTACAACAAGCCATCTCCACAACTCGGGGTATGATTTTATGTGGTGCATGTGGCTTTATTTGGCACCAGGCTTCCTCCACTTCCATGTATGTATTTGCCAGGGGTTGGCCAGAGTTGTACCAAAGAATGCTTCAAGCCAGTAGCAACTCCCAGATTTTTCAATATAGAGGGAGAAATATTGGCCAGATCTTTAAATTAAATGGCACCATGTTTTTCTCCCCTTCCACAAGTTCCAGTTAGTATTCCAAATCTGTGTTAGGCACCTCAGTGACATCAAAACCAATAAATCTTCACTTATTGTTAGCAGATTTTCAACTTGCTGTTTTGGTTTGGGTTTTTTTTAAGCAGCATAATGAACATACTTTAGCAGAATATATTAGCTGTGCCAATTTAATAAGAGGGAGATCAATGGAACCTCTCCTTTTGTTTCTCTACACAGGGCAGAGCCCAGCTGTGAGATCTCAGGGAAGGAAATCCCTTGGCGTTTCCTTCTTCAGCAATACCTTTGCTTTCCTGGGACATAGTTTCTCCTCTTTCAGCTTTTATCAGATGTCTGCCACAAAACTTTAAGAGTTATCTGAAGCTTTAGCATCACTCACCTGATGAAAGCATGGGAAGAGCAAACCTCAGCCCCAAGGTGACTACTGGCATGCCAAAGGTCTGCTCATGTTTCCACTACCTCTCTTATGATTTGGTTTCAAGCCAACATAAAGTTGGTTTCCTGGAACTAGCAGGAATAGAGGTTTGGAGAGTGGAGATTCTCCTCCAAGCAAAAACCAGAACATGACCCATGCAGGCAGGTTCCAGAAGGGCATCCCTGATCCCACACTTCAGGCACAGCATCACCAGCAACATCACCTCCAGTACAGAGGGCATTTCTGGCTTTCAGATCAGATCTGGCAATTAAAGGGTTACTGAGGACAAAGACTGAAAAATGAGACTCTTCCCCACTCTGCTACTCTGAATGTTGCCCTAACAAAAATTAACCAATGCTTCTCTTGTTTCCATTTAAATGCACACTCATCTCTGCTCCAAGGACTAGCCCTGTTCCTGATGACAGTCCCACCGCACACACATGGCTGAAGCCCAACTCCAGCTTCCTAGAGCCAACTTCTTAGATACTTGCCTTTCAAAATTTTAAGTACCACAGTTCTGCAAGTTGGCCACAGCCACTTCTGCAGAGCAGCTGCAAAAGGGAGGCAGAAGGTCAAACCTTGGCAGGTATATGAGCCCCCCTGGTCTAGCAGACAGCACAGGTTTTAAGTGGTGTTCCTTCCCCAGGTATGGCCACGCATATTGTCACCAGCTAATGAAATTCACACACATGCCTCCCTCTTACTGCCTTACTAAAGAAGAAGAATATTCTTTTGGATGTTTTGTGGTCCATCAGACTTTGACACCTAAGAACATATTAGCCTGCTCTTTATTCCTCCTGTAATTAGAAACAACGTGGAGGTTATTGAGAGAATTAAGATCAATATTAATGAGCTTTCAAGCCATGTTATTAGACAGCATCAGGCCACAGTTGCAAACTGCTCTGGTTTAGCTTGCCAGGGTTTGGAGTTTGTCTCTTGCCTGGTTTTAAGCCCTAACACCTCCCCCGATCAAAAAAAAAAGTTAGGTCTGCCTGTGCATTCAAAGGGGCCAGTTTTGAAACCTCAGCTTGTACCAATAATTACACATTCCTGCTCCTAAACCAAACCAGATCTAAAGATCAAATTACTCCACAAAATGCAGTTTTGAAGGATGTGCTTACTTTTAATAGAACCAGTTGCTTTAAAGGGCACTGATTCCTGCAGCACAAAGTTCACAGCCATTTCCCCACAGGTCTCAAATGTAAACACTATCTGCCAAGTCCATATGCTTCAGACTTCACAAAAGCTTTGCAGAATACATTTAACATAAGAGAAAACAGAGCTAGGTTTGACACTTCATCTTTTTGACAGAGAGGTGTCAATAGAGAGATGCTGACAAGAGAACAAACTGTAGCCCATGCAACTTCATTACTGAAGTATGGGGAGGATTGCTTTGCATGATTGAAACATCACTGCACGGCTGCTGACCTTTTTCCTCAAAGGATCCTAGAATGGCTCAGGTTGGAAGGAACCTCAGAGTTCAGCTGCTCCACCCCCTCCACCATGCCCAGGGAAACCTCTCAGCTACACTCAAAGCCTCATCCAGCCTGGCCTGCAACAGCCCCAGGCAGGAGGCAGCCACAGCCTCCCTGGGCAGCCTGGGACAGACTCTCACCACCCTCACACTCAACAACTTCTTCCTCAGCTCCACTCTAACCCTGCTCTGTCTCAGCTCCAAACCATTCCCCCTTGGCCTGTCTCAGACCCCCTCAGCACAAGTCCCTCTGCAGCCTTCCTGCAGGGTCCCTTCTGGCACTGGCAGGCAGCTCTGAGGTGCCCCTGGAGTCTTCTCCTCTGCAGGCTGCACCCCCCCAGCTCCCTCAGCCTGTGCTCACAGCAGAGCTGCTCCAGCCCTAGCAGCATCTTTGTGGCCTCCTCTGGACTCTGCAACAGCTCCATCTCCTCCTCCTGCTGGGGGCACCAGAACTGGAAGCAGTGTTCTGTTTACAGCAGTACCAGTTTCTGTTGGGATGAGCTGCTCCAACTCAGTTATACAAAAAGAAGGAATGCTTTCAGTCTGGATTACAGCAGGAGAATGTCAAGTACAGCCATGCAGACCTGAAGTCCCACAGCATGTTTCCAGTCATTCCTATAAAAATTAGATCTGGATCATCCATGAATTCTTCACTAATACCTCAGTTCCCAAAAGCCAGTGCTTCAAGGGAGCTCCTGTATTTTCAGGAAAGAAAGACTGGAGATTGATTTCCCCATGGCTTACAGAAGACAATACTTGCAGATGCCAGATGTTGCTGCTTACCTCCTCACCTATTCAGAGAGAAAAGCTTTTTTTTTGGCTCAGAAGCACTGTGGAAGCTGTTAGGGTTTGTTTGTTGTGGTGTTTGGAGGTTTTTTTTGTACTGGACATGGCTTTCTTGCTCCCTACCAAATAAAATAATCCTTCAATTTAACCAGTAACCCTCCCTGTCTCTCTGTTTCCATTATCCACTTCTAGTTTGTTTGTCTCCCTGAGGCTGCAATCCCAAATAACAGCAGCCTCCAGCAGGCACATGTATCATCAAAAGCTGTTACTCTCTGATAAGCTCTGCAGCACCTGGTCACCTGAACTTGTCAAGAGATTTTACCAAGCATGAGATTTAGTAAATTTGATAGAAGTAAAAATCACAGGGAAACAAGGAGATAACCTACTTGAGGTGCCAAAGTGAAATCAGAAACAAACAAGTACAATAAGCAGCAGCATGAACATAAAGCCCATGGCCAGCTTCTCAGGCACGGCATGAAACACATTCAAAGGCTTCTCCGGAGGTGGGGCACTTTGTGCACACAACGTCGAACAGGACAGCAACTGCAACCGCTGACAGGGGAACTAGTGAAGGGAAACGATTCCTAGGTAGGCACAATCAGGCAGTGGTGACCACTTTAAGACAATCATCCTAGATGAATTCTACTTCCTAGATGATCCTTGTGGTCCCATCCAACCCTGAGTGATCCTCAACAGACTGGTAATTCCTCCTCAAAAATCAGACAGACAGTCATCAGTTGACTTCAAGAGCAGGTATTCTGCAGTGTTAATTTATCCTAGAACCACCAAGGACACACTGTGCTACCTTCAGCCCCACAATAGCCATTTTCTTTTTCCTCTAAGCAGACTTGATCTATCACACTCTGACATTTTTCATTAAGATATATAAACTTGTAGGAGAGGCTCTCTTAAATCTGCTTATTTGTATCATGCTTTTCACAGACACATAAACAGCCTTTTATAATGCACTTAAATTATTTTGAGCTGCTGGATTAGCAAATGCAGTGCAGAAGCAGCCTCCAAGTTCATCGAATCAACCAGGTTCAAAGAGACCTCTACGGTCATCCAGCCCAACCTAGCACCCAGCCCCAGCCAATCAACCAGACCATGGCACTAAGTGCCCCAGCCAGGCTTAGCTTCAGCACCTCCTGGGATGGAGACTCCACCACTTCCCTGGGCAGCCCATTCCAATGCCAATCACTCTCTGACAACAACTTCCTCCTAACATCCTGCCTAGACCTTCCCTGGCACAGCTTGAGACTGTGTCCCCTTGTTCTGTTGCTGCTTGCCTGGCAGAAGAGACCAACCCCACCTGGCTACAGCCTCCCTTCAGGTAGCTGCAGACAGCAATGAGCTCTGCCCTGAGCCTCCTCTTCTGCAGGCTGCACACCCCCAGCTCCCTCAGCCTCTCCTCACAGGGCTGTGCTCCAGGCCTCTCCCCAGCCTTGTTGCCCTTCTCCTCAGTGCTTAAATCATGCAAATGCTTTTAGCTATATTCCTAAGATCCACAGCTACATCTCAAGTTCATTTGACTTCTGAGGTCTTAGTCATCTTCAGAGCACAAGTGGACAGCAAAATGAAAAATCTTCAAGCTTAGGTGCATCACAACTGTTTGCCTGGTACTTTCAACATGCTGGTGCTATCACTGTAGCAAGACAGGCCACTAATTAATGCACATCAGCAGAGTTTTGTTGAGGAGCATTTAACAATTCCAACTGACACCAAATCATAACATGATTCATAGTGTTTTACTCATTACTGAATACCACTAATTGGTATGGGGAGTTCTGCAATTTTCAGTCAAAGAAACAATTTGTTACCTTGGAAATGGATGAACAGTACCAAAACCACTCCACAGCAAAAGGTAGTAGTGGCATCAGGAATACAAGCAGGTTGTGTGCGCTCGGATGTGCTTTAAATACTGAGCCTCACAGTTTGCATTTGAGCAGTGCTTTGGAGTTCTGTCATTTTCTGTTGACAACCATCTGCTTCAGAACTTCTCACTGCTCTCACAGTGGCCAAAATTGGTTGTTGACAGACAGAATTTCTACACAGAAAGGAAACTAGTCCAAGGACAAAGGCTGGAGACCTGGTCATAGACACTTACTGCTCTGGGGAGAATAAACAAGAAACCTCAGAAGCCTAGATCTGACCCTCGCCTGTGGTATTACTGGAGAGGCAGTCTGCAGGTCTCTGAAAATGCCGAAGTGGCAGATTAGCTGGCATCAATCCTCCAGAGGAGTATAATCTACAGAGTAAATGGGTAGTATTGTGTCCTGCCAACTCTGCTCAAGTCACAGCCAGTCAAACCCAGAGCAAGAACTGTAAAGCAGCATGCGCAAGCCAAGGGACTCATTCAGATGGGTCTGTACAGATACACTGACCTGAACAGCTTGCTGTGGTTTGAAGGAAGGTGATAACAAGCCACTTAGGTCAGGGTACAGGATTACGTCTCCGCAAAACAGGCCTGGAAGCCCCAGTTTTTCCTATACTTAGAAATAGCATCTTTCATGGCTCTTCCTATATATCCATCGCTTTCTACACACACACAATACTATCTCAGAAGTGGCTTACAGCAGCCCTGGAACATTAACTGCTGCAGCTCAGGTTAGCCTCCAAGACACTGCCTGCAAAACATCATCTTGCTCCCATACAGCCTAGCTCTGTTTCAATCAAAGCCATAAAAGCAATTCAACCCATCAAGTTGCAGCTCTGGGACAGTGCTTTAGCTCTTATACTGCACAAGATAGGCAAAACATGTGAGGCTGCAATACTGAAGCATAAGACATCTTTAAGACACCACTACAGAAAAATTAATGGCTTCAGCAAACGAATCTGAACACAACAATAAACCCCTTGGCTTAGAACATGGAACTAAAGAAGAAGAATTCCATTTCATGGCCTCCTTCCTTGATTTCCAAGTCCTGCCTGCAAATGTCCCTCAAACAACAACACAGGTACACAAAATAAGCTTTTTTATTTCAGACCAAGCATTTCTGACAAATTTCACAGCATCAAGCAGCTTCAAAGAGACCTCCAAGCTCATCCAGTCCAACCTAGCACCCAGCCCTGACCAATCAACAAGACCATGGCACTAAGCACCCCACCCAGGCTTTGCTTCAACACCTCCAGGCACAGCAACTCCACCACCTCCCTGGGCAGTCCATTCCAATGCCAATCACTCTCTGCCAACAACTTCCTCCTAACATCCAACCTAGACCTCCCCTTGCACAGTTTGAGACTGTGTCGCCTTGTTCTGTTGCTGGGTGCCTGGCAGAAGAGAACAACCCCACCTGGCTACCACCTCCCTTAAGGTAGCCATAGGTCTGCCCTGAGCCTCCTCTTCTTCCTCCTAACACCCAGCCTGCACGTGCCCCAGTGCAGTTTGAGACTGTGTCCTACCATTACTACCAGCTTTGACAAGTTTATGATGAAATAAGCTAAAACTGATTTCATCAAGGTGAAATTCAGAACAGTGTTTACCTGCACAGTATTTTACAGAAGTCTTTCAGCCGTACATCAATGCTATTTTGGCTTAACTAAGCTTTCTCCTAACACATACTTATTATTGGTTACCTAACAACTTCCAAGGAGAAGACACACATCTTGGCACATTGAGCTGTCTGGAATTTGGTGTTCTGGCCTCTAGAGAAGCTGAATTTCTTGGCCAAAAGTTTTTCTTAATTATAAATGATCAATTAATCATTTATTTAACATAAAGACTTTGTAATAATCCTCCAGACAGCAGCTTACTACATAACTCAGGAAACAGTAACCACAGCTTTGATGTCTGTATTTACAAATTAGATGTGGGGAATATAAAAAGAGGGTTCAGTTAAAAGGAACCCAGGCAAAACTGACTCAAATTTTGAAATAAGAAATATCTTATTTCTTGTAGAAAAGCCATAGGCTAAAACATAGTATGGTTTAAATTGGAAGTGACCTCAAAGATCATCCAGCTCCAACCCCCTGCCATAGGCAAGGACACAATACAGGGCAATGTGATTTCATTAGAGGTCTTCTAAGTTTTTTCAGTGAATTTTAATAACATGGTGCTGAGTTTCTTACTCTTAAATGCATCTTGATGCTATAACCATCAAGGATGAAAAACAGAATCCATTTCTTTCAGAGGTGTAGATTCAGGTCTGCAATCTATTCGTTAGCACAGCAAAACATAAATAAAAGCTGTTCCTCTCCAGAGAAGAAAGAGCCTCACTGGCAAATGACACACTTTCATTTCATACGCTCACAGTTTTACACAAACACCACTATACTTTGGGTAAATCACTCTGTGTTTGCATATGCAAAAGAGCACCCAACTGGCTATGATATTACATTGCTCCCTCCTCTTTTATCTTCACAGCATTTGCAAGGAAAGAGAGGCAGCTGTTTGGGGGAAGCCTATCCATCACCTAGAAAACTCCTGTGATTTTCATGACCTTCTTGCATTAACACCACTTCCTTTCACCTTGTATTTTTAAGACTGCACAACACTACAGGATTTCTCCAGAAAAAGCTAAATTTGAACAAAGATGTACCACAAACTGCAGCACTGGAGTACTTTCACTGCATTCAATTTATCCAGAAGAGCCATTTTTGAGGGAAAAATACCCAACTTCTCTGCATGATAAAGGAGGTGGAAATCCGAGTGCTGACCACCAACCACATCACAGCCTCTGATAACAGCCTAAGGAGCAGCCTAAACCACTTGTCAGCCATTTGAAAAATACAATTCTGACACTGACAAGAATACTTCTGCTGCTTTGCATGTAGATAAAAGAAAATCATAAAGCATTATACAGAAGTTGCATGGCCACCACTCTGTGGGAGTGCAGCCACACTACCAGAGAACAGCCCCGCTCCTTGACACAGCACCTCCCACGGCAAGCACTGCACATGTAAACCATTGCCTCAATATTTGTCTGCTGCATGGTCTACCCCGCTCCAATATATCACTTAAAAACCCCAAACTGCATCTTTCCATTCTCCAAGTTTTCTATTCACATTTGAGTGAATAGAAACAATGAAGCTTACAAATTGCTATTAGAAAGAGCTATGGTAGTGAAAAGATGGAGGAATTATTCCTTTCCTCCAAAAACGTCTCTGTTATCTTCCAACACATCTCATCACACTTGCCACAGAAGTTATTCAGTAATGTCATGCACAGAAGACCATTTATAGATTCATAGAATGGCTTGGGTTGAGGGCAATTTCCACCTAGCTCCAACCCCAAGGGGTCAGGCAATTCTCCTAGAACACTTTTGGTTGGGAAGGACCTTTAAAGGTGACTCGTGAGGTACCAGTTAGGCAATCAGTGACTCCAGTGAAAGTGGAAGAAAGAACACCACTTACTGAATAGCTTTGCAAGGACTTCACTTGGGTGAAATGCTGGGATTTGATTAAGTAGTGGCATGGCATCCCAGTACACTTTGGATTGGAAGGGGCCTTTAAAGGTCACCCAGTCCAACTGCCCTGCAGTGAGCAGGGACATCTGCAACTGGAGCAGGTTGCTCAGAGTCCCAGACAACCTGACCTGGAATGTTTCCAGGGATGGGCCATCTCTCACCTCCAATGCATCTGCAGTTCACAATGCATTATTATTTAAAAAACTAAATTAGTATATCCTTAATTCTGAAGCAAAGCTGAGTTTCATCAGCTTGGCTCCTCAGGAAGGCCACCATCCCTGAGCAGGAACCAGCACCTGAGATGTTCAGGAGTATCCAGGGGGTGCCAAAAGAAGAGCATTTCAGGATTCCACAGATCCTATCTAGAACTCACAATACTGTAATCTCCATTTTTCCACCTCAGAGAGTTAGATTGTATTTCTAACTGGATAGAAATAATCATCTCCAAGTGTACTTCACTTCCAGACTAGCATTACATCATCCCTAAAAGCCTATTACTTAGTTGTACACTCCACATATTGCAGTGTTTTGTTATTAATACACCATTGCAATTTACTACAAAATGGTCAATAAAAACGTGGTTGCTGAAGAGACATACAACCTGCTTCCTCACATCCAACTTCATCCTCAGATTTGTAGGGTTCATAAACACCCCATACAGAGCCCAGCTCCAATGCTCTATTTACATACTGCTTGGGAAGCAACGACATGCATAATACTCAAAATATAATAGACCCATATAACACTTTGCAGGTACATAGAAAAACCCTGTTCCTGCTAAGAGGAGCTTACAAATTAAATCAGATTAATAATATAGTGAACATATCACTGGCCAAAAGCAGGTGTTTATCTCTCTAATGATCCATCCCAGTTCACATTAAATCTAATTAAAAGGCACTGACTGAATTTTATTGGCATTCCATTAGCAAGGTCCAATCCTGCTTGCGCACAGCCTGGCACCCTCAGGAAGCAGCCTGGAGGCTCTGGAGCTTCCTCAGACACACAGAGCGGAGATACTCTGTCAGCAGGACCACAGCTGGCTTGGGTGGCTGATTTCACAGTAATAAGCCCTGGTTATTTTGCTTTGCCAACTACCTCTAAAGGAAGATTCTGCTTTACAGCACTGGGACGTTCGGATTCACCTTGGGGATTTTTCACATCGCGGTCAACGAGCAACTCACTAGCTGGAATCTAACTGCACTCACAAGTGCTTTCAGTTTTTAATAGGATTTAAGAGGAAAAAAAAGATCAACTTAATTAAAAAACAAACTAGTAGGTTGGACAGAAGGTGCACAGTCATTATTTGAGTAATTATATCCAAAAAATCCAATTAGTTCCTAATTGCACTTACAAATTTAGGACCTCGTTCTGCAGTGTCTACACTTAGCCCAAACTCACACTAAGTACAGACTCAATAGTCTGGATGACTTGCAAAAAAAGAGCCAAGATCTGGGTATTTTCCTCTTTGCTGTTCATCATTAAGAATGTTTTGGGTAAATGCAATTAAAATGAGTTCTCCAAGTTAAAAAAATATGTTAATTGCATTTGAAGGAACAGAACTATTAAGGAACAGATTAATACATAAAAACCAGGAAAAGCAGCAACATGCTGGGATTCCAAGAACAAACCCAATGTTCTACTGCCTCAATTACTGACTTCTCTACAGACAGACACAGTTCTAAACTCCCAAATTAAAGTGACATGCAAGCTTCGGTCGATACAAGAAAAAGAAACCTACTTCCTTCAGCCACAAACAACAGATAAAAGGACTTCTAACAAGGCATAGGAAGAACACCACCTTCCAGGCTGCAGACTCAAGACAAGGAGTTTTGCCACTTGCTTTGAATGGAGAAATACTGAGGTCTTTGTGAACCTTAAAAGGTGTGACGGGGCAAGGGAGGGGATTCTGCCCCTTGGCTCTGCTCTCCTCAGACCCCACCTGGAGTCCTGGGTGCAGTTCTGGAGACCCCAACACAAGAAGGACATGGAAGTGTTGGAACCAGTCCAGAGGAGGCCAGGCCATGAAGATGGTTAGAGGGCTGCAGCAGCTCTGCTCTGAGGACAGGCTGAGAGAGTTGTGGCTCTGCAGTCTGGAGAAGAGAAGGCTTCCAGGAGACCTTGGAGTGGTCTTCCAGTATCTGAAGGGGGCTACAGGAGGGCTGGGGAGGGACTACTGACAAGATCTTGTAATGCCAGGATGAGGAGGAATGGGTTTGAACTGGCAGAGGGGAGACTGAAACTGGATGTTAAGAAGTTCTCTGCAGTGAGGGTGGTGAGATAGTGGCAAAAGTTGCCCAGGGAGGTTGTCGAGGACAGAAGCACAGAATGTGATCTCTGTCATCCACAGCCTCCCTGTAGGTGTTCAGGACCAGGTTGGATGAGGCCTTGAGGTGTCTCTGCCTATGTCAGGGGGTTGGAACTGGCTGAGCTGTGAGGTCCCTTCTAAACCATTCTAGGATTCTATATACACACAGAAATTTACATAGCAGCAGCCAGGTAAGGCTTCAAAAGCAGCACTGTGTGAAGTTGCCTCTTTTCTCCAAGTCTTGGGAGGACAGCTACTTCAACCTTCACGAGCAGCAGCAGAAACTCTGATAAATTAGTAAAAGGTTTGCTACAAAACAAGTTTACATATATAGGTTTGTTTTATTTTTCCCCCACATCAAACACACAGTTTTGAAGTTTAAAAAAAAAAGTGGTTGTTTTTTTTTTTACTTCTAAACAGTTTGTGTGTTTCTACCAATTCTCTTTGCATTATACAAAGGCTCTCAAAAACCCCAGAGCTGCAAAGAGCAGCTCAGGTAGGACAGGACACATGTGTCAGCTCACAGGAAACCACACACTCCAGAAACCTTGCACTGCAGACGTGTCAGGGCCTCCTGCATGCCACGGAGGACACAGATACATCACTGATTGCCTATAAAATCAGTCACTGAAATTGCATTCGTGCATCTCTTCCATTACTTCGGTCTTCAATTACCCTTTCTCACACATCCTTCTAACTACTGTCCCGAATTCCTTGATCTATTTTCACTCTCCCCTGCAATTTTTGTCTTTCCAATGACAGGTTGCAGAGTGCTTAAGTAATGCTGTTCTTTGGAATAGATAAATAAACAGCAATGTCACTGTGAACTTGAAGCACCTCTTTTCCACGTGAGGCACTAATACTTGATATCTATATTCGAGACATAACTATGAGAACACAGATGTCTGTAGTACAGCAAAGGAACAGCTTTAAGCTTTTTTCCCCCCTTAAGAATACTTTCCAAAAGATGACAAAGCTGGAGCTCAGCCTGGTGAAGTACAACAGTGTTTTGTAAGCCCAGGTTCAAATATTAAGCTAATAAACCCAAAAACATTTGTAAAGCCTCCTGATGTGCTTCATTGTTGCCTGCTGTGACACCTTACCAGAGAATGAAGGCCATCAGTAGCCATGGCAAGGAGACAGATTTATGTCACCTAGTTTCTGTTTCTGCTACCTTCCTAAGTAATCCAGATAAACCTTAAACCTGAAGATTCCATTTCCAAGTAATTTGTTTCCAGCCTCCACTTACATATGGTCAGAGGACACTGTGAAACAATAAATTCCCTGCTAAGTGGAGGAAAGATACAAGTTTTGGAAGCATTTGTGACTTCAGATAGAAGTACTCCTCATGAACATTTGTCTTTCCTTCTTTAAACTTGCTTAAAAATAATTGTAATTTAAAAAAAGCCATCACTCAGGGAATTTGGTATTTTCAAGTTATCTGACAGTCTTCTCCCAGTCAATACAAAGCCTACATTTACAGGAGGAGCTCTTGCAAGACCTTGCCGATGAGCTGCTTCATCCCCATCAGCACTGAAGGACAGATCCAAAACAGTTCAGCCACATGTGAGAATTCCTAGCCAGACAGAAGAGAGCTGCCACCAAACAGCACCTTCACCAACCAGCAAGCCAACGAATACTGAGCAATGCACTCATTGAGACAACATCTCAGTGGCATCACACCTTCAAATGAGTATAGGAGCCTAGGCATGAAGCCAAGGTGGAGCTTCAAGGCTGGAGAAAGCTGTAAGACAGAAACGCACCCACCAGAGCTACAGAGCACTCTCAGCTCAAGCGCTCAGGAGGTGGAGATAGGACTTGTGAAGTTCCCTTGCATATCTTTAAGGGACAGCAGGTAACAAATGTAGTCTTCTCAGCTTCCTAAGCTGTCAGCAAGGTTTTTCTCAGGCTCCTAAAATTCATTTATTGCAACTCCTTCACAGAATAACTGCAAGGGAATCTGGGTCCAAGAGCTTTCTCAGGAGGAGACCAACTGAAGCATACAAAATGCTCTTTCTTCATAGCTTAAAAGGCACAACCTCACACGCAGGACTTCTCCCTTATCCTATCACTCTTCTGTGGCTGGATTTCCTTCTTCTCAGTTCCTTCTGCCATCTCATTTCCAGCTCCCCATCCATATTTTCTCTTCCACACACTAGCTGAGGACAGACCTGACAGCCTGGAAGAATTTCATTGCATTTCAAACCCAGAGGAAACGTTTAGGTAATTCAAACTCCAGTGGGGTTCACCATCACACCTTTTTGTCTTTTGCCCCCGATGTTATCCACTGGTCCCACCTTTTTTCCCCTGGTCTAACAGAACGTGTTACCCCCCCTTACAGCCCCTCTCTAATACTTGATATTACCATGGCTACAACACTGCTATTAACGCAACCTGTGACATTTCCCCAATTCTCTTATTGCCAATGGTGACCCTCAGTGCTTTCCCAATTCCAGTGCCTTTCACATACATTAAGTTTAGCATGCTCCAGTGACTCAGAATTTCCTCTTCTAAAGGAAAAATCAGCTTGGTATGGTCAATAATTCTTGCAGCATATCACAAAAAGTTTATCTGATGTGCAAATGCAATTCCCTTCCTGGATGCCTCATCCTGAATCCCTTTTAGGTTGAGACTACTTGACATCTTTTAAACAAAATGCCTTTTAAGTCCTAATTTGTACTCCGATGGCTTTTGATAAGATATGACATTATGAGATGATGAGTTAGTTGATTCTAAGTAAATTTGATTTATCCCACTTTTTGGGCTCGTATGATTTACAAGGATGCTGCCTTTTAAGATAGGATTGATTTTAATACAACCTGACAGCACTTTTTTTTTCATGTGTGTGTCTGAGAAACACAAAAAATCAGAGCAAGGTAACCACAAAAAAAAAAAAAAAAAAAAAAGGAAAGAAAAGAAAAGAAAATAAAATTAAGCAAATTTTAAACACCAGCGATGAATATTCACGAATCATTGGCAGCTGCTAATCCCCATTAAGGGAGTGACAACTCAGTTTCCAGAACAATTCCACAAAACGTTGGGAAGTTTGATTTTTCTTCCTGAGATCAGATGCACACTACAGAGCTGCTGAAACACCATCTGACCATTTTGTGAATACCGTGGAAAGTTCTTGAAGTATTTTCCATCAAACAAGCACCATCACCGTTCTTCTCTCAACAAAGTCAAAGCATAGGCACCCTTCAGAAGACGGGAAGGTTTCCTAAGAACCTTTCCCATCTGGCTGCCCAGGTGCCATTATACCGACCACCAGCCTCGGCTCTTTGCTGTAGCTTTCTACCTTACGACGCAGTGTTTGAAGCATGCAAGTTTGCGATGCTGCAGCAATACTTTCTCCCCTGATAGGTAGTTATTTCTGAAATTTACAGCATGAATCACCTATGTAATTCTGACAGCCAAGAAGGAAAGGGATCGGAGAGGTTTGACGGCTCAACCGAAGCAGAAACCTACCCCCACCCCAGACTGACTGTTTAGAGACATCCACATCTCACCCAAATGAGTTGTAGGCAGTTAGTAAACAATTTAGCAGGTAGTGTGTACGTGACGGAGAGGAGCTGGATGACTAACGGTGAGAATTCAATGCTTTACAGAGTTATATTCCCACTGACATCTAGCTAAATCCTAGCAGACTGGGTACAACAACATCGGCATCATTCTCATTCATGAGCGCAGGCAGTTTTGAAGCAGAAGGGCTACAAACAAGCCGACAAGGCTATTTTGCGATGAGCAGTGTTTTCTCAGAGCGGTAAGAAAACCTGAGTCAGAGCAGCACGCTGCCATTCCCGCACCTGAGCGGAACTGAAGGGAGACAACAGCCGTACTTAGAAATTCAATTCGAGCACCTCCTGGGGAAATAAGGGAGGTTCGGTAAGGGCACAAAATGCGATACCCCGAGACTAACTCCAGCAGGAGGATCGCTACCCTCTCTGCTCAGAGACTTCTTCAGAGGACAAAGCGCTGCAACTTCTGAAATTTCCCACACCTCAGCTGAGGGGTCCTCAGCAAATTCTCCACCGCCGGCTTCGCCGAGCTCCGCCGCCGCCCGCTACCCAAACACCGGCTCAGACATAAAGCGGGTGGCAACTCGGCAAAACTGAAGGAAGGAACTTTAGAAACCTCGGGGAAGCGGAGAGCCGTCTCCGCGGTACGCGGCCGCCCAGCCCCGGGGCTCGCTCGTCCGCGGAGCGCCCAGCCGGTGCCGCTGCTCAGGCGCTGGCCAGCAGCGGGCACGGACACTGGCGGCAAGCACTGGACTCCCGCAATGTCTGCCTGTCGTGCTTACTTAGAGACGAGCCATATATTCGGGGCCAGTGCGTTCAGCCGGTGTCACCGGGAAGGACGCACATCCCTAAACCCAGATCACCGAAGCGGGGCACATCTCTGAACCCGCACCACATCTCTCAGGCAGGATCATTGCAGGGGTCACATCACTCAAGATTGATCACTGGGGATCCACAGCCTTCTTCCCCCTCTGCTCGTCCTAATTCGCTTGCCGCCGTCACCGGGCTCGCCCAGCCCTCCCTCTGGCGAGCGCCGCAGCCCGCACGCCGCTCGCGGCACCCAAGTTTGCACAGAGCGCTCCGCGGCCTCGCCCGACCTGCGCTGCGCAGCGCAGTACAGCAGAGAGGGGCAAAGATGCGTGCAAGGCACGATAAAACTTCCCAGGGCGAAGCCGGTACCGGCGGAAAGTTCACCGAGAGGCGCGTAAGGGGCCAGCCCTAGTTCTGCGTTTCACCGCGGGCGCTCCTTACCTCCGCCGGCTCCCGCTGCCAGCGCCGCGGCTACGGGCGGTAATCCCCACAGCGTCGCCAGGGCCAGGAGAAGCGCGGACATCGCGGCGAGCCGAGCCGCGTCGGGGAAGGGTGCAAGGAAGGACAGAAGGCAGGAAGAAGCAGGAAGGAGCCCAGCTGCCGGTCGGCCGCGGGCGCGAAGCCTCTGCAGGAAGCCGCCGCCGCGCCGTCACTTTTCAACGCGCAGCGCGGCTGAGTTCGCCTCACGCAGCGAGCGGGCAGCGCGAGGCGCCGGCGGCCGGCAGCGCCGCGCTCCGCCCCAACCCCGGCCCGGCCCCGCCCCGCCCGCGCGCTCCTCTCGCGCCCCGCCCACGCGCCGCGCCCGCGGAGCGGCAGGCGCGAAGCACGCGCCGGGAAAGGCGGGCAGGGGCCGCTGAGTCTGTGCCGGTAGGGCTTGCGTTGGTGTTTTTTGGGTGAGCTCTGAGGCGATTTTCGTTCTTCAGAAAGATAAAGGCGAGGAGGGCTGGGGCGGCACGCTGCGTGAGGCGGCACAAGGGGCAAAAAGAGCAAAAACCCCGCAGCCTCTCGTGCCTTGGGGGCTGCAGGGAGGGAAGCGCCGTGAGAAGGCTCCAGGCTTCTGCTCTACACACAGACACCCAGAGCAGCTCTGGCAAACGTGGCTGCTGTTGAGGATGGTCCTTGAAGCACATCCGAGCAGGCAGCGAGCTCAGCTCTGGTGCTTGTTCCCCTCTTGGTGCTGCTGCGGTGTAACTTTTGCCGTACGCAAGCGTACTGAGGTCCTCAGGTAACACAAACGCGGCCTGCCTGGCACGAGCCCGCAGCTTTCCGTCTGTAAACCAAGCCCTTTGACGGATGAAAGGCGATAAGGGTTTTACACCGTCCTCAGGCGCTCGAGTTTCCCCACAGACATCAAGGTGCTGAAATTGACTGCTGAGACCTTTGCGCTTCAAGGGTAAAGCCTCAGTCCTTCGAACTTTGTGTTTATATTCCCCGACGCAGGACCTAAACACCAGGAGACTTGCAGGGGCACAAAGAGCAGGCAACGCTGAAGGGCAGAATAGTACACAGCTTAGGAGAAACACAAAATACTCTATTCTGTGGAAATGTAGGTGAGACCTTGGGATATGGCTGCCCAAAACCTGGGATTAAAAAAAGGAAAAATATGAAATATTCTGTGGTTTCTGTTGAAATGGAGGGAAGATTCTGTGCTACAACTGGCCAAAACCTGAAAAAAAGGCAGCTATATGAAATATCCTGTGGTTTCTGTTGAGATGGAGGAAAGATTCTGTGATACAACTGGCCAAAACCTAAAAAAAAAAGAGAAATCTGAAATATTCTGTGATTTCTGTTGAAATGGAAGACAGCCCCTGTGATGTGCTGGCCCAAAACCTAACAAACTCAGTCCTAGCCCCAGGGACTCCTCTGAGGTCAGGGCCTGGCAGTGCTCACAGAAGGTTACCGGTAGCTTTATTACTGCAAATAATTTACAGCTGAGGGGAAAAAATCCAGTTGGATCAAGTTCTGCATTCATCTTCTGTCTTCAAAGCCTGTGTAATTCCCCCACAGTCAATTAGTATTTATACAGCCATAACTGAGCAGAATTATAGATCCCCGTGCAGAAAACCTTTGCTAATGCAGGAATGAGCAGATCTGAATTAAGGTGAAAAAAAAATCTGGCAGTGCCCATGGTCTTAAACTATCAGTTGCTTTTATAACCAAAAATGAAGTCATGCTGAATGTCACACTGAGACATTATTCCGCCGCATTTACGGGTGAGATTGCTTTGTGTCCTTCTGTAAACCACCAGAGCCACCTCTGTGGCTCTCCCACGTTAATTATGATTTTATTTGAGTAACCTCCTTGCATTTCAGATATGAAAATATGTAGGCGCTGGAGCCAAATGAGAAAATGTGTGAAGGAAAACTGGGGAATTCCAAGTTGTGAGGAACTCCTGCTTAAAGCTGTGGCATTTTCCACATGCCAGGAGTGCCATGTAGTATAAAGGCACAGATATTTGCAAGCAAGCATGCTGTGCCTGTGTACCCGGGATGCAGAGCTGTCTTTGCGGAATCGTCCTCTTTCATCTCCACTTCTTGCACCCTCTGCAGAAGGGCCAAGATCTGCGAGGTTACAAGCGGTCATGCTTTTCCTCCTAAGGTTATCTGTTAATTGGCATGCTGCCCTTTGGTGCCTTCTCACACAAAAAAACCAAAAAATCCTTCTTTTCAGCCATCTGATGTTTTAATATCTAATTTGCTCCTTTTTGTAGAATCATAGACTCAACCAGGTTGGAAGAGACCTCCAAGCTTATCCAGCCCAACCTATCACCCAACCCTATGGAATTAACCAGACCATGGCACTAAGTGCCCCAGCCAGGCTTTGCTTCAACACCTCCAGGGACAGTGACTCCACCACCTCCCTGGGCAGCCCATTCCAATGCCAATCACTCTCTCTGCCAACAACTTCCTCCTAACATCCAGCCTGTACCTCCCCTTGCGCAACTTGAGACTGCGTCCCCTTGTTCTGTTGCTGGTTGCTTGGGGAAGAGACCAACCCCGCCTGGCTACAGCCTCCCTTCAGATAGTTGCAGACAGCAATGAGGTCTGCCCTGAGCCTCCTCTTCTGCAGGCTGCACACCCCCAGCTCCCTCAGCTTCTTCTCACAGGGCTGTGCTCCAGGCCTTTCACCAGCTCCGTTGGGCTTATTCCATCCTTACTTAACTAACAGTTCTCACTGGTCTTCTGGAATAATTTCCTTTAATGATACAATGCAATTTACTGCCCATTTGAACCGTCGTGAGAGCCTTTGAAGAAATAATTGATCTTGCTTTCAGCACTGCGGGTCACGTGGGCACCTAAACTTATTAAAATATGGAAATAACGCGGATAATAAAAGTCCTCGGCCTGCTTGTTTACGGGACGTGGAGCATCGGTACAGGGAAGGCAGGCAGAATTATGGCTGAAAAGGCAATTACCTTAAGTAATCATTTGTGGAATTACTGCTGGAAAAAAATGTACCTTGCTTTAAGATAGCACTGTGAGGCGATAATTATCCTAAGAAGCTTGGGTTTCCAGTGCAGGCTGTTGAACAAATACCGGTTGACCTTTGATAAGTCACTCTCCGCAGCTCCATTTCCACTAAACATCACTGGCTGTGAAGGAATGGAATGTCTCTATATGACACGGTGAGATGAGAGCAGCAATAGAGGGAAAAATGCATAGGAGTAACTGGAATTCTGTCTCCTTTCTACCTTGGCAGCACCAAGAGCTCTATGGAAGTTTTATTGTGTATCTTCTATGAATCAACCTAAAAATGCATGCTGAAGTGACCAGAGACAGCACCTAAGCTGGTATCTATTCATATCATGGAATCACAGAATCAACCAGCTTGGAAGAGACCTCCAAGATCATCCAATCCAACCTATCAACCAGCCCTAGCCAGTCAGCCAGACCATGGCACTAAGTGCCCCATCCAGGCTTTGCTTCAACACTTCCATTAATGGCAACTCCACCACCTCCCTGGGCAGCCCATTCCAATGCCAATCACTCTCTCTGGCAACAACTTCCTCCTAACATCCTGCCTAGACCTCCTCTGGCACAACTTGAGACTGTGTCCCCTTCTTCTGTTGCTGGTTGCCTATCAGAAGAGACCAACCTCACCTTGCTACAGCCTCTTTTCAGGTAGCTGCAGACAGCAATGAGGTCTGCCCTGTGCCTCCTCCAGGCTGCACACCCCCAGCTCCCTCAGCCTCTCCTCACAGGGCTGTGCTCCAGGCCCCTCACCAGCTTCATCACCCTTCTCTGGACATGTTCCAGTATCTCAACATCTCTCTTGCATTGAGGAGCCCAGAACTGGACACAGTATTCAAGGTGTGGCCTGCCCAGTGCTGAGTACAGGGGCAGAATAACCTGCCTTGTCCTACTGGCCACACTGTTCCAGATACAAGCCAAATGCTTTAGGCAGTCACCTGCTGTTCAATATGCTTTTGCTCTATCTCAGACCTGAAGACAAAAAATAGAGGAAATGGAGATTTTAGCTGGACACAGTTTCTGTGTTTCCAGCCTCCCTGTTGTTTGTATGCACACAACTTCCTTCTACGTGGTGGGTGAACATTGAGGCACACAGGCCCTGTGGCAGAGACATGGATCAGGAGCCAGATCGGGTCGTCAAATATTCATTGAAGTCTCCAACCACTCCCACTGGAAAGAAGCAGAGCAGAAGTGCCGGGCCGCTGAAGTGAGAGCAGATACAAAGGAGACAGAAAAGGTACTGAGCATGTAGAAATGTTTTTTTTATTTGCCACTGCCAAAAAATGTTCATTATGTAGGAGACTAGAGTACTTGCAGGACAGAAAATTCCAAGTTGAAAGTGCTGCTAGAGATCCTACAGTGCTTTATAACTCCTTCCTCCTAATCAGAGTTATTAGCACTGACAGGTTAAATAAATGAATTCATCAAGCTATAGAATGTTATGAAATCTCTTATTGAGATAAATTAAACAAAGCAGAACCAATCATTTGTACTCACTGGTGTAACACAACACAAGAATATTAATTATCAGCCAAAGGTAGTTCTGACATTAGTCACTATGAAACTGCCTTGATTGCATCACTGAGAATTGGGTTGTGCTGTTGCTTATTTATTGTGTATCAGCCATAGCCTTCCAGCAGACATATGGGTAGGTGGGAAGGAAGGGTCACACTGATGATCCCTCACTGCCCAGTGTGACAGGAGGTGAGCTAAAGGATGCTGTGGATGTGGGGCAGTAGGTACAGATGTTGCTGGCAGTGTGTGTGGTAATTTGGAGAGCATTAGGGTGGCCAGCCAGGTTGCTAGGGGATGATGCTGGCAGCCAGTCTGAAGGCAGTCGGGTGTCCTGCCCTGTCCCACCAGATAGAGAAAAGTTGCCAGGCAGCAGCTGACACAGGAGCAAAAAGTGGTAAGAAAGCATTTGTGAGGATTGAGACAAGAAGAAAGACCAAAGATTAATAAAAAGAGTGAAAAAAAACTGAATTCAGGGTTTTTGCATTACAAGCTGTCCCTGCTGGGGAGAACATCCCTAAAGGAATTTTTCATTACTGCAGTGCAACAGTGGTTTCATTATTAAAGACATTCTGAATGTGCATCTTCAACAGCTGCTGGAAAAGTTCTTCATGTGTGAGCTGTAATGTGTATATTTGCATACCAAGTGCCACGGGTGGAAATTGCTGCCTGGCATTCTGGATGATTTGGCATGGCTTTGATACAGAAGTTGGGAGGTATTAAAAGACACATGAAAATGGATCAGTGTGAAGACCTGCTCCAATAAATGGGGCAAGAAAAACACAAAGTGCTTAAACATGGAAATGCTGATCTTGATCTATTCCTAATCTCCATCTTCTGTTGTATCACTTTGCTTGCAAATGCTTGGGCCAGTTCAGGTGAAATGCAATGAACTGTTGCAAGTCTGCTAAAGACAAAGCAGCTCAATGCCAGCTATGGTACCCAGACATCTGCTTGGGATGTGTGACATTTTGCAGTTAACTGGATATGCTTTAGTGAAGACATAAATGGGAGAGCTTAATGCTGATTGCAAGATTTGTTTCTCATAAAAATAGGCTCATAAAAGTTATTAGAACAGAAAAGAACTCATCACCTTTTGGAGCCTGTTTAAAGGACAATTTTGAGAAAAAAAAAACCTATTTCAAAAGAAACTCTGAGATTATTTTATAACCAAATAAATCAAGTTTCTTATATAAAATCTAAGAAATAATTCCCTGTAAAACAAAACTAAAACCAAATTGTTGATGTGTGATGCTGAGAAACAGTAGGGGGGAGGGGGGTGTAAGAGAGAGAGAAAAAAGTCTGGTTAAATCTGTTTAAAACTCTAATAGTAAAATACGTGACCAGACCACGGGGCATAATAGGCAGGTCAAAGTACTTCTTTTTCCAGGTTATCCCAAAATAAATAGAGACTGTAGCTCTGCGTACCATCATAACATTGCCCTTGTTTCATAAGCTGTGATCATCCTCACTTGTATCAGAAGTGGTGTGACAAGCAGGACCAGGGAAGTGATCGTCCCTCTCTACTCATCACTGGTGAGGCCACACTGTGAGGACTGTGTTGAGTTTTGGATCCCTCACTATAAGAGAGACGTTGACATGCTGGAGTGGGTCCAGAGAAGGGCAGTGATGTTTGGTGAAGGGTTTGATGAACAGGTTTTATGAAGAAAGAGCTGGCGTTGTATAGTATGGAGAGAAGGAGGCTGAGAGGAGACCTCATTGCTCTCTGACTGAAAGGAGCTTGAAGTTAGGTGGGTGTCAGTCTCTTCTCCTAAGTAACTAGCAACAGGATGAGAAGAAGTGGCCTTAAGTGTACCAGGGAAAGTTTAGATTGGGCATTAGGAGAAACTTCTTTTTTGAAGGGGTTCTCAAACACTGGAACAGGTTCCCCAGAGAAATGATTGGATCCCCATCTCTGGAGGTATTTGAAAGATGCAGAGAATTGGTGTTAAGGGATGTGGTTTAGCACCAGACTTTGTAATGTTAGATAATGGTGATGGACTTGATAATCTTTAAGGGCTTTCCCAACCAAGATGATTCTATCATACTCCCAGACAGTGTACACTGACTTCATCTCACCAATAGTCATCAGCACATCCTTAAAAGTCAAACATAAATGTATTCTACATCAGTCGTCCGGAGGGTTGAGTTACTGCAGTGATTGAGATTTGGACACTGAAGTACCTCTAGAGTCCTTCCAAGATGTAGCAGAGGAAACCTGTCTGACTAGTAGTAGCTTTGGATGAGTTGTATGGTTTATATTAGCCAGACAGCACCTATTATGAAATCCACAGGAAAACTGCCCAAGGAGAGAACTCATCTCTTTTTTTACTAGATCTCAATGCAGCTCATGTATGAAATTTTGAATTTACTCATGTAAGTGTTGTGAAGTAAAGCATAGGGCTTCACCTACCTCTTTCAGGTCCTAAACACAGCACCAGGAATAACCTAGTGGGATCTTCCTCCGTGCAAGCGAGTGATTAAAATAATAATGGTAATGCAGAATGTGGTTCAGCAGAAGTCATTACCCATTTCTGCAGTCTTCTGTTATTTTTTCCCTATTTTACTGCTCTCAAGGAGCAGATATTTGCCATTTGCCAGAAGCACGGAAGCTAGAAGTCATATTTAAAGAACAAGTAATTTTGTTTTCTTGGCAGTGCTGCAGTAGTGCCATTTAATAAGTACTGTAAGGATTCCACTATGATGTATATCAATCATGTATTTAAAGTCATGCAGCATAGCCTGAAGAAAAAGATGGTATTCCACACCGGTATATATGCTGGTGAACCCAGGAAGCTTGTGGTTGTCTGAAGATACATGAATCGCACCTCCTTATGGCAATAAAATCACTTCTAGCCCATTCATTTATTATTATCAAAGTAAAGTTGCCTCTATCTGTTGTGTATCAGGTCCATGTGCAAAAACATACCATAACCGTAGAATCATGGATTGGTTTGAGTTGGGAGAGATTGTAAGGATCCTCTAGTTCCAAATCCCTGCCATGGACAGTGACACCTTCCACTAGACCAGGTTGTTCAAACCCCATCCATCTTGGCTTTGGACACTTCCAGGCTTGAAGCCTCCGCATCCTGTTCCCAGTGCCTTACCACCCTCACAGGCAAGATTTTTTGCCTGATGTCTAACCTAAATCTGGCTTTGGAGCCATTATCCCTTGTCACTCCATACCTTTGTAAAAAGTCCCCCTCCAGCTCTCCCATAGGTCCCCTTCAAATACTGGAAGGGTGCTCTAAGGTTTCTGTAGAGTCTTCTCCAGGGTGAATAACCCCAATTCTTCAGCCTGTCTTCATAGGAGTGGTATTCCACCCCATCGATTATCTTCATGGCCCTACTCTGGACTCTCTCTGGGTTTGTAGCAAAGCAGGGATACTCACATGTCCTGATGTTGTAGGGTTGTAGTCTGGGTGCTTTTCCCAAGGGAAGTGCTCCCCTTCAATCCCAATCATACCTCCATACTGCTTGATTCATCAGTGTCATGATGAATCCCCCTTCCTGTCAAGTGTTGGACACATGTTTGACTGAAGAAGCCCTTGTGGCAAAACTTTTATCCTACAGAGAAGCCAAATTTTATTGCTTAGGTGTGGTTTAGCCTTGTGGCTCTTGGTGCGTCCTCCCAGCCTCTATCCCAGCCCTATTCCATTGCAGCAGCATCAGTGCCTCCTGGCCAGGCACAAGAGCTTGTGTGCACAGCTGTCGACTATCCAAAGTTCCTTTAACATTTCCTTTAGGAGAAATTAGTACTATTTACCAGTTTGGGATGCTTGGAAAATTATCCTGCTGGCAGCTTTTATATTCACTTTTACAGCATCTTCCTCCAGAATTTATCAGAAAGCAAACTTATTGTTCTGCACCACAACGTTTTAAAGATTAAATGAGCCTTTCTTCCCCTCAGAGCACATTGTCGTGTGTTGGCAGTCAGGTGCCATAGCAGGGGTTTCATTCTGGTTTGGGGCTAAATCTGATTAATCATAAAACAGATCAAATAAAGGAACATCTGGTACAAGGTTTTTGCCATCAGATAAAGGCTTTACGGTAGCAGTCCAAATGAGCACTGTGGCAAACAGCCACGACTGCAAGAATAGGCAAAATTCTCCTTCACAGAAAAAAAAAAAGACAAAAAAAAATCATAAAAAAAGAATAGTCTTGAAAATAATTTGAATAATTAATTGCTTCACTCCATAAAATCAACGGCAAAGGACGTGGCTGTCATTAAACTCTAAAACAATTCCAAGAACTCAGCAAATAAATGGTGATTGTATCTACCACTGAAACATGCTGTCCAAGGCGCCCTCTTTGGAGTTGAAAGCTCCACAGTCTATACCATGCTTTTACACTTGTAGCATAGTCAGCTGCTGAACGTCATTTAAACGCATCTTTTAATATCAACTTGCCTGTCACCGGCAAAAAGTGATGCTGATATCAAAACAAACGACAAAAAAAGGGGTTCGTTGATTTTATTCGCTTTTGTTCTCTCTACAGAAGGTATCGTGCAAGCCTGCCCCGGACTCTGCCCGGTTCCAGCTCAGCTCGAGCTGAATAGTTTGGGAACAGTAGGATCTGTTTGTAGTGCTTGAGTGCCCCCTCTAGGCTGTCGTTCAAGCCTTTGCTTTAAACTGGGCATGAAACCGAAAAGCTTCCACTCTTGGAGGAAAGGAGCCTGAAAACCTTAAAAACAAACAGCTCCACTCCCCATCAAGATACCGCTCAGGAAAATTACAGTGGCTGACAATGCCAATCACTATTTGCATTCTGTTTTCGATTTTGAGAGCTGTGTGTGCTCAGTAAGGTTAAAACTTCAGTGAATTCTAAATAGATTTTATTTAAACATGGCCATCTTGGTAGATAAATTGTATCCCCTCATAGATGTAAGGTATTGATAAAAGCAAAATAGTAGCTTCTCCAACAAAATCAAGAAACAATTCAAGGTTTATCAGATAGGAACTGCAAAAAATATGTTGTAGCTTACAATGACATAGTTCTCAAAATAAGGGAATTCATATAAATTTGTTTATTCTATTAGATAAAGAAAGTAAACCAAATGAATTATGACGCTTGCTTAAGAAGTAGGAATTTTAAAGTTCTGTCTTTTTATAAGTGCCTTTCACTTACCTCTGGCAGGACATAATATCATCATTTGATCTGCTGAATGTCAGAGTAAACACTTCCCTTTATAGCTAATGAAATGCCACACATATGACCTTAAGGGTGTCAAACACCTCCATATCAAATACCTACCTACCTTTGGAACATCTTATCTCTGCATGAATGCATTTATGGAGCATCAAGAAGAAAGGTGGCAGAAGGGGCAAAGGAAAGCACTGGGTTAAAAATATCACTGGGAGGCTTCTCTTGCCAGGATCTTCAGTGTACACAGGATAGGTCTGAAAGAGGTTTCCTTAAGCAAGTTGCTAGGTAATTTCATGACTGTTAGTTTTAGTGGTTTATCCACAGCTTGGGCTTTACGTAGATTTCTCTAGAAAAATGTCATTCTAATTAAAAAAAAAACCTAATCTGCTTCTCAAGCTCCTCTAAAGGATGGGTGTCCTTCTCCACTGGTCAGTATCAATGCTGCTGTGTTGTTTATCTGGGATGAGGTAGTCAGTGGTAGTGGGGGAAAAGAAGAGTAGAGAGACCAAAGACCTTTATGATAAACCTCCCCCTTGTTCCAATGATCCTGGCTCACATGGATTCTCACTTCAATAACCTGAGAAACTCTTTCATGGCCATGTGCTCCATGCTAGCCCTAAGAGAAAACAGCAGCAGACTGTGAGCTCATACAGAAATAAAAGGGCACTCAATATTAAGTGATATCCAATACCAGTTACATCTGCAAAATAACTTCAAGGGCTTCAAAATGTCTGTTCAATGCTGGAACAGCAGCAAACGAGGGCAGAGGATATCAAAACACATGTGTGTGCTTGTGGCTGTGAGAGACCTGGCCTGAGACACTGAAGCTTCACTTTCAGGTCTAATCATAGGGATATGAATGCAGATCTGTTGTTTTCTTGATGACAACATGACAGCTCTTTTCCCCACATGCAGAAAAATGGGGCTCAGCTGCTCTTCTCCATGCAAGAGGCACACAGTTCAACCTCTGCATCTTCATTTTCAAAGGACTTTCAAGGATTCCTGTCAAAGAAATTTTAAAAGAGGGTGAGAGAGATAGGTCTTTCATGGATACATAACTAACAGGTAAAAAAGGAAGGGTTGCATAAATGACGATTTTCTCAGTGGAGAGAGTGGAAGTCACTGCTGGAATCCCCAAGGAGTCAGAATATTTCTGCAATATCACATACAAGCTGAGCAGACATCACTTACATTGTGGTTTACACCTTGTCTCTCTTAATACATGCAGAAACCTTGTCTACACCAGTAACCTGGTGCCCTTCCTCTGCTATTCCTCCTCATAAGAATGCAACAGCTTGGAGAACAGTGGGTAAATGGTACAGGAAGCAAGAGAAGACTCAAGGGTAACCCAAGAAATGAACAGTAAAGAGAAATTCGCTGGCAACTGGAGAAGTTAGAAGTGGTGGTTCTGCTGGAAGCTTTCTCCATCTGATCTTAGAAGTTTATTCAAATCAAGGAGGGGAAAAAAAGTAAAGGAGAGGAATGGGAATGATTTATCTGACCAAAAGAGGTGTTGACCCACAAGAAAAATGAAAGAGTCCTGTAGCTTTCAAACTCAGAGCTTATTTGCTTTTTTATCTGTAAGATTTCTTCTTTCTCACAACATACATCCTGAAGCTGGCACTCTGCCAATACTTTAAGATGAGGAAAATAAAATTACAATAACAGATTCCTCCATCAACTCATATTAAATGCTGTTTCTTAGGGGTACATGTGCATGCAAGAATAATATTGCAATAACAGATTCCCCCCACTGGCATCTACTAAGTACTGTTTCGTAGGGGTCCATATGTATGCAAGAGGAAAAAAAAGATACAGCCAGGGACTGTATTTATATCTGCTTTCAAAGTAAACAAAACTATCTCTGCAAACCCATAAACAAGAAAGGAGGCAAAACCACTTAACAAATATTCATATTAAATGTGCTTTGACAGGAACCTTATTTCCTTCTTGCTGAAAAAAATCTACCAAGATAATGCTCCAGCAGGACAAGGAGCTGGGATCATTTGAAATGAAGGCAGGAGGATCTTGTAATGCCCTATGGCAATCCATCTGGGGATGATTTCAGAAATATCCCACACTTATTTTAATACAGTCTGTCCCAAAGGCAAAACTATTTGGTTTTCACAAGCATTTTTATGAGCTACATCTTAAAAGTAATCACTGGCAGAGATAATTTATTGTTAGCTAGAGAGGATATTGAAAGGCAGGGGAGCTATTCATCATCTATGCAGATATGGGTGAGATCCTGGCCCTATGGAAGTCAATAGTAAAATTCCCATTGACATCTGTGAAGCCAGGCTATTATTCTATGTACTGGAGGTTTAAGTGTTTGCTCTGTCTGGTAGGTCAAGTCTCTTGCTTGCATAGTGCTGCTGACTTACAGAGTTATATCCCAGTGTGACCGAGGAAACATCACCAGTTTGCTGACAGGAAAGCTCTCTTGCAAGAGTCACTCCTCCAACATTAATAACAGGACTTGTTTCTGGATCACAAGCAAGGTGCATGTGTGCTCCTACAGCCTAGCTGCAGAGGTGTGGTGGCTCACTCTTTGTGAGGAGGCTACAGTTCAGGTCTTGTTGGTGAGGCAGGCACACTCTTTTTCCTGGCAACTGCCTCTGTGTTTAATTCTGCTTTCCTTGGTAGAAGTGCTCAACAGAACCATCAACTACTACAAACCAACAACAAGTCCAATAAGCAATGTCAGGAATCCCCCCACTCAAAGTGCTGCTGTAGTTACATATGTCTTTCACAATAACCTATGCCTGTTATGTAAAGCAGGGACCTGAGCTTTAACAGTTAACCTTCAGAAAAAAAAGGAGAAAAAAAAAAAAAGAGAGCAAGAAAATAATATACAGCTTTAAGCTATCTATTTCCTTTTCTGTTGGAGATGGGGGTATGTTTCATAGCAGATCACTGAGATGTCATGATCAACAAACTGTCAGTTCTGCTCAATATTTAGATTCTTTGTGAAACATGTTGCCAATACTTTGTAGAGCTCCAGCTACTCTGCAGCCATAAAGGATGTGATCAAATTATTTCTACCTGCTTGTAGACAAAGTGCTCTGGAGACATCATTTTTAGTCTCAGCCCAGGAGAACAGAAGTGATTAAACAATTGCTGTTTAAAAGTAGCATCTCACATCACCAACAGTCCATCTCGGCAGGCAGCTACAAAGTATCAGCAGCAAAAATTTTGGTTTTACCTCCTGGTCTGCCAGGGCAGCCAAAATACTCCCTCTGAACCGATTTGTTCTAAAAGCCAAAGTATATTTGTTTTCCTAAACAAATCCTTATGACTAGTAGATGAGAGTTATTTTGTGTGCTTTATTTTAATGAATCAAACCCAGAGGATGGGCAAGATTGTGTTCAAACAAGGCTTGAGCATCATTCAGGGAGGGATTTTTGCTTTTGTGTGTTTTTTTTGTTTAGTATTCAAGATTCAAACCCGTAATACCACGCTCTAAATCGCTATATGGGAAAAGAAGGGTCTGACCCCAGTGATGGATTAAGTCACTCTACCCAGAACATGTGGAACTGACATGTTTTGTTCAGAGACGTGTGGCTGATATGAGGAATGATAGCCTTATCTACGTGTTTTCATATTTCACTCAAAAAAGGCAGAAAAAGCCTGATCTTTCTTAATTAAATTATGAATAAATATGAGACTGCCTTCCTTTAAAGCTTAACTTGCTGCCTGAGCTCAGACTTTACATACTGGGCAGAGTCTGATCCTGCAGGTTCAGCTCATTGAACCAGTTGTCAGCAGCTCAAATGATACATTTAAAGTGCAAGATCTGGTCCAGCACATAGAGGATGAGATCTATTTAGCAAACTCCTGGCAGCCTAGAGCTTTAAATTCAGTTTCGAGAGTCACACTGGCCTCCTTCCCAGGGTTGTGGGATGTCAGCTCTGGCATTCAGCACCATGATCCCACTTGTTGGGACCCACATTCCTCATTACCACTCAGGAAGTAATGTATGCTCCTCTCCAAGGAGATGGGCAGCACAAGGTGACACTCTCAGCTCTGGGGCTCATCTGAGTTTCCTAAAGATACAGCCCCATCACATCTTTCCCCAGAGGAGCAAGTGCATGGAGCAGCCAAGGACCTGGGGCAGCAAGTCTGGCCCAGCATCAAACCCTGCCAATAGCACACGCAGACCTCAGAGGTTCTGTTGTGCTTTGTTCCTCCTACCCTTAGGTCCTACACATGAGCTTCACTCTGTCTGTCAGGCACAGGAAGAAGCAGAGGGACGATCCAGGGACCGTGATCTGTGTTTGGCACGCAGAGAGGTATCAGGTGCAAAAAGCATCTTAATGATGGCAATTCAAGACAGGAGTGAAACTGTCTCCCTCATTTTGCAGAGTTCTGCTAGGAAACACAAACCCACTAAGGCTGTGGTGCCGGTGGAGCCTGACTATCAGCAATAAGATCATTAAAGGGGGAGTGAGGACGGGACGGTATTTATGGGGCAAAGTCATGCCCCTCCATTGGATGCTGTCTTTGTGCATTGTCCCACTCCTTCACAAGCTCCTCCGTGAAAGGAACAAGTGAACAGCATGCATTGCTGCATCAGATATTTTCCATTTGTCCAGGCTTTTTCAAAGAGCAGCTGATTTCACTGCCTGCTTGGCTCTGTAAAAGAGCCATGGAGGGAAGGGGCTGTGGTAGCATGTTCCTCTGGCTTTTCCTTGCAACCCACAGAAGACTGTTCCACTTTACCAAAAGTGTACCCCCAGAAGGGCTATGTTTATGTAAACTTCCAGAGCACAGAAACTGCCTAGTAAGGGAGTGGGTTTTCCCAAGGGAAGACCAACCATGACTTTCTAATCAAACAGCAGAGATCTGTAAAGCAAACAGAGATTCATATGCCAGCTTGACATCCTACTCCGTGGTGCATTAACTCTCACTAACACCTGATGTGTCCACAGGCTGCAGAAAGAGGGGCAATGCTGTTGCTTGCACACCTACCTGCATTGCCTCATCTACCAAAGACAATGCTAATCCCTCCGAGTGAAGAGAGAGGATTTGTGAGCTTGCCAGGAGCCTATAAATGCCAACACCCGAGTGAGAACAGTAGGACACATTGAAGAAGATATGATGACAACTTGAAGAAAAGGACTGCTTAAGGGTAGTGGCTCCCTCTTTGAAGTGGGTGAATGCACAACACGTGAAGAACAGGTCTAGCTTTGAAGTTAGACCATTAAACTACGCTCTGCAACTTGCTATACCAATTTCAGGCACCTTAGAAGATGGCATGGACTAACTGTACATATGGTGAAGGGTGAGCATGCATCTGTACAAATGCAATGCCCAGGAGAAATGAAGGCAGGGAGTGGGGAACTTGCTAAGCACAGTTATATGTTATGCTGATATTCTGAGTGCAGGAAAATCAAGGTCACATTTTGTCTGTGTTCTTCATGTTCAGCCCAGATTTAATGGCTGAATTTTGCGCTATTTTCTTCCTTGCTGTTCTTCAAGCTCAGGCCACATTTAATGGCTGAATTTGGAGTTGTTTTCTCCTTCACTGTTGCTGCATTAGAGATCTCACAGACTTGTTGTAAAGGGTTATGTAAGGGCTTTATTGTCATGTGGCCAGAATCACTTTAGCACTTTGAAGCCCACAGCAACCCCCCACCTGGCTGTCAGGTGAGTATTTTCTACATGAAGTTAGGCCAATTCAGGACACTCACTGCCAGCAGCACAGTGCACAAATTTCAAATAAGCTTTCAAAGTAATCAACAATTTATCACTTATTTATGCATCCCTTTTATATTGAGCTTAACATTTAAGCATTAAGATTAAGAAAGTCTTTGAGTCTACCACTGCATTTCTCTCTATGTAATTAAAAGTAGGAATCTTTGTTTGATATACAAAACTCTTGTGATGGGGCTAACATTTCTGCTGTTAGTGCATCCGGATTCCTGTAGTTCACTGAAGGGAGAGGGGGAAAAGTGGATGTGTGTCACACAGTGCTTTTTACATTTTGGAATTCATAACCCTCATAGGACAATAGCATAAATGATGCAACCTCAAGCTATGCATCATCTGCTGCGTGTTCCTGGCACTGGCAGAAAGGCTGCTTTCCTGAGTAATCCCTTCACATGCGCAGGCTGGAGGGGGTCTGCTGCTCGAGGCGAAACTCCATCCTCACCAGTCACCTGTACAAATGGGTGCTGCATGGTCTGCAAGAGCTGCTCTCAAGCCTTTAAAGTTCACCCTTCTCCTGTCACCCATCTTACATCTGCTTTTTCAGAAGCAAAGCTGCTGCTGTGGCTATTTTGTTTGAAAAATGGAGAAAATATTAGCTTTGCACTGCATTTATTTATTTGGTTGGTTGGTTTTAATTCTTCCTACCCACCCCACTTCCCATTCCAGCTCTTCCCATTCCCATCCTGGCTCTGGCTGGCCCAACAGGGTGAACAGCAGCCCTGCTACTATGGATGAAAGATGTAGAGTTGCCACCCTGCATAAAACATTCCAGTTAAAAATGTCATAGTCATGGTTGGGTTGGAAGGGCCCTTAAAGGTCATCTAGTTCCAATCCCCTGCCATGGGCAGGGACACCTCCTGTTAGATCATATTGCTCATGCCCTATACTACCTGGCTTTGAACATTTCCAAGTGTTGAAGCCTTGACAGTTTATTACAGTGCCTCATCACCCTCATGGTGAAGGGTTTCTTCTTAGCATCTAAATGTAGCTTCTCCCAGTTAGAAGCCATTACCCCTCAGAGTGTCACTCCACACCTTTGTAAAAAGGACCTCTCCTGTAGCCTGGTTCAGATATTGAAATAAGGTCTCTGTGGAGCCTTGTCTTCTCCAGGCTGGACAACCCCAACTCCCCTCAGCCTGTCTTCATAGGACAGATGCTCTTATTATCATAACAGCCCTCCTCTGCAATCATTCTAACAGTTCCACGTCCTTCTTGTGTTGAGGGCCCCAGATCTGGACTCAGTACTCTAGATGGGGTCTCATGAGAGTGGAGGAGGAGAATCCCCTCCATCAACCTGCTGACCATGCTGCTTCTGTCTGATAACCGTAGCTGGTCCTTGTCAGCTACATCAGGAACCATGAGGTCCCAGCACTCATCTGAAGCTCCATAGGGACAATAAATGCAAAAGAAGCGAGAACAGTTCACTGTAGATGTTGGTGGCTACCGCTTGACAATGGAGGAATTACAGGGAATTCAGAAATTCTGAAGTTCAAAGGTGTCTAGAGAGAGAAGAAAACCTTGACCTTTTTGCAAGTTAAAAGACAAAAGAGATGATGGAGAACAGCATCTAAATCAAACATAGGATTACTGGCTATAGAGAATTACTTCGTGATGGAGAAGAAAGCTTATTACATATGAGTTCTAGTAATAGCTTTCTATAGCAACCACAGAAATATGAGAAATGGGTAAAAGGAAAAAGAGAGAGGGATTTCTTTTGCCTCTGCTGATGAAGACAACAATTTTTCCTTGAATAGGGCTGGGGAAAGTTATCAAAAGCCATTATTCATAGCCTGCTCAACAGAGGCATGTGAAAATATCATAGAATGGAATACACAGGTGTCAGTTTTGCCCAGTATTCTCTTCTCTCCCACCTAGTGATGGTGAGAAAAACATTGATTTAATTACTACTTTGACTTCTTTGCTGAATAAAATCCAGGTTAGTGAGAGGGATTTGCATTTGAACCTTGTTAGGAAGTCAGCACACTCCGGTATGATCATATACTGGAGGACTAAAATGTCCAATAAGTTCAGCAAGAAATTTGCATGTTCTGATCTTTAAATTGCAAAGATGCAGCCTTAGCTATTGCTAGGGCTTTTCTGTTGTTATTGGTGTCATTAATAAAAATCTGTTATATGCTCTTATTTGCCAAACTGGAAAATTAAGGATGCAAAAAAGTGGATCCAGAAGAGTAAAAAATTATTTCATGCCTTACCCGGATGAATTGCAGAATCACAGAATTAACCAGGATGGAAAAGGCCTCTAGGATCATCCAGTCCAACCTATCCAGCCCTATCCATTCAATCAGACCATGGCACTAAGTGCCCCTTCCAGGCTTTGCTTCAACACGGTGACTCCATCAGCTCCTGGGCAGCCCATTCCAATGCAAATCACTCTGTCTGCCAACAACTTCCTCTTAACATCCAGCCTAGACATCCCTTGGCACAACTTGAGGCTGTGTCCCCTTCTTCTGTTGCTGATTGCCTGGCAGAAGAGCCCAACCCCACCTGGCTACAGCCTCCCTTCAGGTAGCTGCAGACAGCAATGAGCTCTGCCCTGAGCCTCCTCTTCTGCAGGCTGCACACCCCCAGCTCCCTCAGCCTCTCCTCACAGGGCTGTGTTCCAGGCCCCTCACCAGCCTTGGTGCTCTTCTCTGGACACATTCAAGCACCTCAACATCCTTCTTAAATTGAGGGGCCCAGAACTGGACACAGATGAAACAGAAAAGTTGTAGTTTCTGCTTCAAGTCTAAAGACACTTCAGTAGTATCGCAGTTCTGAAATTTCTATTCAGACATACTTGGCTTATTTCTGAGCTTCTCGCTAACCAAACTTACTTACTTTGGATCCAATCATTATTAGTTAACTTATAACTCACTTACTTTGACCATATGTTACATTTCAGATAAATTAATATAGATGTGAACAGAAAGACGATAAGAAAAGAACCCTGAGTTCCAAACCCAAGCTTATCACTTGCTAATTGCTTTGCACCATTTGCTTATACCTTAGGCACATGAAACTTTGTTGAGCCTGTCCTGCTGTGAAGGGATCCTGCCAGCTTCCTTCAGCCTCTTCACCTCAGCACCTATTTTCACACTCCCCCATCACTCCTGCAGCCTGTCTCCATCAGGAACTTGCATTGACCCTTACTCAAGCCGAGAGAAAAAAATTTGTGGCCCTGACAGCTTTGCTGCCATTATACTGAGTCCTGTCTGCCATTGTGTAAATTCACCTGCCATTGTGTATATTTATGCCATGGTGGGCATCTTGCTCAGGTCTTGAGATGCCACTAGTATCATAGAATGGTTTAGGTTGGAAGAGACCTCAAAGTTCATCCAGTGCCAACCCCCCCACCATAGGCAGGGACACCTCCCACTAAAACAGGTCACTCAAGGCCTCATCCAGCCTGGCCTTGAACATCTCTAGGGAGGCTGTGGATGACAGAACCACAGAATGTGATCCTCTATCTTTGATCACATTCTGTGATTCTGTCCTCCACAACCTCCCTGGGCAACCTGTGCCAGTGTCTCACCACCCTCACTGCAAAGAACTACTTCCTAACATCCATTTTCATCCAGTTTCAACCTCCCCTCTGCCAGTTTAAACCCATTCCTCCTCATCCTGTCTTTACAAGACCTTGTCGATAGTCCCTCCCCAGCATTCCTGTAGGTCCCCTTCAGATATTGAAAGGCCACTGTAAGGTCTCCTGGAAGCCTTTTCTTCTCCAGACGGAAAAGCCCCAGCTCCCTCAGCCTGTCCTCATAGCAGAGGTGCTCCAGCCCTCATAGCAGAGGTGCTCCAGCCAGTAGTGGACAAGAATGAGGACAGTGATTATGAACAGTCTACAGGAAAGAACAAGACTTCTTTTTTTACCTCCCTCTTTGAATCTCTGCTATAGCCAGAAGCACCAAGGCCTTCAGTTAGCCATTGCAAATGCACCTGTCCCAGCTGAAAGGCAGCATTATGGAAGATTTATATATTGCAATTATAAAGTATTATTTTTAGACATTTCTCTAGCTTTACAACATTTCAGCCAAAATCTAAAGTTGCATAAAAGAGCACTCAAAATATGAACCTTAAAATGCAGTTTTAATAGCATCCTCATCTTGGCAGCTACCCAGTGCTGTATTGCTCCATTGCTCCACTCCCATACCAGTAAAAGCAATAAACTATGTAAAGGCTGTGTGCAGGGGAACACAGTCAGGAAGCACCCATAGATAAATACTGGTTTCTGCCCTGCCCACCAGAAGTGCCAAGAACATCCCATTCACAGTTTCTACCGTCTGAGCTTCAGTCCTTCAACTAAGGCTTTAATCCACATCCCAGTATTTAGGTGCATCTGCATGTATGTCAAAAGTGGCTTCCTAGGTTTCTTTGCTCCTGAAGAACCAAGAATTACTAGATGTAAAACTGAGTTGTGTTCAAGGTAAACATCATTAATTAGGAGCAT
Organism: Tricholaema leucomelas; assembly: GCA_013400475.1. Lineage (NCBI taxonomy): Eukaryota > Metazoa > Chordata > Aves > Piciformes > Lybiidae > Tricholaema lacrymosa > Tricholaema leucomelas. The sequence goes on from WAAF01012138.1 coordinate 98,346, forward strand.
ATTTGCAACAGTAGCTTTACCTGAAAAGTCAAAAGCAGCTTTGTTTAAAGAATTATTTGAGCCCCTAATTCCAAGAAGGATGTCAGGAAACTGCTTAAGAGAGTTCAGCCCCTTCTTAAAGAGGTCTTCTACCCAGGAGTAGGGGAGAGGTTCTCCTGCCCCTCTACTCTGCCCTGCTGAGGCTGCATCTGCAATATTGTGTCCAGCTCTGGGCCCCTCCATTCAAGAAGGACCTCAGGGAACTGCTGGAAAGAGGCCAGCTCAGAGCCCCCAAGCTGCTGCAGGCAGTGAACATCTCCTGTGAGGCCAGGCTGAGGGAGCTGGGGCTGGCAGCTGGCAGCAGAGGAGCCTGAGGGCTGCCCTCAGTGCTGTGCTAAAGATGTGCAGGGCAGTGTCGGGAGGACACAGCCAGGCTCTGCCCAGGGGTGGCCAAGGGCAGGGCAAGGAGCAACGGGGGCAAGCTGGAGCAGAGAAGGTGCCACAGGACAGGAGGGGAAACTTTGTCAGTGTGAGGTTGTTGGAGCCCTGGAACAGGCTGCCCAGAGAGGTTGTGGAGTCTCCTCTGGAGCTTTTCCAAGCCCACCTGGCTGTGTTCCTATGTGCCCTGCCCTGGGTGATGTTGCTCCGGCAGGGAGCTTGGACTGGAGGAGCTTTGGAGGTCTGTAGCATTCTGTGATTCTGTGGAAAATGGCAGCCTTGACAGTTCAGATGAATTCCCAGCAGTTGTCTCTCACCTGAGAAATGACAGGTGAAAATTTAGAGTCACCACAGCCCTGTTTCTCTCCTCCCCTAAACACACTCTGTCCTCACAAACACTAATGGAGAGAGAGAGAGAAGTGGTGGGGAAAGTCCTGTTAGTTCAGATCTGAATTCCTCCCCGTTTTATCCAGCTTATTCTGTGCTGCAGAATGTGCTCAGGTATCATTCATTCTTAGCTTGCAGTACCCCAGTATGCATGAAGAAAAGAAGCTTCTTAGACATTTCAAAGGGCTGTCTTCCATTTCTGTGGGTTTGTTTTCCCTCTCGTGGTTGTGCTCTTTCCTGTTGTGCCTGATAACATGCTGTTAATTGAGTTATTTCCATGGACAGCTGGTAGCTATTTATAGAATGAAGAATAAGGTGTATGGCAGCAAGCTATGGAGCTAGAGCTTCTTTCTACCAGTCAAGAGCCCTGAATGTTCAACTCAGAAAATCATGTTTCTCCCCACTTTTGCTCCCCTGGCAAGCTGAAACAGGAGGCCTTAGAAAGTGTCCTTCCCCCAGTAACCCCAGGCACGAAGGAGGAGAAGAGTACAACTCCTTAGGGTGGGTCTTTTGTTCACAAAACTCTTGCATTGTGTGTGAGTCAGCAGTATCTCATCATCCATCTGGCCGTTCAAAGAGAAAGCGCTGCCTGGGAGGGCACTGATGAGCAGCTACATTTCACAGGATGCCTCTGGGCTTCCTCGAAGACAACACTGGTACCCTGCTTCTGACCTGGGCTCAGCCAGCTCGCCTCAGGACAGCGAGGAGATTTGAGACTCCCCTCCTGGTTGCAAATCATAGAATGAATCATAGAATGGTTTAGGTTGGAAGGGACCTCAAAGATCATCTAGTTCCACCCCGTCACCATAGGCAGGGACAACAGAGGACATCCCTGCTTGGAGCATTAGGGGAAGTTTGCTTCGTACTTCTGGGCCAATCAAATTTAGTCCAGGTTCCTAGACTAATACCTGGAGCCTTGTAACCTGCTATTTCTCCCCATTTCTTTGTGGGGACCAGACTTAGGTGGCTTGTTGCTGTTTAGTGAGATGTATTTGCATTTCCACAGGGTGTAGAGAAGCGTGCTCCTGCTGAGCTATTCACCATCTCAGGAAGAGAGGTCTTTCCATCTAGCAGCTCTCAAGAGCACTCAGAGGTCCCATGTGTTTGCATCTGAAACCGGTTTCTCTGAATTTTATTCTGCTCCCACATAATGGCTGCTCTGCCTACTGCAGTATAAAATTAACTACAAGGTGAGAGCTTAAACTGTGTGCATCGGCACAAAAAGAGCCCACCCCAAAGTTATCAGCAAGAATATATTGTAAGTGATTATGCTGCAGCAAAATCCCTGCTGCTGCTCCTTCCACCCCATTTCTGAGGCAATCTCATCATGTAGCTCAAATTTGCTTAAAGGAATAAGGTGAAATAATATTGCAATAGCCCCATGCAGCCATGATTCAAGTTACACCTTTGTCTTCTGCTCATTAAGACAACCTGAATCTGTTAGCAAATTATTACTTCATTAGCAACGGTTCAATTTTATTGATGTATATTAGATTTATGCAAAGTCTTGCTTCTGTGCACCTTATGGATACCGTCCATTCATGGTAACATTAAAGTCGTGTAAGACTTAATTTCAGGCCAGGACCAAAGCTATGGGATTGTATTAGCAGAACAATGATAAATCTAGAAGCAGGAAAAAGGGACCCAGAATCATGGCACGCTTTTAGTACTTTCCTGGAGAGGATGACTATGTGCAAATGCAGGAAACAGGCTAGCTAAGGATGGGTTTGGAAAACCACAACTGGAGCTTTATAGAGTTATAAAAGACTGCACTGAGAGATGTCAAATTTAGCTCCCAACAGAAAATGTTGTTAGTTTGTCTTGTCAGCCTGCTGATGCATGTGCACCACTCCATTTGCCATGAAGGGAAGCTGTGGGTGTCTTGCTGGAGTAATAGAGCCATAAGTGAATATGCTGGCTATTTTAGAATGATCTTTTTTGTTCCCTTTCTCTTTAAAGCTTTCTCTGTGAGGGCTTCATGTTTCTTTGAACTTTTTCAGAGTTGTCTGTTAGGACAACAGGGTTTTTAATCTACCATCAGCTCCATCTTTCTTTCTCTCCCCTTTCCTCTCATGTTTCTCCTCTCTATAAAGCAAAGGTTTCAGGATATTTTCTTTCAACACTTCACTCTGTTTGCACTGATTTTAGATAAACTCCAAGTCCAAGTGATCTTACCAGCTAGGGTAATAACTTTGCATTCACACCACGATGGGCATTTCCAATACCCAGTGATCTCCAACAAAACTCTCCAGATCTGAACTGGGATATTGAGTTATTTTGCATGTTTTTAACCTGAAAATGTTAGCGACAGCAGTGAAAACCTAACCCTAATTTGATTTAAGACCCCCCTGAATACAAAGAGATTGCTTTCTTAGTTTTGAATTTAAAAGCCTTTCTATTTTTACTCCAAAATATAATTCAGATAATTGAGGAGTTATTGTAAAGTAAGTCATTAATAGATTTTTATTTTCCACTCATTTAGTGTGAGATAGAGAGCTGTGGGCATAGCCATTAAGCCATGCAGCTGCTACATGAAAACTACAAGTATTCTGAAGTTGCCAAAACAAACAACCCCAAACCTAAAAATTAGCTTAAAAACTCAGAAATGAGCCTGAGGGAAGCTCAAGGAAATGAATAAAAATATCCACAAGGAATTAGAATCAACACTGGAGAGACAGTAATTGGGTTGACTTTAGGCTAACTAATTCACACACATCTCATGGTTTGGGAGTTTGGATGGATATTTTTCAGTCTGCTTAGACATGTCTTAGTTTCATTCTTGGCCTTGCTAGAGAGATGCTGCTTATGCTCCATGTTTCCTGCCCTGCCTTTTCTCCTTGCCAGAATATATACACGTGCATATATATGTATGCATATGGAGTATCTGTATTTCCAAATCTATATGGAAAAGACCTTCATTTAAATTAAGTGCACCACATGCAAACCACTGCAAGCTGGGAAGTTACATCCTGCCCAAGGTAGACAGGCTGCAGCCCTGTGCTCATATGTGACATTTCCCTGGCAACTGTGTGACATGAGAGCTAAAACTCCCACTTCAAATACAGTGCTAATGCCTCCTTCTTCACCATTAAAAAAGTAAGTTATGAGAGTCTGCCTTCTGAGTGGGGGAAAAAATGCATACTGGTACAGTGTGGCTAAATTCCGAGCATTTAGCCCCAGGTAACACCAAGAGAAATTCAATTACTTCAATAAAGCAATTTCAAATCTACACTGCAGTAACTGAAAAGAAGCATTTTTCACTTGAACTCAACATTTCTTCCTAACTGAATTGTTCAAGGAGATACCATATTTTCACCCAGCATCATGTAGAGAGAGTTCCCCCCACCTTTGAAAAAAACAAACCAAAACCTTCCTTTGCTGCATTAACTCTCCAGATATTCATACAGTCAGCATAAATTACTGGGATGACTCTGCCAAAGTGAGATATATTTGCAGTCAGCAATCTCTTCTCGTCAGATGTCAGTGGTCATATGGAGACAGTAAACAATATTAGAAATTAGACTGAGAAGAAAAATAACAGAGAAAAAAAATAATCTGGTTTGGTACTTTGGGTAAAATAAGATTTCACCTTCCTGGGAAACTTTCTGGGCTGTTTGTGTAGCTTCTGCATGACCAGGACCTGGCACCAGATGTATATAGAGAGAGACATAGGTCTGGGTTGCTTATGAGTCCTCTTGCAGACAGTGCTTCACAGAAAAGACCATAGGCACAGCCTTAAATAAATTAAAAAATGAGATCCAAGTTTTGACCAATTTGGCCAAACTGATGTGGGAGTTCTGAGGCAGAAGGGTTTGTACCTCATTTATCTTAGTGTTGCCCTGCTCTTCTGGAAAGCAGCGATGAGGGGACACTCTGTAGGATCTCTGGAAGCCTGTAAGAAGGAAAGGAAGAAGCAATGTTGAGAAATGCAAGCTTGAATTTATCATTTGCAATTAAAGAGGATGTTTTTCCCCCAGAGCAGCTCTCAGAGCCTCCCCTTTCAGTTTACACACCTGCATTTTCTGGGTAAAATAGATGTAGTGAAAGCCTCCATCTGAACTCCCATCCATCCAGATTACTACGTCTCTTCAGGTTCTCCTGTGAAGCAATATTGTACCAATGCAGAATAATACAGTTTGGCCTCTGGATTGCTCCAGGAGCTTTCAGAATGATTATGAGCCTGTATTTCTACTCCTAAGGTCTGTGAGAGTCAGGATGCTTATCAGTTTAGGTGATGCTATGATTGCAAAAGAACAAAAAGAACCACTAAGTCTGCACCTTTTAACCAGGAAGTGCCTCTTAAAAGCATTAGAGTTGCTGGTAAAAGCAAACATATCCATTTTAATTCATTCTCTGGGCTTTTTTCAGTCGTGTAGTGGAATGTATAATATTATATTTGGCCATAACAGTAGAATAAAAGGTAAAAAAAAAAAGAAAAACAAACAAAGAGGAAAAAAACCAAACAACAACAACAAAAAACTAGGATATTTTTCTGCTGTGTTTTTTACTACTGGAGAGGTTACAGTGCCAACAAATCATCTGTATGGGATGGCCTCACCTGTAATTTCATCTTCAAGAATGTGCAACACTAATAAAGGGATAGACTGAGCAGAGATGCAAACTGTAAAAAAAGATAAACCTTGAGATAATTTGTGGGGCTTATGTGGATAGATAGAAAATAATAAGATAGTGTAACTTGTGCAGAAATGCTGAAAAAGAAAGCAGTAAAAAAAATACTAAATGGTGTATATTGCTCACCAGGAGGGAGGCTCATGGGAGGTCATATAAACTTGCCTAATGTAAGAGGGATAAAACATTCCATAAAAAGGAAAGCTCCTTCCAAACATGTAAGAAAGCATAAAAATATACATCTCCTCTCCCACCACCTTCTCACACTGTTAAACTCTGGAGCTCAGTGTTAGCCACTGTTTGGGTTCTGAAGAATAATGTTTGCAGAGGCACTAGGAACATCCACTGTCAAATGTATAGTGAGAACCTCAGGAGCTGCTCAGGCTCCGTGGAAATTAGCCAGCCACACACTGGAGTTAGAAAAAAAACTCTGTGCAACTTTGTTGTCCCTCCTGAGATGGCCATCTGTCTTTCTTGCAGGTGCTAGAGAGAAGAGAATTCCTGGGGGTTTGGCTATGGCAGTGTCCATAGTGAGATTACAGCATCTCACTGTGTGGAGTGTCCATCTCTGGAGGCACTCAAAGCACACCTGGATGTGTTCCTGTGTGGTTTACTCTAGGGGATTCTGCTCTACCAGAGGAGTTGGAATGGCCCCTTTCAACCCCTACCAATCTGTGATTCTGTCATCTCCTAAAGCATAATGGCAGTGATTTTGATTTTTTTCTGCATCCAAATTAATTAGCAACACTTTGCAGCGTCCCTGAACTCCTCTGAATATGAATGATTTCACATTTCATGGAGCTCAGGTCATCTGTTCCAAAAATGATTCCTTCTAACTTTTCCCTTTCTAGCACTGACTCTGGCTTGAGGTAACTTTGGACAATCTTTGCAGATGGGAGGAAAACCATAGATAAAGAGGAGATGAGATGTGGTGTTTGTCTGAATTTGGTCTTGGCACTGTATTGGTACAGTCTCTTTGGCTTGCACACATGCAGATGGTCATTCACTGCTCTCCAAAATACACCATGGAGTAATCCCTGTAAATCATCTTCTGTGAACTCATTCCCAGATGAAATGTTTCTGTCTTCCTGCTGGTTTAGATGGCAAAGCTAATGTGTGCTATAAGCAGGGGCCTGGGGAATGCACATTCTATAAACACTTCTGTTTGGATATTAGGAAAAACTTCTTTACTTGAAAGAGTGGTGAGGGGCTGGAGCAGGCTGCCCAGGGAGGAGGTGGAGTTGCCGTCTCTGGAGATGTTCAAAGAGCTGTGGATGTGCTTCAGAGGATGGTTTAGTGGTCATGGCGTTTGGGTCACAGTTGGACTCGATGACCTTAAAGGCCTTTTCCAACCTTAATGACTCTATGATTCTAAAAGGCAGGGCAGGAAGTAGAAGGATGGTTCATGCTGTAGTCAAACAGCACTTGAACCATTTGCAGACTTCCCAGTTTTCAGCAGCTTTCAGTTACCATGGTTCAGTGTAGCATGACAGCTACAGGGGCCTATAGCCAAGGACATGCCATGTCAATACTTGCAATGTCTGCAAGGAGAAGCATTTGCTAATGCCATGTAATCAACTGTCAGGTTGCTGGTGCAGCATGAAGAGGCTGGTGCCACCATGAAGCTGGAATTAACTTTTCTTGCCATAGAGGGAAGAAGAGCAGTGGCAGCCCTTGTGTTGCAGGCTCCCCCTCCATCCTCCTGTCATCCTTTCAGGACCGCTGCCCAGCAGGAGCGGCTGGTGGAGCAGCTGCCCACTGCATAGCAGAGAAAGGGCAGATGCAGGAACATCTGCAGGAAGGCATCAATCTCCTGCAGTGAGTGCCAAGGGGCAGCCCTCTTTGGTGGAGAGGGCTGCACATCATTTATTCTCGTTCATGGTCTTTTCCTTTCGTGCTAGCAGATAAGTAATCTTCCTCTTCTCAGCTACGTCCTTAATTATAGTAGACAGAAGATTATTTACCACATTGCAATTTCTTTCAGAGCCATTAGTGTGCTCAATGTAGAGCTCACCATGGCATTACTTTCCTTTGACAACCTTATTGCCACGGGCTTTGCTAACACACAGAAACAACACTGTAGTGTAATAAAGCTCAAAAGACAGTGTCCGTGCTAGCCCTGGGTCAAAGGGTTAGGGACGCAACCTGCCTAGTGGGAGGTGTCCCTGCCCATGGCAGGGGGTTGGAACTAGATGATATTTAAGGTCCCTTCTAACCCAAACCATTCTAGGAATCTGTAACAGCTATATACCTTGAGTTTGCACAGTCCACCTCACAGGACCAGCAGAAGGCTTTCATAAGAATAATTAATACATTTATTTAGGAAAGCACTTTTGAAACGGGACTGTATTAAGTTTATTAGCATATAAGAGCACTATATAATAGGTCAAGTCATAAAGTGGAATATTGTTATGGATTGGAGAAATAACCCAATTTAAAAAAAAAAATGATCCCCTTATATTTACTTTTATTGTTATTTCAATAGTCAAATGTCTGGTATAAAACGTGCCTTGAAATATTTGAGGATGAGTTTTATAACCCATGCGAAGCAGATGCTTTCAGCACCAACGAGCTGGTTACTTTCATATATTTCCATGCTTTCTCTAAGCCTTGATGGGTTAAAAAAAAAAAAAGAAAAGAAGAAGAAGAACTGTTCACTTTTGTTCATTTTCAAAGATATACTTCTCACATGATTCCTGAAAGTGAGGCTTTTAAGCCAGTGACTTTGAGAGTTCACCTTGCTCCATACCAGTAACAAAAGATGGGCAGAGTGGACAGGGAGCACAGGGGTAAATGGACTATTTCAAAGGACCAGAGCAGAGTGGAGGAAGAGGAGTGTGAGGAGATGTGTCAAGTGCTCAACCTTTGCTGGGTTGTGTCATGAGGTGAATACAGGACTCGGGGATAGTGGCTCCTTAGGTTCTGCTTGTGTCATAACACTGCCGACAGCAATTACTCTTCTAACCTGGCAACCAGATTGGAGGGGGTTTTGTCCCATTTGTGTTTGTATTTTCAAGACAAATTCTGAATGCTTTAAAAGCCCCATAAAATCCCGTTAAGAAATTCCCAAACGTACCAATGAGCCTCCCCTCACCTTATGCCCTTTAAAGTGCCCAAATAAAAGCTAAAACAAAATTTCTAACCTCAGGCACCTGTTCTCCAGCAAGGCTTCTTTCTGCTGCCCCCCAAGACATCCTGAAAGATTAATCCCAGGCTTTGGGAGGGCTGTGAGGTCTTTGCACACAACCACTCATTAGTGTGGAGTTTTTCCCTTGGGAGAAACAGTATGAGTGGTTTATCTGTTTCCCCTCCCAGCTGGGCTTCAGGAACACTCCCCTGCATTTCTCCACCTCACGGCAACCCCCTCAGTACTATCTTCCATCATCAGAGGCCTTGCTGCCTGTGCAGGAGGTTGTTTCTCTCTGGGAAGCACTCGTAGGCATCATTAGAAAGCACCTGACAGTGTCTTGCAGCGAGCTGCAATGCAAGGCACCTCCCCAGGCTTTTCCTAGCATCAGCTTTGGCTCTCCCTTATTATTCAGGTTGTGGTTTGGTTTTTTTTTACCTCTCCAATGCTGAATGAATTGCTTGCACGGATTATAATTTATTTTTTTCCATATACCCAGTTAATAGGCTCCTATTTTGATCTTGTATGTGGCAGCAGTTCAGGTTTCAGATTAGTTACTGGGGTATTGAAATTAATGAAATCTCTGCTGCTTAGGCTAATAATAACAGGAATATGGCCAAAGGGGAAGTGGAGTCTGAGTGGAAAAAAGGAACAACATCCAGTTACAGTAACAATTGTGTTCTATATTTTTATATTGATTTGGAATTCACTGTTTCTTCAGGTCCCCACACATTCAATTTTCTGCCTGCTCTTCCCCCAGGGTCTGGGATTTAACAAGCCTTTCAGATGAACACTGCATTCCTGCTTCTCACAAGCACTGCTTCAGACTTTGAAAAGTCATTTATGTTCTTTTAGTGTCTTACCTTCAGCTACATTTCTCAAGCTCTTCTTTGTAGATACCATAACTAGCAGCAGAGCATTTTAACCTGAGACTCCAGGAGATGATTCTGTAGTCAAGAACAGTTTTACATGCAAATTCTGCAGCAGGGTACACTCAGGCTTTGCAGTATTCTCTTCACTATTTTTGCTTGCAGCTTGCTCAGGTCAGTTAAGAAGTCTTTGGGTGTCTTCTGCAGACTGTGTCTCAAGCCTGGTTATTAGCTGTAGGAGTGGCCAGCTGCTGCTGATGTTAGTCCCAATTTCCACAATTTATAATTACTGACTTTTGGTGTTCTGGTCAGAGCTAAAGCAGAGCTAATTCTGGTCAGTGGGTTTACTTCTCAGATCAGACTCTGCACTTTCTGCACTTAGCAGCATGTTTTCACAGACTAGTCTGTGTCTAGTAGTGACAAGGCTCAATACTACTACCAGAGATGGAAGGAATAAGCTCTTCCTTATCCTTGCCCTGACAGAGGTTGAGGTCACGGCGAGACCTTGTGTACCCTGGGGGTGCAGAAAGAAAAAGGCCTCACCTGCAGGGAGGAGCAGACAGGACAGGTGACCACAGACTGACCAGAAACGGATTTCATGACATGGATGTCATACTCAAGCTGAGGGATTGCAAGGGTCAAGCCTCTTCCTCAGTGGCCAGCATCTGAGCAGGACGCTGTCTATTCTGCCTTGAATCCCAATCCATGAGTTCCTGAATCCAGTTCCAATCTGCTACTTCGTCCAGTCTGGGACTTGCCCAGTGCCTGTCCCCAGCATCAGTGGTGACAGTGACTAATTGCTGTCAGGGGCTGGGTTCAACACTGGGTATGTAGATGTTTGTGTAGATTTCATTATATTCCTATTATTTTAATTAAAGTAGGTTTAGGGTTTTTTTCCAATGCATAACTCATATTGTCTTTCTCTTCCCCTTTACAAAAAGAGTGTTGATAATAGAAAGCATCTCTCAATCATGTAATGGCCAGCCCAGCCCTAACCCCAAACAACTGCTTAAGTTACTCCTAAGTCTAAACTTAGTTCTTCCAACATCTTAATTGAAAAAGTGAAAAAAGAAAACCAAACCAAACAAAACAAAGGCAAACAACAATTGCAAACCTGTTTGAAGCAGCATCTGCTGATAAAACCTTGAAAATAATTCTCAGGAAAGGTTTTAAGAAGAAATGTCCTGGTGTTATAGCTGATTTTCCTTTCTTCTCCAGAACACAGCTAGAACACAGCTTCCTTCTCAAACATGCATCTCTTTGCTAAGCCTCAGAGCACTGCTGTTACTGAATGTTCCCAATCAACAGATCTCTCTGTGACTGCTTTGTTGGTTTTTTTTTGTTTGTTTTTGTTTGTTTGTTTGTTTTTTTAATGAAACAAATAAATTAAAGATCAACATGAGTATTGGAATAATGCAACAGATTTCCTCACATGAGGGAGTGACCTCATTTGCCACTGCTTTATGGGAGCGATGTGCCAGCAATGCTAATAAAGTGCTCCTGATTCAGGTGCTTTCCCAGTTAAATACTGTTGACTTAATAGGACTATAGAATCATAGGATCAAGCAGGTTGGAAGAGACCTCCAAGCTCATCCAGCCCAACCTAGCACCCAGCCCTGGCCAATCAACCAGACCATGGCACTAAGTGCCCCAGCCAGGCTTGGCTTCAACACCTCCAGGCACGGCAACTCCACCACCTCCCTGGGCAGCCCATTCCAATGCCAATCACTCTCTCTGNAGAACCTCCCTTGTCCTGCTGGCCACACTGCTCCTGAGCCAGCCCAGGATGCCATTGGCTCTGCTGCCCACCTGGGCACTCTGCTGCCTCATGTTCAACTCCTATCTACCAGCACCCCCAGATCCCTCTCTGCCTGGCTGCTCTCAGCCACTCTGTCCCCAGCCTGTAGCACTGTTTGGGGTTGTTGTGGCCAAAGTGCAGAACCCTGCACTTGGCCTTGTGCAATCTCATCCCATTGACCTCTGCCCACCCATCCAGCCTGTCAAGGTCCCTCTGCAGGGCTCTTCTACCCTCCAACTGATTGACACCTGCTCCTAGCTTGGTGCAAACTTTCTGGTGATCGACTCAATCCCCTGGTCTGGATCATCCAGACAGGACATGTCCAAAATTGTGCAGTACTGTATGACAAAAGCCTGAGTGAGGTAGTGCTCACTTGCTCAGTGACCCAGGTGTGGGATGGAGCATGGCATAGGGGCTGCAGGTCTTAGCTTAGTCCAGAACTGGGCTCTGGCATGCAGAATATAAGGACCAGAACACTGCATTGTGACTAATGAAAGTTGTGTCCATCATACTCATCTCCCTGCTCACCCAGACAAAGAAACATGTGGCTGCAAGGTACTCATAAAAGCAAATTTCCCCTGGCTTTTGTCTGTTTGACAAGTGAACTCACAGCAAGGGAGCAGGGGGCAGATGCCAGTGAGGGTTTCAATGTAAGCTGGGATTTTGGGGGCTCCCCAGATTGTGCCTTTGCTCCTGTTATTACCAGTTCCTGCTAAATTGAAGTGCACTTGGGTGCATCTTCTCTCCTGAAACCCTATCTTAGCTTTGCTATGTAAACACTCATTTAGTATCTGTATCTTGCTCCCACCTTTGTGAAGTAAAATAATAATCTTCCCTTGCTCATATGCTGTAATGAAGTTCGATACATTGAAGGCAGAGAGGCACTAGTTGCTATAGTAATGTACTATTTAAATAACCAAGGGGGGAAAACCAACAGAGAGAAGGGTTTCAACAAATGCAGTTTATTGAGAGCTGATCCTTCAGTACTAAACATCTTTGGGATGGTGAATATACCAGATGGAAAGTTTCCAGGAGGCTATTGAGGAAAGGGATCCGGTCAGAGCAAAAGTGTTCATTGGCAGCAAATGCCAAGCACAGAGATTTTCCCATGCTGGCAAATCCAGGCTTAGCTGTCCACTGGTGAGGCATCAGCTGTGGTGGGTGAATTGTTCTCATACCCTCAGCCTGAGGCAGGTATCTCCAGCCATACCTTTCCAAATTGGCTGAGGTTGATGGTTTGTTTTCAGAAGGGCCAGCAGTCACACTCGGTGCCTGTGAAGCTGCCAGCTGGTTTGATCATTTGTACGAGGCCTGGAGTACAAGGAGCCTGGAGTGCAGCTCCCTTCCCAGTCAGAAGCAATTAAACTCTCTACTGCTAGATCAAACTGTTTTTAGAAAACACCTCTGGTCCTCAGATCAGAGACCTACTGGTAGCTTGTAGTGCAATGGTTAAGGAGCTGTGCTGTGAGGCTGGAAATGTGGGCTTGAACTTTTGCTGGCAGAAGGTGAAATTAAATATATATACTCCATTTCTTGGGCAAATGCTGTAAGAAATAGCTAGCATATATAACACATAAGCACCACTACCAATCATGCTCTCCAGGGCCAAGTTTTAAAAATAAAGTGACTTCATCTGTATTCTTCACATGCTTGTTGGCTGTGATCTGTGAACAGCTATTAGATCGAATTCCTCAAGAGACTAAGGGAGAAGAAGGCTGATTGCTGAGTCCTAATCAGCCTGATGGCTGGAGTAGACACCACCCTGCCAAGAGCAGGGAAGCTGTGGGCAGCAGAGGAGGCCAAACCTTGCATGCTTAGGGAGGCACCTTTCAGCCAGAAGGACATTTTGAGCAAAATCTTTGACTTGGATGCTTCAGTTTCACCTAAGCCACACTTTGGGCACTGACATATTTTTTTAACCTCTTGCCCATAACCACACTGAATGATTTCTTAAGCCAGGCCATGAGCAGGAGCAGAAAGGGAGAAGCCTACCCCATTCGGTAAAGATGCTCCTCAGTTATGAAGGCAAAGCTAATTGTTTTCATTTTAAGTCTCATCACTATACAGAAAAGCTGAATATGTCTTTTATGACCACTTTAAAAGTTGTCTGGTTTATAGTTCAATGTTCAAAAGGAGGGATTTTTATATATATATGTATATATATACACTTAGATGCTTTATTCCTTTGGAAAGAAATTAGTTTGGATTAAAATGTGTGGATAGAAATGGAGAAAATGGGTTAAAATGTATCTTGGGAATAGGTCAAATGGAAGAATGTATAACTTACAAAGCAAACCTTAAAGCAAGTGAGTCTGTGTTGAAATCAATAGGAGCTGAGGTGGCTGACTGAGCAGAAGGTGGCAAAAATAACAGTTTGTTGCTGCTCTGCAGTGAAGTCAATTCAGTCCACCATGACCTCAGCAGATAGCAGACATCATACTTAAAAGGCTTGTTTTACATATAGGTGATGCTCTTCTTAACCTCAGCTGCAGCATGCACCCGATTCTGCTAACAGCATTCCTGATGGAGAGCAGGAATTGCAGTGTGGTCAGGGAGGAATTTGTTCTCATTTTTATTTAAGCAGGGTTCTTTAATCACGAAAATCTGACTCACTCTGTGTATCAAAGTGGGATGCTTCATGGGAAGGTACTGGTTTTGAGGAACCTTTTGTCTCAAATGTGTTACAAATTGAGGGTGGGAATTCCAGTTCTGGTAATAGAGAGAGAAATCTACCAGATAAAACCTACCTCCCTTTTAACCTGAGATTTTATCATAGAATCATAGAATCAAGCAGATTCTCTAAGAGAGGCCTCTAAGATCATCCAGTCCAACCTAGCACCCAGACCTATCCAATCAACTAGACAATGGCACTAGAGACTTGAACCCAACCTTCCCCAAACAGCATCCCTGATAGGGTAGAATCTCCTGTCCCAAACCAGCATTCCTGTGAAGAAGAACCACTGTGATGAAGAGTTGCTGAACAATTTGGTGTGGTCCCCACCATGGTTCATTGAGGATCATGCTGTTATTTGGACTCAAGTAGTTAGTCAGCCTCCTTCCCTCACCCTTACACCTCTACTTCTTCAAAAAACTAGTTATTTATCTATGAAAAGTAGACTCAGCCCAGGAATACATAGCAGGCTGGCAGGTGCTGGTCTCCAGAAGCGGCACTGCATGCAAGTGCCTGAACCAGACAGGGAAAGAGCTGAATTAGGCTGGGGCATACCTTAGGTGAATGCCTCCAGCACTGAGATTTTATAATGTTCTTTATGGTGAAAACTTCTGAAATCTCTTGGTTACACCTCCCCTCAGAACAGGACTTTTGTAATCTGAAAATGGTTTATGGGATGAGAAAATGACTTCCTGTCTTGGGCTGCTTTTCAAATTGGACCCAAAGTACCATTACTGAATGGTTTTTAGGTTGTCCTGGCTGGTAACTGCATTGACTCCGTAGTGATGAAGCTTTTATCCCTTTAAAAAAAGTAAATTTGGCAGTAATTGCCTGAATGAACTGAAAGGGAGTTTCAGGCCTTGAATACTCCTCTATCCAGTGAATTGAAGGGCACTTTTTTCAGTGTTCTGCAGGTGTTAATTGGCTGGGAAGGAGCATTAACACTTCACTCACATCCCCAAATATCTGCTGCTGCAAATCAATATCTGCTCATGCAAATCATCATAATGATCTCCTTTTAGGATTTTAAATAAACAAGTAACAAATCAGCTATAATTATTTTGTGGTCCTTCCTGTTAAGAAACTAATCTCCCTTGTTTTAGGGGAAAGTGTTTGAAACACCATGGGATAAAATTAAATTATTTGACCAAGACCACAGAAAGCCACTTTCAAAGCTAAAATCATAAAGCTGTAGACCTTACTTAAATCACCTCTGCAGAGGTTTAAGCTAAAGTGTTATGCTTGTCATTGTAAAAAAACACCCAAACTGTGTACAAGGTCAGCTGCAGTCACTCAGCTAATAAGGGTAATCTGTTAAACTGCTCGAAGTCAGGTCTGGGTTTGATTAGGTGCACAGCAGCAGTGCCTTCAGTGCTTTTTAGCTGGTGGGGTTCTCAGCAAATGGTCCTCCGTGCAGTGGACTTGTGCAGCAGCAGAATGGTACTGTACAGAAGTAAACCACTGAAAATGACTAATGCTCGAGGTGATTGGAGCAAGGCAGGAATATTTAGTTGTGCCTGGGAAAAGAGAAGGACACATTTCATTTCTTCTCATCCTTTATGGGTAGCTGAGGCTGCCATTTCATAGAATCATAGACTCAACCAGGTTGGAAGAGACCTCCAAGCTCATCCAGCTCAACCTAGCACCCAGCCCTGGCCAATCAACCAGACCATGGCACTGAGGGCCTCATCCAGTCTTTTCTTGAACTCCTTCAGGGACAGCGACTCCACCACTTCCCTGGGTGGCCCATTCCAATGCCAATCACTCTCTCTGAGAAGAACTTCCTCCTAACATCCAGCCTATACCTCCCCTGGCACAATTGGAGACTGTGTCCCCTTGTTCTGTTGCTGGTTGCCTGGCAGAAGAGACCAAGCCCCACCTGGTTGGGGCAGCTGTTAAGTCCTGAAAGCTGCTGCTTTGTGCATGAAGGCAGCAGAATCCACTAATGCATTCATTGCACTTGTTTGCCAACGTGAAACATCACTGGAATGAACTGCCTAGGGAGAGGTGGTGGAGTCTCCCACACTGGATGTCTCTAGGGGTGGTTTGGATGTGGTGTTTAGGGATATGGTTCAAGGTGAGTCTTGTAGAGTAGGGTTCTAGGTTGGACTTGGTGCTCCTGAGGGGCTTTGCCAACCTGCATGTTTCTTTGATTCTGTGATCATGAGAAGGAGTTCAAGAGCACAACCACACAATGAATCCATACAACTGACCACACCAAAGCAGGTTATGAAAAGAAAGGTGCCAGTCTCTCCCAGCTAAGAGCTCAGGCTGATGCACAGCACCTGAGTTCAGCACTCACCTCTCCAATTCATGCTCTCAGAAATCACATCAAGCTGTGTTTTTCCATGAAGCAAAGACAGCAGGAGACAGGGGACTGCTCACGCTGGCCCCAGTTTTGCCACGGGTGAAATGACTCCTTGCTAATAAACTCTCCCAGAAAATGAAGACCTGTAAGGTGGCATTTTTCAACATTTCAGGACCTTTTGAGAGTTATTTTGAGGTGCAGTTGGTAACTTTGGGCTCCAGCAAACACTACACATAGACTTTTTTCTTTTTTCACTGAAATTATAATTGATCTTTCTGGACTCTATCTATCAAAGGCTAGAAATTGCAACTGCTAGTTCCTGGCCTTGGTGGATAGCTACATGAATGGGAGTTGTATGGCTATAAAGTGGGAAAAACAAAGCAAAGACCTTCAAGATTTAATGATATAATTGTTATAAAAATAAGCACTGAGAATGTATAAAATTCCTCATTATTTTGGACAATTCACTTCTGCTTTCCAAAGGTGCTTAGAAGATACAGAAGGTGTACATCTACTGTCATCTCTCATGCCTCCCACAGACAAGGAGAGGGAGATAAGAGCTGGCATGATTATGCAAAAGAAACTAGTCTGAGTGCTATCATGACCAAAATCCCATCTTCTTCCATAGGGAATCTTGTGGATCAGTTTTCCTGATGAATTTAAATATCTGCAGAATCAGAGGTTTAATACAGATAATGTATTTTTGAAGTTTACCTGCTTTCATTTCCTGGCACTCTTTCATTTTTGTGCATTGTAGGTTTTGTTACATAACAGGCTATAGATGATAGCTAAAAACAAGATTATAATGCAGTGTGAATGAGCACTAATTCCATTTGGTTGGGTTTAGAGATGACCACCACCTATAGATGGATTCTCTCATTCCAAAGCAATATGCAGTCGATAGCCCTAAAATTGGGATTGATCGAAAGAATTGTCCAATTCCTGTATGTCACTTTGCAAGTCATCTTGTCCACTCCCCCTGCAGTCATCAGAGACACCTTCAACTGGATCAGGTTGCTCAGATCCCCATCCAACCAGAGTTGGAATTTCTCCAGGGATGAGGCATTCACCACCTCTCTGGGCAACCTGGAGCAATGTGTCCCCACCCTCAGTGGAAGAAATGCCTTCTTTCTGTCCAGTCTGAGTCTCCACTCTTTTAGTTCCAAACCTTCACCGCTTGTCCTGTCACAACAGGCCCTGCTAAAAAGTCTGTCTTTGTCTTTCTTATAAGCCTCCTAAATAGCTGTCCTCTTATAAGCCTTCTCCTTTCCAGTCTGATCAACCCCAAACCTCTCAGTCTTTCTTTACAGGAAAGGTGCTACAGCTCCCTGATCATTTTTGTGCCCCCCTCTGGACCTGCTGTCTTTCTCCTGCTGAGGGCTCCAGAGCTGGGAACAATACTTCAAGTGATGCTCACCAGAGCAGGGTAGACTGGCAGAATCACCTCCCTCAGCCTGCTGGCATGAGTCAAGCTGTTTGGTTGCATGTCTTTGATATGCATGGTTACAAATTTGTCTCTTTAATGCATCAGCAATGGCAGCTCAAACAACGGGAAAACAAACAAACAAAAACAACTACAAACAAACCAACCAACCCAAAAAACCCAAAGCCAAAACCCAAACAAAACCAAAGCAACCTCAACCCAAAATTTAACAACAAAATCCAACCACAACAACTTGTGGTAGCTTCTTTCGTGAACAGCTTTATCATTTCTGCTATCACTGCCACTGGATGGTAAACATAATTCTAAGGTTAGTGCACATGAAAGGAAAAACTCCAACAGAAAATAAAAGAGAAACCAGGTCTAATTAACCAGTTGTCACAACATATTGTATGGTACATTCGTGCTTTACAAAGGCTCAAAGCCATTTAAAGAATGCACTTAGCTATGAAGAAAAATCACAGTTAATTCTAACTGTATCAGCTGGAAGAGTAGATTATGAATAAAAGATCATATATGCCATTTATGGTATTTTCAGAGAGGGAGTGCCAAAATATGTTTCTAAGATGGCAGAATGATGTGTTTCAAATTCAGGATCCTTTCCAAGGTCCTCTGAAGTCAGCTTTGGAGTAATTCCTCTAGAATGTGACTCTTCCCTCTTCGAGTCACTGTGGGAGGAAACAGTAAGAAAGGGAAAATACATTAGCATTGAATGGTCCAGTTGAGAACAGCAACATGTAAAGTGAGAGAAGCATGTTATGATGAGGGGCCTGGAGCACAGCCCTGTGAGGAGCTGCTGAGGAAGCTGGGGTTGTTTCACCTGGAGAAGAGGAGACTCAGGGCAGTCCTCATTGCTCTCTACAACTACCTGAAGGGAGGTTGTAGCCAAGTGGGATTTGTCTCTTCTCCCAGGCAATCACCAACAGAACAAGGGGACACAGCCTCAAGCTGTGCCAGGGGAGGTCTAGGCTGGATGTAAAGGAGGAAGTTATTGCCAGAGAGAGTGATTGGCATTGGAATGGGCTGCCCAGGGAGGTGGTGGAGTTGCCATCCCTGGAGTTGTTCAAAGAAATGCCTGGATGAGGCACTTAGTGCCATGGTCTGGTTGATTGGACAGGAATGGGTGATAGTTTGGACTGGATGAGCTTGGAGGTCTCTTCCAACCTGGTTGATTTTATGTTTCCCTGATTCCAAATATAGCCACTAAGAAGACTGTGCCAGCATCTTCTGGGATGGCGAATAAAGGGGGCAGTTAAAAAAAGGAACTCCACCTGGGTTACTTACTGTTTTTTTTTTTGTGGAAGGAACCCACATAAGCACAGTACCACAGCAATAAAGCTTTACATTCTCAGAGCCCCAGATGGTGAGAAACTCCAGAAAGGGAGAAGCTTCCCAGCCGCATCTGCAGGCTACGTGCACCATGAACCTTTGTCCTCAGAGACCTTGGTTTACAATTAGTTAGAAGTCATTAAAATGTAAGCAAAGCCCAAACTGATTGAATGGTGGCACTAAAGGCATCTATGAAATGGTTCACAGGGTGCACCAGATGCACCACATTGCATTCAGCTCCGAGGTTCAGGGGGGCAGAACTCTCAATAGCAGTGCTGGCCTCCTGCAGGGCTCTCAGGCTGGACAAACACTTCGGCTTCCTCTTTTTGACTGACAAGAGTCAGGGAATAGCTACTGGTACAAGGCTGGCCCGTGAGCTGAACTCAGCTCACGGTGTCCCTCGGGGCTCGACACTCAGTGGTGAGCTGCAGATGTTGCAACATCTGGTCGGGGAGTGGATGCATGTTGTGGCACAGCCACAGCACTGCAGCATGAAGACTGCTGGCTCTGAGCAGATCTATGCAGGAGATGCTCTCTACAAAGCTCTTTTCCTTCCCTTTCCCCAGTGAATGGGGCCAGTCTGTCCCACTGGCTTCTGAAAACGAGGTGATTCTGCTGCTGACTTACCAGCATAAGCTTGGAAAAGCTGAGGAACCTGGAGCTTACATAGACTTTATATCTCTAAGATGCACGTTTTCCTGCCTCTCCTCATCCAAATCATTTTCCATTCTTTGGATGATTTCCCAAAGTTGTCACGGCAGAGGAAAGGCTTGAAGGGGATTTAAATTAGCAGAGTTATTTTGCCAGATCAGTGCAGGGTGTCACTCAGTATGCAAGGGGGAAAGGGCAAGAATAAGACTCTTGTGAGGAAACTGGGCAGGCAGTTAATGGTGGAGGGGATGGCTAACAGGATAAGAAGTGTTTAATCTTGTAACAGATGTCTCTGTATTTTTATTTACAGTGAACTATATCCTAAAATGTAAGACATCTGCCAAACTGATAGCTAAGAGAAAGGCTTTAGGTAATTTTGACTTGAAAAACAAAATTGTAGTTAAATTCTCACTTCTCCAACACTTGTCTCTTTCTTTTTTCCTTTGTCTTCTTCTTGTTTTAATTCCTTTTCTTTCCTTAATGTATATTAATAGCAGCCCAACATGGATATCCACGTTCAGTCCTGTGTAGGTATAATTCACTTGAGTTCTTGCCTCAATCTGGCCACCTCTGTTGCTGAGAGGAGACTGTTATTACCCCATCTGAGCTGATCCCCCACGCTCCCCACTCATGTTCACAGCCTGTGTGATGATGGAGAGGTGTTTACACAGAGCGATCACTGGTGGCTAGCCTTGCAGAAAGGGAGAAGGCAAGACCTTCATAGCTAAAATTACATTTTCTCTCTTGGAGATGGATCCCATCAATGTTATGAGAGCTAAAAGAGTTTGGGTGGCCTTTCAGTGTCACTGAACAAATTGTAGCTATTCTTTGTGGTAAAATGACAGTGCCATTTTCACAGCTCTTAGTCAAGGCAACCTTGTTCCAGGCACTGAATCCCAATTGTTAGATTATTTTATTTTGAGGTATTTCAATGACAGTGAATAGATGGGAGACCAAATATGGTAATTTGGCTAGAAAAAAAACTTTGTTTAAACATTTCCACAATACATCAGGAATTTGCCAGGGGAGGTCTAGGCTGGATGTTAGGAGGAATTTCTTCCCAGAGAGAGTGATTGGCATTGGAATGGGCTGCCCAGGGAGGTGGTGGAGTCACTGTCCCTGGAGGTGTTGAAGCAAAGCCTGGCTGGGGCACTTAGTGCCATGGTCTGGTTGATTGGCTAGGGCTGGGTGCTAGGTTGGACTGGATGAGCTTGGAGGTCTCTTCCAACCTGCTTGATTCTATGATTCTATGATTCTCTTGTGACCTGGCTATAGGAAAAAATCATCATGTTCCTCCTACTCTCCCCAGACCACAATGAGCAGGCTACACACCTGGTGCTTGGCTCAGAACCCCAACTGTGAATGCAGGTCCCTTCAGACTTACGTGTGCACATAGTGGTTGTATCTGCAGTAGCCTGCGGTGGTGGCCTGGAGCAGGTCACCATAGTGGAGCAGTTGGTGCAGATGTAGATCGATGTGAATCTAAGTGGAGGGGTTTGGTGCAGAGCAACACTGAAGTGGAGCAGGTTGATTTCTGGTGCTGCAAAACCTCCATGGGCTGCCCTAGCCAGGCAGTGCACCCACAGTCCCCAGGGTGCTCACTCACTTTGGGTCCCACTTGAACATGCAGCTAGAGACACTCTTGAGAGCAATTTTTAGATTAGCTGAATACTCACTCACGGAAGCTGATTAGGAGTAGAGGCTGATTATAGTAATTTGTACATCTCTGAACAAGTTTTAGTTCTCTCTGATGAGTGCATATCTCTCCCAAAGCAGGGCACTAGAAATCAGGGAACTCTTGGCAGTGATGATCTTCTCTTTTGTAGTCCACTGTTTGACTATGGCCTTAATGCACTTCCCTTTCACCCATGTCGAAAGGATTACAAACTAACCAGGCCCAAACCAACCCACCAAGGGAGGCTGCAGAAAAGCTTCTGAAATGACTCTATGGCACATTAGCAACTTCTGTGGGTCAAGAGCATGTGAAGTCACTGAGATTTTAGGAGGAGGGATCTTACAGGAAGGACAGAGAGAGCTTTGTCATCAGGGTGTCTAGCAACAGCACAAAGGGGAATGGTTTGAAGCTGAGGAAGAGTAGGTTTAGACTGCATCTTAGGAAGAAGTTCTTCAGTATGAGGGTGGTGAGACTCTGGCCCAGGCTGCCCAGGGAGGCTGTGGCTACCTCATGTCTGGGGGTGTTGCAGGCCAGGTTGGATGAGGCCTTGAGCAGCTGAGTCTAGTTGTGAGAGGTGTCCCTGCCCATGATTGGAGTAGCAGATCTCAGAGGTCACCCCCAACCTAAGACAGCATTCTATGATTCTATGGTTTTCAGCTTCCTAAGGAGCTGTAATACATCTCTCAGAAAAAAATCCTTCCTAGGTATTGACATTTTTCTTGTAGAAAAAGAAATATCAACACAACAAAATTTCCTTTTAAGTCCAGATCCATCACCATCCTGAATCCACCAAAATAATAATATGTCATTAGAAGCCTACCTAGTGTTGTTTCATTATGGATTTTTATGTCCACTAGACTTTGTCCAGGCAGTTAATCATAATATCATTTACACTGTGCAAAAACATAATCTATCAGGAAATAAATAATGTATTCGTACCCCAAAATATCTCTACAAGTTACTACACAACAGAGTTCAGATGTCAGTCAAGCACACCTTAGCTCCTGCCTCCTCATAGGTACAGAGAATTCTCCAGTGCCTTCCTCTCTGCAATCTGTTGTGGCATGTTGGTTAAAAAATACCAGTGGTTGTTCAGCTGAGAATAAGGTGTGAACCCACTACTTAAATCAAAGGCTTACTAAGTAAATGTAGGAAATCATGAAGAAGTTCAAGATTTAGAATCACTTTAACATGTTGAAGGGCTTCTATTTTTTTGTGCTGTCCTATTGAAGGAAGTTATGGTGCAGCCTGACAGGCTTCAGAAAGCAAAGAGATATCCTGGTTATTAACCTAGGTCTACCCAAGTCCAGGTATTGGCAGATGATTTGCCATGTTCCCTCCAAAGATCCCTGGAGCCTGAAAATATAAGCACAGGCTACACAATTTGTAAGCATCTCAGATTGGGCACATCCCTGATTCATGAGGAGATGATGTGATGACTTCTGAGAACAAGAAATCAATGTTCCCTGTGTCCTTTCTCCCCTGCCCCAAAAGGAAAGAGAAATTATGTACATGACAGTACTCAACCCTAACAAGTTTTGGAGCCATGTGATGTATGCAAGATGGAAATGAATGTCCAGAGATCCCAAATGTATCTGCCTCTAAACTTCATCTGCTGCACCAGATGAACACAAAAAGGTTTTCACATGCATTTGGGAGAATTTTCTGCTGCTTCTTTTGTTCTGTTTCTGGGTTTGCCTGCATAGCTTCTCAGAACGACGCCTGAAGGTTCCTATTACATGTTTTATTGCACTTCTATTTGGACCAGATCACAGGCTCACAGGATGTCAAGGGTTGGAAGGGACACAAAGAGATCAAGTCCAATCCCCTGCCAGAGCAGGACAATACAATCTAGTTCAGGGCACACAGGAACACATCCAGACAGGCCTTGAAAGGATCCAGAGAAGGAGACTGCGCAACCTCTCTGGGCAGCCTGTGCCAGTGCTCTGGGACCCTTCCAGTCAAGAAGGTCCCCCTTGTGTTGAGGTGAAACCTCCTGTGCTGCAGCTTCCATCCATTGCTCCTTGTCCTATCCCAGGGAGCAATTGAGCAGAGCCTGTCCATTAGAGGCATTTTGTGTGGCAATTAAACTTACTCTTTTAGTAATTTGGATATCAAAAGTGAATGTTTTTTTTAAGAATCCCAAACTAACTCTTTTTTCCCTTTGTATTGCTGCTTTTCTTTTGGGTTATTCCATTAGACCTGCAGCATTAGTGAAAACCACCTCTTTAGCTCTCCTTTGCCCAGATACATCTGGAATTGTGAACCAATTTTGCCCAAACAATCACAAGATATCAAGTTGGATTCTTTCACCTAAATTCCATTTTTTAAAGATTTAATTATTTTCCTCTTCTTGTACTATATTCTACTCTAGAGATTATTATAGTTTATCTTGCTTATTGGAAGCTCCCTGACATTTATTGAGCTGGAAATATTGTTTGCTCTTCACTGTCAATCAAAATCTTGACTCCTACTTCTAGCTATCCATTCTGCTTTACGGTTCTGATTGATATTGGAAAAAAGATCATTACTGGATGTAAGTGGTGGATATGATGTTGTGTTGAAGAGACAGAATGTGTAGTACCAACTGTCAGAATTTGGAAAAGTCACCCAAAAGTAAACTGGCTGTGTTCAATTAAGGAAACTTAATGAAAACTTAATGCTAGGAGAGAGTCAAGGCAAAAAAAAAAAAACCTCTGTAAATAATTGGCTGGGTTCACCTACTGCTGATTTTTGTGGTCTCAGCAAAGCATCCCTTGGCTTGGGTTTGAAGAGCATCACACTTTCTGTTTGTTAGCATTTCAGATATCAGAATGACAGCATAGATATGGAAGGATTCAGAAGTGTTGTAAAGAGACAACTTTGACAAAGTGGGAGGGGAAGGCAGAGTCCTTCTTTCCAGAGTTAGAGAAATTGGATGCCATGAGCAGCTTGTACCATTGCCAGCCTGTAGATCTAATAGAGTGATCCATTGCAGTACTCACACCCTTGACAACATGCTCAGCTCCTCAGAGATAGTAAGTTTCTCTAGATGAAAATATTTCAGTCTCTTAAGGTGGTATAGGAATGCACTAAGGAAAGTAACTTCAGGGACTGAAGGTGTTGCAAACATGCTAAAGAGCGAGCTGAGAGTGCCCACACCTCTACAGAAAGGCGAGTCACCTCCCTAGCTCCCCATACCACCCTGCTTAGGCACATAGGGTAACCAGTTCTGTTTTTTCATTGCCTTCGACTGGCAGAAGCAGAGCCCTTAGAAGATGATGTCTTTGATTGGACACAGAAACCCCTCCAGCTCTTGCTCTGGATGTGGTCTCAGACTTTGTGATGAGGTGGCTTTAAGCTTTACTTTGTAGCTCAGATATTGAACCAAAATGATCTCCCTACCAAAGTCCTCTTCTCATTCTTCTTAGTCCCCACACTCTCCTGTGCAGCATACAAGTTGGTTCCTATTTAAGGTCTTATCTGGAGCGAACACACGAGTTCCTCATTTTGGAACTCTCAAGTCTCTCCCATTACAAAAAGATTATCCCACGGAGATTCACTAATTACATTCCCAAACTGAGATGCATATTTTTCTCAGTCTTAGACCTTGAGAAATGACCTAGGCCATGCCTCCCTACGCTTTCATAAAAGGCAGAACTCAAATGAAGAGAGGAAGAATACAGCCACTTTCCCATCACCAGCACTCTGCAGAACCCTTGAGCCCAGCATTGTTGTGTCAGTGGAGCACATATTAGAAAGCAAGCAAAGTAGGTAAATGCTATTGTGCCCAACATATGCATCTGAAAAGCAGCTGATGTTCCTTAGAGGTGTTAGATGTTTGACATGGTAGGTTCCAGCACTCCCAACATCTCCCTTAAGTCTCATGGACAGAAGGAGCGGAAGCTTAACTTAGACTGATCAATGACCAGGACCAGTCCTGGCTTGCCTGGCTGGGAGGATGAGGGGGTGTGGTGGAGTTGCTGGAGAGCATCTATTAACTAAACATAGTAGATCAAGGCACATTTCTCAGTTCTACAACCACTAATCTAGAGAAGAGTAGTGCTTTTTGTGGCAAAGGCACATATTCAATTGGAGATGGTCAATTTAAAACCAAATTGTCACTCTGTGAAGGGCTCCTTAGCTGTGAAGAACTAGGGCCTTAATTTTTTGTTCAAATCAGACAGCTTTGTTTATGCAGCTCGATTTCATTACCACTGAGGTGACTTTCAGGGTCACTCTGAGAAAAAAAAATAATGCAATTATATTAAATAGGAGAACAAAATACAAAATAAACTTCACTGTTCTGTTTACTTCAATCCTGCCATTCTGTCATTCCAACATGAAGACTGTCCTTGAAGTCTAGTACAACCTACAAAGGCAAACAGTGGAGCTGGTTTGTATAAATCAAGCTGGTGTCATATGATCCCCAAGCCCTGGTGTGTTTCTATAAAGTTAGATGCAAACTCTATTTTAAGCACCACAGGACTCTGGGCCATCTCTTCTTTTTCTGTTGTCATTCAGCAGGGGCATGCATCTAAACAAAAAGCATCTCTTTAGCCATAAAGGCATTCTCCACGTGGTGATGTACAGCCCAGGCTAGACTCTCAGAAATGCCCTGCTCATAAGTTGCAAGCCCGAGTCATTCAGATGTCACACCTGATTCTAACACTGCAGGGTGCTTCCAGCTGAGAGACAAACAACTCATGCATATAGCACAGCAGAATGCAGAGCCCAAAATCTCTGCAGCACAACTTGTCCTGCTGCTGCTGCAAATGGGCTTGGGCTGCTGCTTTGTATGCAGAAAAAAAAGCCTAACAACCAACCAACCAACCTAAACTGGGGATTTCTTGCTTTTATCCAGAGGGAAGGCACACACTCAGAACAAGGCAGTAGAGGGTTGTTTCAAAGGGTAGTGGAATACTGCAACAGGTTGCCCATGGAGGTGTTTGGGGCCCCATCCCTGGAGATACTCAAGGTCAGACTTGACAGGACTCTGGGCAATCTGATCTAGCTGAAATATTTTTCAACTGGATGACCTTTAGAGGTCTCTTCCAACACAGATTATTCCATGATTCTATGATCTGTTCTGGGGTGTATACTTCTCCCACTATTTCAGGAACCTAGGTTTAATGAGGAAGAATTTATAACAATAGAAATAAATGGAGAGGACAAAGGAAAAAAAAATATTATCACAGAATTAGAGAATGTGAGAGATTGGAAGGGACCTCAAAAGCTCATCTAGTCCAACCACCTGCCAGAGCAGGTTGCACAGAAACACACTCAGGCAGTCAGTTCCACTTTTCTTTCCTCTCTTCTCTTCTGCGGTCTCTTCATTCTTCCCCCTCAATCTTTTTTTCAGACAAGAAAATACAAAGTTTGAAGGCTTCAATCTAAATAAAAAATATAATGATGAAGTGTAAGTGATTATTACTTCTACATCAAGTTACGTCCTTAGATACAGATTAAGCAGGAAGCCTTCCTATCAAAAAACACCAACAGTGCCTTTTTCTGTCAAAATATATCACCTGAACCATCCAGTTCCCTGGCAAGAGCAGTGGAACCACTGCACTTGAATTTTTTCCTGAAAAACAAACATTCTGGGCACAGCAGCCTGTTATCTGCTTGGCACCACTTTCATTATCTATAAAATTAAGTAACCTTGGCTATAAAAATCCTATAAACTGAACTGCATGAAGCAGTCCTCTTCCCTTAGATAGGTTCTATGTGATGCTCTTACAGCTCATTCATAGCTCGGTCATACTGCATCCAGAGGAGTGTGGGCAGCAGATCAAGAGAGAAGATTCTGCCTCTTGACTCTTTGCTGAGATCTCACCTCCAATCCTGTCTCCAGTTCTGGTGTCCCCAGCAAAAGAAGGACACAGAGCTATAGAGTGAGTCTAAAGGAGGCCACAAAGATGATCCAGGGGCTGGAGCAGCTCTGCTGTGAGGACAGGCTGAGGGAGCTGGGAGTGTGCAGCCTGCAGAGGTCTCTGTGTGTGTGTGTGTTTGTGTGTGTGACTTTAGAGCTGCCTGCCAAAACCTGAAGGGATCCTTCAGGAAGGCTACAGAGGGACTTTTCATTAGAGTGTCTAGCAATAGTAAAAATGGTTTGAAGCTGAGGCAGAGGAGGTTCTGACCAGATCTTAGGAAATTCTTGAGTACAAGGTTGGAGATACCCTGGAATAGACTGCCCAGGGAGACTGTGGCTGCCTTCTCCCTGGAGGGAGGGTTGGATGGGGCCTTGAACAGCTGAGTCCAGTTGAGAGTTGGAGTAGATGATCTCTAAGTCCTTTCCAGGCAAGCTATTCTATCATTCCATGGTTTGTACTCCCTGTTTCAGCCTCTAACAACTGCTTCGAGATGACTCTCTGCTGCACACTGAGCACACTGGTTAAAAGTCCCATTTGTTTCAGAAATACTCAGAAGTACTTAAAGTACACTCACATCTTCATAATTTATTTTTATTTTCCTTCAGGTAGCATCAGATTCTGTCTCAGCTTCACAATAAATAGTCTTTCCTGGTAACCTTTCAGTTACAAAGAATTCAGTGCTCAGACCTATCAATCTTTTGCTGCAGAGCTGCCAAATCTTGTAACAAAGGAGAGTTTTGTTTGAAGGGCAAACCAAACTGACTCGTATTTCCTAAAGCTGTAATGTCCAGCTTCTTATCAGTATTAATAAGAAAATGTAAATTACATTCCTGTCAAAAAAATGGGGAAAAAAAGAGTTGAAATGAGCAGCACAAGCAGCAAATTGCTTGCAATGTACAAGATTCTTATTTTCAGCCATAGAGAACTTTACTGGAGGTGAGCAAAAGCAGCAATCAATGTTCAAAAAAGGACAAAACGGTTGCAAGTCTGACTTTGAAATGTGAGCAGAGGAACATAATGGATAATTGTAGCAGCAACAATAACAAATACCAATATGTAAATCACAAGCAATAACCCTTAATCTAGTCATTGAGGTTTTTTATTTAAACTAAAAGCAAAACCACTATTAAATATGCAAGAGTTTAGAAATTCTGAAACTACCCTTGGAAAATGATCAGCATTTAGGGAATCAATTTTCTCTCTGCTTTGTGAAAACAACTTCTGCTTTATTGCTTGTTGGAAACAAAATTAAAGTGAAACCATCTAAAAAGCCATTAAAAGAGGGAACTTGGGGCTTGCAAAGTGTTGCCCTCTCTGACTAAATGACATCACTGCTGTTTCTCATTTGATTACTGGATGCTATTCAGAAAGTGAGGGGTTTACTCATTCTTTGCTTCTTCAAGTTAAGTATCTGGCAGACTGCAATTCAGCTCTGCCTCTGATATGTTTGAAATGACAGGAACTCAGAGTGCATCAATATTGTGTACAAGGGTCAATGACAGTCCAAGTGGAGCTCTCACTAATGCGTGACAAGGATCTGGGGATGTGGAATCAGAGGAGAGGTCAGAGGTGAGCTTTGTAAAGTTTATTCTTCCCGTGAGTAGCTGGTGTTGAACAAAATGTTCCATCTATTAGTCATTTACCTTCTTTTCAGGGTAACCTGCAATTTGATTTACATTAGGCACAACTATCCTGGTTTGCAAATGAAAGACAGAATGAAATATCCCTGAAATAGCTTTCTGGTATCAACATCACTTACTTTGGCAAACAGAAACAGATTGAGGGGATCAGTGTTAGATCAAGCTGTCTGCTACCTGTGAAGGATAATATCTGGGTACCTTAAATATACATAAACATGGGAAATATTAGAAAGATTTTCCTTGAATGTGAGCATTTCATAGGATGTTAGGAGTTGGAAGGGACCCAAGGAGGTCATTGAGTCCAACCCCCCTGCCAGAGCAGGACCACAGAGTCTAGCACAGATCACAGAGGAAGGCATACAGACAGGCCTTGAAAGGCTCCAGAGACGGAGACTCCACAACCTCTCTGAGGAGCCTGTTCCAGTGCTCTGGGACCCTTAGCACTGGAACAGGCTCCCCAGGGAGTCATTAAATGTCATTTAATCATAGTCATAAAAGTAATTTAAAATGACTTTTGAAGGGGTTACTGTCCTCAAGGAGATACAGCTTAGGAGGAGATTCAGCCTGTCCCAGATGCAGATCATGCGGCATGCAGGAACCAATAGATGACACAATTCCACCCCAGCTCCAAGCTAGACGCCATCAGAAAAGCTAGTACAGCACTGATGTCACTCAGGAGCACACATGCCTGCTGCAACTCAATCAACTGCAAGTAGACTGAAGGTATATCTGCGTGAGAAGCACTTTGCAGGAATCTAATCTCCAAGTGCCCAAGGCAGAGAAGTTAGAAACCTACATCTTAAACTGTTTCCTAGTGAGATGCAGGTGTGAGAAAAAAGCCATAAAGTCAGGCCACCTGCTAGGGCTCTTTAAATCATGGGTCAAACTGACTGACCGACTGAGTGAGTTCTGCTATGGAACAAACTAGCCAGGATTCCTGCTTCTTGCCTCTGATTTTTCTGCTATCAATGGTTTGGCACCACACAAAAATAATTCTTAGTCCAAAGGAGACTGGGCACATGCTGCCACCCTCTGCCAAGAATAGGACAGGATAAAAGGAGGGTTTGGCCAGTCCAAGGTGATAGCTGATTTTATTGATCTACATATCCATAGCCTGGAGAAACTGTCTGCTCATGGCTTGGATGGGTGGACACTTCTCTGGGTTGAAAACCATCTGGATGGCCAGGACCAAAGAGTGGTGGTGAATGGAGTTAACTTCAGTTGGGGGCTGGTCACAGGCAGCATTTGCCAGGGCTCAGTTTTAAGGCCAGACCTGTTTAATGTCTTTATCCATGATCTGGATGAGGGAATTGAGTGCTCCCTCACTAAGTTTGCAGGTGGCACCAAATTTGATGGGAGTGTTCATCTGCTCAAAAGTAGGAGGACTTGTCAGAAGAATCTAGACCAAAGGTCTAGCAGTCAGTTGACATGAGGTTTGCATGCCAAGTGCCAGATCCAGTTAGAGTTCTTTTCCAACTGAAATGATTGATTCTGTGATTCTATAGAGAAACCATTCCCCTGAAAACAAAATCTCTAGTCATCTTCTTCCAGCTCTCCCCTCCTGCTGTGCCTGAGCAGAAAACAAAACCTCATCCTGGCATTCTGTTTGCTGTTCCATGACTTTCCCTAACACTTCTGCACGTATCATTTCTTCAGCTGATTTATTGCTCCCTTACCCAGCACAGTGAAATCCTTTCACTGCTTCTTGCAGAAGACATTTGTACTTGTATTTGCCTGACCATGCTTTCACATTTAAATTGACAGAGCTCACACTGGTTTTTATTATTGCCTTTATTTGGATTTGACTTCTTTTAAAGATTACCTAATTATCTCCTGTGCAGTGTTCTTTAAGTAAGCCACATGATCTTATTTTTTCTCTCTTGACCTTTCACAGGATCATGGAGTGTTTTGGGCTGGAAGGGACCTCTAAAGGCCACCTAGTCCAACCCTCCCTGCAGTAAGCAGGGACATGTTCAACTAGATCAGGTTGCCCAGAGCACTGCCGAGCCTTACCTTGTATATCTCCAGCGATAAGGCTCCAACCACCTTTTTTGGCAAAAGACTTGTCTTAAGTCAAAAATGTGGTAAGGTTTGGGTTTTTTTTTCTTTTCACTCTCAGCTTACTGCAAATATTGCACACCTTTGACTTCCCCTTTTAACAACTTAAAGATTTTTCTCAGCTTTCTGTAGTTTTATTTATGTCATATATTAATTTCAAAAGTACTGTAAATAATTTAGGGTGATTTATTAACTCAATAACGTTGCAAGCACAGCTCAACTTCCTGTTTATCAATGGACTTTAGGAGAAAGTTGAGAGTTGCTTCTTCCTATCTAATCTATTAAATTAGCATTTCATTTATCTAAAACTTTATCAAATGAGGATCAGCTCAGTGCTCCCACTCTGCCCTTTCCACTATCTTGTCTGCCCTCCATTGTCCACCTACAGTCAGAACTGCTCTGAAAGTTGGAGTTTCTTGTGAAAGCCTGGCCAAGAATGGCTCTTTCTCCTCCCCCTCCTCAGCAGCACTGTGTCTGGTGGCCCATCACTGCCACTGGCAGCTCTTTGTCCCCCCCAATGCCTCCTGTTCTTCTGCAGTGGCCACTGGGTCTCTGCAGAGCAAGTGCTGACTGTAAAATTTGTCTCAGAAGGATGGAGGGTTCATGCCTCCATCTGCAACATCTGACATTGCTTGAACTCATGAGACTAAAAGGACCTTGACTTTGAATGAGTAAATGAGAAGTGCTGGTAACAAACCTGCATTTTCCCTGATTGAATTAAAAGATAAATGTTGTCATAAATACTCCTTTGGAACTTGTTTGAACTGTAGCCTAGATAAGATTCATTTGATTGTTGTTGGTTTTTTTCTGAACCACACCAATGAGGAATAAACTAGAAGTGCAGGCTGAGCCAAATTAACAAACTACTTAGTCCTTGCCCTAATTCCACCTGGATGTGGAGACTGTGGTGAAGCTGTGAGCCCCAGTGCTTACCCCATTCATCCCCTGATCCATTTCTGTTTCCTAAGAGGGGAACCTCTAAAACCTACTCTAGTAGTTTTTTTCCAGTTCCACATCAGAAAATGAACTCAGATGGAAGGCTTGGAAACTTGAGCTGAGCAAGTATTTGTGTAATTGAATAGCTGAACTGGAATTAATTTGTTTATTCTTCACTGATTTTTGTATTTGCTCCTTAAAATGATCAGAATCTCATTGAGATCTTGACACTTTTGAAGCCAGTGAATTGAAATGTAAGCAATTTATTTTATGTCTTTGTCAAGAGATCCTAATGTTAACCAAAGGGATTGGAGGAGTATCAGATAGTTATAAATAGTTTAGCTAGACCAGCTTTTTAATTCCCTGCGTCCTCTGCCTTAAAGCTGATTTAACAGAGAAGATATTGTCTCATTTCCTCGTCTCTTGTATATTTATGACTTTAAAATGTTCCAATAATTGGTTTCTCAGTAATCAGAAAAGCCTCCTGAAAATATCAGTAGAAATATTCAAATCTCCTGTAAAATCTCTGAAGTCTTTCCAGAGTAAGTGCCAAAGTTAATGGCAACACTTCGCAAGCAGAGGTTAATCACAGTTCATTGTTTTGCTGTTCAGTGCACTGACACTGCTCATTACAAATGCAGTTGCTATATGTGTAGATGTAATAAGCAGTGCTTAAAAATCCACTGCTTAAGTATTAGAGGCAGATGTTTGCAATCCTTACTGCTAAGTACTGTTTGCAGAAGAAGCAGGGACTTCATGTATCAGCTGCTAGAAGCCAGAGCTGCAGTGGATCTCT
Organism: Tricholaema leucomelas; assembly: GCA_013400475.1. Lineage (NCBI taxonomy): Eukaryota > Metazoa > Chordata > Aves > Piciformes > Lybiidae > Tricholaema lacrymosa > Tricholaema leucomelas. The sequence continues at coordinate 130,930 of WAAF01012138.1, forward strand.
GCACCCACTGAAATAATTTCTGAAGTCTAATTCTTGCTGAGGCAGGCAGTGTGAAGCATGACCCAGGAAAGGCCAGAATTCTCAGTTCCATTTGGAAATTGAACTTCATGGCTTGGAGGTGGCTTTTGGGCACTGCTTGGACTGTTCTGAAGCCTTGCATTTGTGAACTTGTCAATACAGCCAGTGCTTTGGATGCTGAGGCATAGCTGCATATCTGGGATTAAAAGGGAATTTATCTTATTCTTTTAAAGTAAAGTTCTCTCAATTGTGGCCCACGCAAGATGTTTGCATTAATTTGCATCACTTATCATGTGAGTAATAAGCCCTGTGCTTCTCTTCACATTACCACAAACATTCTCCATAGCAAACCTTAAAGAATTCCTCACTCTTTGAACAGCCCAAATGCACAAAACCCTTCACCTCATGATGATTAGCTCTGTCTGCAGCCCATTAAAGGGACCAGTCAGGACTATTTGCTCTGCTCATTCACACTTCAGAACATCTGGTTCTCTACAGGCTTTCACTACATTGAATTTTAATTTCAGATCTGGTGTCTGGTCCCCTAGTTCTTGTTTTATATGAATTGTAGATTATACTGACTAAAATATTTCCTACATCTCATTAATTCCATTGATGGAGTCTCATGACATACACCACAGTCACCACTTTCTACTTGGGAAACGAAGCTGGAACGATCCTGCTTATCTTACAAGATACTAATGCACAGCCTACAGCTTCATGTGACCTTTCCCTGCAGGACATGGTTGCACAAGGGACCTTAACTGAGCACAGGATCACCAGTCAGGCTGTGTGAGATAGCATTAAGCAGGTTGGAAGAGACATCTTCCAACCTGCTCTAGTAGGAGGTGTCCCTGCCTATGGTGGGGGGTTGGAGCTGGATGATCCTTGGGGTCCCTTCCAACCTAAACCATTCTATGATTCTATGATTCTATCCAACATCCAGCCTAGACCTCCCCAGGCACAGCTTGAGGCTGTGTCTCCTCATTCTGTTGCTGGGTGCCTGGGAGCAGAGCCCAACCCCACCTGGCTACAACCTCCCTTCAGGTAGTTGTAGACAGCAATGAGGTCTGCCCTGAGCCTCCTCTTCTGCAGGCTGCACACCCCCAGCTCCCTCAGCCTCTCTTCATAGGGCTGTGTTCCAGGCCTCTCACCAGCCTTGGTGCCCTTCTCTGGACATGCAGAGTCATTCTTGTATCCAGTAGCAGGTAAACAGCAGCTGAGCATTGCTTTGACCGCTGATGGTGTTTGTGAAGGAGATCCAAAGTCTTGCACTGGTGAGTTTGAAGCAAAACCTTTCTAATCCAAATACAACTGTCCATGGCTTTCATTGTGCCGCTGCTGTGCAGCTCAAAAGGACGCCTCACCTGCACTAGTAGCTTTTTCATTTCTCCTACACCACCTCTGTCAGCAATGGACAACCTGCCCTGACTATCCTGGTGAGCAAGGAGAGATGACTGATTACCCAGAGAGGGCACAACATCCAGCAATGGCCACAAATATGTGGCATGGTGCAGGAGACAGAAGGTGCTCTTGCCAGAAGGGAGCTTCTCTGCAACACTAAGCCAAAAAAAGACAAACCAAAGCAAACCAAACAATTAAAAAGACCTCAGAAGAAAGAAGGCTCCTTGATACTGCTAAATTTTGTATGGAGTTGTCTTCCAAAACAAGTCTCAAAGGTCCTCAAGTATTAAGAGTTGTAATGAAGTGCTCAGATTAGCAATTGCAGAAGCTTTTCCTCAGACAGAAGTTGCAGCCTGTGGGATGGCAACTGATTACAAAGATTGTTGCAGCCACAGTCACCTTTCCTTAAGCTGCTGCCAGCTGCTGTTATCCAAGCTAGAAGTCCACAGAGCATATGAAATATGCTCCCCAGCGGGGCAAAATGGGACTGATACTCTTCTCAGCACAGCAGTGTGGTGGGTGAGAAATGAGACGCTGCAGGGCGGGAGAGCAAGGGCAGAGCACGGCAAGCAGGATGAAAGGACTTCAGGAAACATTTCTAATACATTTCCACTAAGAGACTAGGGGCTGTAACTTGGTCTCAGTAATGTGTAGACCTTTGTGGGGTTTGAAAGGAGAGCAGAATTTCCCTGATCTGAATTCACACCACTTACCAAAGATCCCTGGAGTCAAATCTCCACTAATTTATCCGATGTGCACACCCTCTAAATTCAGTGGGTGGCAGTGTAAATCAGAGCATAAATTGGGTCAGAATCTGGCCTCTGATGAAATGCCTATGGAAAAAATGTTCCCTTAAATGGTTCAAAAGAAGCAGCTAAACCTACTGATTTTTATTTAAATGAATCGTGTTAGGATTAGATGTCAAAGTGTTATTAAAAACTGAAAAAGCATCATCTTTATTCTAGAAGATGAAAATATTTCACATTTCTACTTGCTTGGGACCTGAGGGGACAACCTGTGCTGATGGCAAGACAGTCCCTGAAAATGAAAATATTCCATGAATGGCAGAGTCATACATTTGGCTTTACATATCCAGATAATTTGGGAGCCTGATCTAGTCGGAGGTGTCCCTGCTCATGGCAGGGAGGTGGACAGGATGACCTTTGAGGGTCCCTTCTGATCTGTGAAGCAAGCAAGCAAAAGGAGGATAAATACTAGTCGTCTTTTATCAACTTTTCACTGCTAGGATCTCCACCGTTTCCTCCAGTATTGGTTCCAAGGCCCTGGATACCTTTGCTATCTCCACATACTCATAACATATCATTTTGGATCAAATTCATGGCCAGTTTTCACAGGTGCAGTCAGATTAATTTCACACCTCTGAATTTAGCTCTTTGCTGTGTATCTGGAGACCATTCATCAATACCCTCTGGAAAGTAGCTCGCTCTCTTCTCAACAAATAACCAGATCAGCCTCTGATATTTCCAGCCAGAACAAATTCCACTTGGTGGCTTTCATTTCTAGATGAATATTATTCTAAAGATAGGAAACATCCCAGCAGATGGAGAGCAGGCTGTGTATGAGCTTCTATGGCAAACTTTAAATAAATTGGTTTAGTGAGAAGTCCTTCTCAGCTGGTTATTGCATCAATAAATCAAGAGGTATCAAGTGGGGAAGCATTAATCAGATTTTGATAACGTCTTCTGGAGTCACTCAGAAGAGCTGACATAAAATAGCTCTGATTACACATTGTGGCATTGTATGGTGTGTTTCATATCTCATAACATTTATTCTCAGTGAATGTCTCAACAGCCTCCTGTTAGTGGAAGACCATTATCCATTGACATTGGCCTATTTTTCCTGTTCTGCTGACATTAACTCTTAATGCTCTTTTTTGTTTCCCCTTTCCCCCCTTTTTTGTACAATAATAAATTAAAGTCAATGAGCATTATGGAAATCTTTCTGACTAATGCCCTGTGACTGTTACCTTAAATGCTTAGGGCTACAAAATGAAATTTAGTGTGGATGAGCTCAAAGAACCTATTTACTACTTTAACATTTTACAAGTCATACATTAACATTTAGCAAGTCATAAAAAATTTACATCTTTAAGCGCTTTGTACTTAATAGGTTAGTGCTATGTGTTTCCTTCAGCATGCTGGGGAAGGGAGCTGTAAAATAAAGGCAGTTTGCATTGTCTGCACATAGGCTATACTGCTGTGGAGGTGCCATCAAATCCTCACAAAGAGTCTGCTTTGCTTCTCCTTCTTAGGCAGAAGCTGTTGTCTCTGGCAATAATATGATGCAGACTGGTTCAAACTATCTTAAAGTTACTCTGCCGTTAGTAAGTTGGTTGTGATTTCAGTAGGAAGGCTGCAACAAAGTGCTGGGCATGAGGTAAATGTTGCCAGATGATGTTTGTGAGTAGCTGCCCTGCTTTCTTTCCTGTGGGTTACTGCAGATGCTTTTGATGATTTTCTATATAAACTGAAGAGTTCTGTTATTGAGAACATAAACTTCACCTCCCAGTCACAGCATCCAACCTCTGGAGTGTCCTGTGATTTAGTTACATCCATCATTAACCGGGATGATGCCACTAGGTGGTACCCAAGAATCTGAAGCATAGATAGAGGCTTTCACAAGATTTCCCTTGTTTTGCAAGGAAAGAAACTTCCTTCGTGCTTCTGAAAAAGACTGAGAGACCTTCATCTTCCCTGTGGCTGTTAGAGGCACAGAGACTCTAAGCCCCAGTTCCTCCCAGCTATGAAACTCTTCTCCCAGTTCCCGTGCAGCAACACTGAGCACTGGAGCAGCCTTCTCCTGCATGGGTTATTAAAACCTCACTGAGAGGTGTTTAAGATGAGACTGCACACTGAAAACTCTCCAGAGAAAAGCAGATTGTGAATTAAATCACTAAATTCTGAACTTCTTTCAAATGTAATCTGGAAAGGAAAAGGGAAATTTTCCAGATGCATGGTTCTTTTAAAATGATTTCCTCTGCTCCACTCATGATTACATAAGCTAATTTGGAGATGCTGCTATTTTGCTATTTGCACTGAAAGATGAGAAAAATAACATGATGGCAGTTCAGAATAAGATATTTAGACAGCAAAATAGTGCAACAAGAACAGGTAAAGTGTTTCATTCCAAATAGCCATTTAAAATCCTGACATTTCTTTCAATGGAGTACATTCTAGACATGGCTCCTACTTCCCTGAAGTTCCCCTGTTTTAGGATATAATTGTGCATTACATCTTTCACTCGTGGAAAGCCTTGAATGGGTCTCCACAGGACAGTTTGGCTTTTGCTGTGGGAAATCTCCTGGGAAGCAGATTGGTGTAGCAAGAGCTCCTTAGCATTTACCCTGCGGAGCTGCTGTTGCATTGCCTTGCTGTGGAGGGAACTGCTCAGCACAGATGGCATGGCCTTCGGCAGGTAGAAGTGGGATGTTCCTCTGAAAACAGGGAATATGGACTCCAGAGCTGCTGCTGCCTCACAAGGGGTGCTAGAAGAAGTTCCTGGAAGAAATATTTTCATGGCATAGACTTCAATATATGTTTTGCTGTTTATTTAGTAATAGTCATGCTTTTTGAGAGCTTACTTTTCTTTCAGTTAGTCTTTAAAACAAAAGTATCTCCTCCAAAATAATCTTATCTTCCCTTAACTCCTTTTTCCTCTCTAGCCCATCTCTGGATAGGAAGGGGGGAATGTTATTATCACTGTCAAATTTTGCTTCCACCTTTGCCTCTTTCTAAATTAAAAATCCCCTTCCTTCACAGAAGTAGTTCTAAAGTCTTTAAGGCAAACAATGCTGGCGATGCTTCTGCATCAACTTTCTCACAAGTGCTGGAACATTCTTTTCTGCTCTCTCAGCCTTTCAGCATGCCAGGGAGTACACAGGCCAGCGTTTTTAAAATCATTGCCTTTGTTAGACAGGTCAAACTCTGCTATTGCAGAGTGAGTGCCCTGGTTTGAGCTAGAACAGAGCTAATTCTGTGCAGTGTTTTGACTTCTCAGCTCAGTCTCTTCCTAATGATGGCACTTTCTGCAGTTAGCAGCATGTGCTCGCACTCAGTGTCTGCTTCTAGAGGGGACAACACTGATGTTTATAGCTAGCACTAGGGATTGGTGTGCAGAGCAAGGTCACTGCTTAATCTTGTGTTCTATGTTGGGGGTGCAGAGCAAAAGGCTGCACCAGTGGGGAGGAGCAGACAAGACAGGTGACTCTGAGCTGCCCCACAAGGGATTCCAGCCCATGGATGTCACATTCACTGTAAAGCTGAGTGATCATCAAGGCCAAGCCACTTCTTTAGTGGCCATCATCAAGTGAGGACTCTGTTCTGCCTTTGATCCCAATCTGTCCATTCCTGAGTCTGGTTCCTGAATCTGGTTCAGTCTGGGATTTGCCCTGTGCCTGCCCACAGCATCAGTAGTGATGTCATTGCCACTGAGTGGGTTGTGTCTGATGCTGGATCTGTGCATATTTGTATCTATTTTACTTTATTGTTATTATGTTTTGTTAAAGCAGTTTATTTTTTCTTCTCCGGTCCACAAGTCTCTCTCCAGAGAGACATCTGTCTGACAGAGAGCATCTGTCATTCATCTAGTGTTCAGATCAACCCTAAATCTAGACACAAACACTATTCTATAAAGTCTGAAAATCCCTTTTTATCTCCACTGTCAGCTAGGGAGAAAGCAAAATTTCAGATGTCCTGATCCTGAGTTAACTTTCCAGCTGTTCAGTCAATCTAAATGCATTAATGGCCTGGATTAGGAACAATGTGGCCAGCAGGACCAGGGAGGTTATTCTGCCCCTGTACTCAGCACTGCTCAGGGCACACCTTGAGTGCTGTGTCCAGTTCTGGGCTCCTCAATTCAAGAGAGATGTTGAGGTGCTGGAAGGTGTCCAGAGAAGGGCAGCAAGGCTGGGGAGGGGCCTGGAGCACAGCCCTGTGAGAAGAGGATGAGGGAGCTGGGGGGGTGCAGCCTGCAGAAGAGAAGGCTCAGGGCAGACCTCATTGTTGTCTGCAGCTATCTGAAGGGAGGCTGTAGCCAGGTGGGGTTGGGCTCTTCTCCCAGGCAACCAGCAACAGAACAAGGGGACACAGTCTCAAGCTGTGCCAGGGGAGGTCTAGGCAGGGTGTTTGGAGGAAGTTGTTGGCAGAGAGAGTGATTGGCATTGGAATGGGCTGCCCAGGGAGGTGGTGGAGTCACTGTCCCAGAAGGTGTTCAAGCAGAGCCTGGCTGGGGCACTTAGTGCCATGGTCTGGTTGATTGGCCAGGGCTGGGTGCTAGGTTGGGCTGGATGAGCTTGAAGGTCTCTTCCAACTTGCTTGATTCTATGGTTCTAATTAGCAGTGATTTCTTTTGGGCTTAGAAACATTTTTCACTCGGCTGATCATTTTGAGCACATCGTGAAACACACACAGAGACACACCCAAAACCTTGGTCCAGCCCACAGTGAAGAGCTCTGGCAGCAGCAGACGGTGACATCCGTGGTGCTGATGCTTCTCAGGCTGCCATTGTCCCAGGGGCGCGGTTCCCGCTGCCTCCTGAGCTGATGGCAGGCTTCAGACCTATGGCTCTTTCATCTCACACAGGTAATTCAGCACCTGTAGCTTCCAGTCTAGAGGACCATGGGGACTTGGAGCAGCTCATGGAGGAAGAAGTATCGCAGTTAATGTTCCAGCTGATTTCAAAGCACAGTAGGTTGAACTTGCTCATATGGGTAATGAAGCAGCCTGAAGACAGGTCAATGGAAGTTGAGAAAATTGAAAGCTTTAGTGTTTGCTGGGCTTTTTACAGTGGAAATTCCTATCACAGACACCTCAGGCACCTTTCATTAATCCCTGCTGGCAATTGGGCCTTTGAATTAAATGCTCAGCGCAGTTGCTCTATTTTCACTTAAAACCCAAGAAGAAAAAGAAAAAAAAAAAAAACAAACAAAAGAAAAATGGATCTGAAACAGTCACACTGCAATTCCTGATTTTGTTGACTTTTCATTATGTCCTTATTACATTGGATATAATTTGAAATGGTGGAATAGCTCCTCTGGTGCTGGGTGCTGGTGACATTTCTCATGTCCTTGTGAGAAGTAATGGGGGGAAAGAGGGCACTGGAATGCTATAGTTTAGTTATTTTTAGTAATGTATTTTAGGATATCCTGATTGTGGAGTCTGAAAAGGTCTTAGCTGGTGGGAGGCTCTATAAAAGATCAGACCTGAGGAGATGGATAGAGGTGCCCTGTATATCTATCTCCATTTAATGACTGTAGCTGTAGAGAGGGAAGAAACAAAAGTATTTGCCATAAATTTCAGACATAGCTTGACATCCAATCAAGTGCATCAGCATTAGCAATCAATTAATAACTCAAAGCACAGTTTTCAGGAGCTATAAATTACTCTGCACACTAATGGCCCTTAAGCAAGCCTCCAGAGTAGGTTCAGGTTTTGCCCCCGTAAAGCAGCTAACACCATACAGCTACAACAGGGAAAAATGTTCAGATTAGCCTAATCTGTTTTAATTTTCCAGCACAAAAATCTTATTCTGAGTGAAAAGAGCAGCAACAGAACCAGCGCAATTCTTTCTGAACCTCTCTGGACCATTCAGAATATGTCTTATTCCTTTTCTCAATCACTTTACCTCTCTTTCATCTGAAATGTCTGTTGCTCCAGTTGTGCTTGGAGACTTCTATGGCTCTCTTTCTGTTCAATAGTGTTGTCCCTTTGCACTAAGACTATAGCATATTTAAGTGATAATAACTCCTTTACTTCCCCATCCCCATCAATTTGCCCTATTCTCATTGGAGCCCCTAAAAAAGCTATACTGTGAAGAAGTGGCATAAAGCATTTTTCTTGATTGCCTTTCAGCAGCTCTGGGGCACATACGTTTTGGAGTCAAGCATATATCTGACAGACTCCTGGTGATCATCAGAATCAGATCTACTAAGTAAGAAAATGTAATTTTTAAACCTATTCTCTTAGCTTTATCATCATTAATAGTAGATACTTCACCAAAATTTTCTTTAGGAGCATTATGTCAAATGCTGACTTCACTGCACATATGTCACACACTGATATCATTATTATCACTACTCAGGCCTTACTGGAAAGAAGTTGGGGCCAAAGCACTTAATTTACATAATTAATGGTTAACAGTTTGACCAAGTATGTCTTGCACGGAGAAGATGGGAGTACGATGAAGTGAGTAAGATTTCCCAGGCCTGTAGAGCAGGCAATAAGTAAAGCAGCTTTATCGTTTGGAAAAATGAATGTCACCTAACAGAGAGCTGCTGTAGTCAGGCAATTGGCTGACAGCCTCACTTAGGCCAGAATATCACAGCATCATAGCAGGGTTTAGGTTGGAAGGGAGCTCAAAGCTCAGCCAGTTCCAACCCCCTGCCATAGGCAGGGACACCTCCCACTAGAACAGGTCATTCAAGACCTCATCCAACCTGGTCCTGAACACCTCCAGGGAGGTTGTGGAGCACAGAAGCACAGAATCTGATCTTTGATCTTTGATCACATTCTGTGATTCTGTCCTCCACAACCTTCCTGGGCAACCTGTGCCAGTGTCTCACCACCCTCACTGCAAAGAATCCTTTGCTACCATCCGGTTTAAATCTCCCCTCTGCCAGTTCAAACCCATTCCTCCTCATCCTGGCATTACCAGACCTTGTCAGTAGTCCCTCCCCAGACCTCCTGTAGGCCCCTTCAGATACTGGAAGGCCACTCCAAGGTCTCCTGGAAGCCTTTTCTTCTCCAGACTACAGAGCCCAAACTTTCTCAGCCTGTCCTCAGAGCAGAGCTGCTGCAGCTCTCTGAGCATCCTGGTGGCCTCCTCTGGACTGGTTCCAACAGTTCCATGTCCTTCTTGTGTTGGGGTCTCCAGAACTGCACACAGAACTGCAGGTGGGGTCTGAGGAGAGCAGAGCAAAGGGGCAGAATCCCCTCCCTTGCCCTGATGGCCATGCTTCTTCAGTTAAGATAATGGCCACCTTCTTCAGTTAAAATAGGAAGTGGAAGAGGATTTTAGTCTTCACTGGTATCATTTACCAAGAAAATATTTGAAAGCTTTAGCAGGACAGAACATCCTAGAAAGAGGAGAAAGTAACCCAGTGCTCCTTTTCTGAAGATACATCCTATGTCCTCTTGCAGAGCAGGAGCAGAAGGATGTGCACCTACTTAGACTGTGGGCAAAAAACACAGCTGCCGAGACACGTTGGTTTTGCTTAGTTAGAAGCCTGCAAAGGATCACATGAGGATAAGAAGGGTTTATGTAGGTAGTTTACACAACATCTGAAATACACTGGGAACCAGTTCTACTTCTCAAAGCAGGAAGAAAACTTTCTCTACCCTCAGTGTGCATCAGTATGCAAAAATATGGAGATGAGCCCTTGAGTGAGTTTATCCTGGGAGTTTCTTTTGGCTTCTTCAGTGGCTGCTTCTCTCTGTGCTGCCTGGAAAGCCTGAGGCATCTTTGGTGTGGGGTGCTCCTCAACCCCTTGCCAGTGTCTCCTGAGAGTTTCTTACTAGTTCTTTCCAGTTACTCCACTAGAGATAAAGCTGTGTGAGAGCTCTACTTACCAAAATCTCCTATGCTTCTGCAGTTAAAGGCTAGGAAGTTCACTCATATTGTACAGTTCCATTTAAATCCTCTAATCTGAACTATGGAGAGGAAATTAAGAGCTGAGTCAGGCAGAATCATACATTACACAGACAAAGGGGGAAAAAAGCATCCAAATATTTATATTATAGACAAAAGATACTTTAAAAGAATGCTAAGTTAGTAAAATCAAACACCTAAAAGCTTGGAAATGCCATGAAAACCACTGCTACCTCTTGACTCTTACAGCTAATCCTCCTTCTGCATATGAAATACAGTTCTGTCTGTCTTTAGTAACAGCCTCTCATGCCTTTGTCCCAAAACTTCTCCCTTGCTCCTCCATGGTAGTAGTCTGCCTTCACTTTATCTCTCCTTAAATCTCCTTTCTTTTTCATCCACTCCTACTTTTCTCTGTTTCTTCCACATCCCTAAATCCATTGAAGTCTCCTTTCCCAGCACTGGTTAGCACTCAGAAGAAGCTAATTCTTGCTAAGGACCAAAAGATGTGGCATTGCTGACCAAGGGCAGGGCTCGAGCCATGGAGACTCAGAGGATGCAATGTCAGGCAAGGGGTGCAGCACTGAGGCTGACTCTTTACCTCTTGCTGACACCTGTGTATGTTTGCAGTACAGTTTATCCTGCATGTGAGCTAACAGAAGTCCAGCAATCAGAAAGATCACCTCTCTAAAGCTGGAGGTGTTGCCCTGCCTGAGCCCATGGAGACGTCAGTGCATGTCAGTGCAGGATCTGGCCAGGGCAAGGCAGGAAGAACAGCAGTGAAATGGGTGATACCCGAAACACTGCCAAAGGAGAGATCTTCTCTTTAGTGCCTTTCAAGTACACAACCTTAGGGCTCACTCCTAACAGCAGAAGGGAAAAGATATTTAAACAGTTTTAAAACTGGCAGTGTCCCTTGAACAACTTCAGCAGTTGGAGACTTTTATGTAGGTGGATGAACCTGAGGAGAAACAGTTAAATCTGTTTTAACTAAGAACCTGTGACTTCCAAAATAAACCCTGCAGGAGAAAATAGCAGCACTTGGGAACAAAGCACAGACAAAAAGGCCATTTATGGAGGTTCAGGGAGGCTCATCTATGTGCTTCAGGACTCGTCAGTGGTTTGTGGTTTGTTTGTTTTGTTTGTTTGGGGTTTTTGTTTGTTGTTCATTTGTGTTTTTTTTTAACATGAAGAATTAAGTCAGGTTTCTGCTATCTGACAGAACAAAATGCTACCCCTGCTGTTATGCAGCAAGCTTTGTCTCCCACAGGTCAGAGATGTTGAGAAACATCTGCTGAGAAGAGAATGCACAGAAAGTGCACAGTAAGTGCATGGGAAGCTCCATTATATTCTACCAGTACATGGCACTTTGTTATGCCAGATTCCTGCCAGCTTGTTCTCATCTGTGCTCTTTCAGCTTGGGCGGCTATTGTAACCGTTCATAGCTGTTTGCTGCCTGTGCAGGCTGTTTCAGCCTTCTCCATGGCACAGAACCTTCCCCTTCAACTTCTGAGACTGCAGCTTTTGTCCACTAATGCTTCTCTCAAGGCAGTGCCCACTCTTCCCATCCACCTCCCTGCCTATCTTTCCAGCACCCTTCTAATCTATCAGTTATTCTTTCAGTTCATCTTCCAGTCAGTGTAATGTATTTTTTTCACTCTGAGCAGAGCAGAAATGAAATATATAGCTATTAATGAACTAATAAAACCTCATGTCAGTTTCATTGCACTAAAGACCCAAGTGCTGCTGCCACCATGAGGGATTCTTGGTCAGACACCACTGCCCAGCTCTACTGGTGTGAGCTGCAGGGTTGCCAAGGCCCTTGGTATGCCAAGCAGGGGAGCAGTGCATGTAGAATCATGCAATCACAGGATCAACCAGGTTGGAAGAGACCTCACGTGTGTATAGCACCTTTACAGTCCACAGACAACAGTGTGTAATGCATCTCAAAATGTGGCTCTCCTTAGAGCACCCAAGTGATGGAGCTGCTCTGCAGCACTGGGTAGCTCCAATGCTGAGCATTGACCAGCCCTGGCCTCCAGCAGCCAACCAGTGTGCACTCTGTAAAGCCACTGTGAGCTGTTGCAGGGCTTGCAAAAGCTGACAGATCTGCAAATGCAAATGTGTTCCCACTGCTTAGAATAAATGACCACATGGTCGCAGGGCTAACCAAGCTCCCAGACTCCCAGAGAAGGAAGCTCTCAAACACCACACAACCTGCACCTAAAGGAAACCTTGTAAGTTTCTTTATTTTGCCAACCATTAAAGATCTGGGCTGCTGCTTTCTTTGCACATTTGCAATGTAAATCTAAAATCTTGGGCCACCACAATGTATTTTTGTTCCTATCACATAAACTGATTCACAGGGATGGAGAGAGTGACCTTGGGTGTGATGGCACTAGCATTTAGAACAAGAATTAGCCACATGGTCCTGCAGAAATTGTTTGACTAGAGAGGATAATTTTTTGGGCAGCTTCTGCTGCTGTACAACATAAGGAAACACAGAGAGGAGTGAAGCAAAGGAGCCAGGCCAGCAAAAGCAGGTGAGGAAGCCATGAGGCTTGGATTCAACAAACCACAGTCACCTCCTCCAAAGGAGACTGCAGTTAAAACCTGGCCTGCATTTTCTCATCCAGCTCTGCAGTTAATCAGCAGAAGAGAGCTGGTAATGCAAACAGCCTCCTCTGCAGGGCAGCACTGCCAGAGAGCCACTGAGCCTTCTGGGTCAAACCCAAATCACTGCTGAAATCTCACCAAAAAAATCAGCAATCATCATAATCCAGAATTCCCACAGCCAATTTCACCTCCTTTTCTTCTGTGTCCAAAGAGGAGCCTCTACCATTGTTTAGCCTTGCTGTGTCCTTGGAGAATTACCACTGGCTGTGGGAGAAAGCCAAGAGAATGAACAGCTGCTGAGTACAGGCATGTTCCTAAAACTGAAGAGCAATCATCCCCAGAAAGGCATCTGGAAGGACCTCAGCAACTGGAAGCCTCTCTAAACCACGCTCTGCAGAAGGGTTGGTCTCCTGAGTGCAATGTGCCATGAGCTCTGGTGCTAGGGATACTCTTTCAGAAAGCATTAAGCCTTTTAAAATGAACTGTAATTAATGTGTTTAATAGCTTGACTAGATATTTATATCCAGCCTTTAATGTGCTTCACTCCTGTGGAAGCAGCGCACTGAGTGTTCTCATATCTGTCCAATACACCTGTAGTACCCTGGATACTGCAGAATTTAAGAGCTTTGGGCTGGACTATATTGAATATAGATTATACTTGAGAGCTTTAAAGCCAGTCATGATTTTTGTGTTTCTATCAAGATGATTTGTTCATTGAATCATCACAGAATCCTAGATTGGCTCAAGGTGGAAGGGACCTCAGAGCTCATCTCCCCCAACCTCCCCACCATGCCCAGGGGCACCTCTCAGCCAGACTCAGCTGCTGAAGGCCTCATACAGCCTGGCCTGAAACACCCCCAGGCAGGAGGCAGCCACAGCCTCCCTGGACAGCCTGGGACAGACTCTCACCACTCTCACACTCAACAGCTTCTTCCTCAGCTCCACTCTAACCCTGCTCTGCCTCAGCTCCAAACCATTCCCCATTGACCTGTCTCAGACCTCCCTCAGCACAAGTCCCTCTGCAGCCTTCCTGCAGGATGCCTTCAGGCATTGGCAGCAGCTCTGAGGTGCCCCTGGAGCCTTCTCCTCTGCAGGCTGCACCCCCCCAGCTCCCTCAGCCTGTGCTCACAGCAGAGCTGCTCCAGCTCTTGAATCATCTTTGTGGCCTCCTCTGGACTCTTGTATAGACTTATTCTGTGTCTTGGCAAAGTACATGAACAGTAAAATCACAGAATAAAAAATTAGTTTCATTTGGAAAACAGCTTTAAGATTATGAAAGTGTAACCATTATCTAAGTACCAAGGCTGGTGCTAAACCATGTCCATTAGCACCACATCTTTGTGGCTTTTAGACACTTCCAGGGATATGTATTCAACCATCCCCATGGGGAGCCTTTTCCAGCTTTTGAGAAAAGTTCCAGTGAAGAAACTTCTCTAACATCCAACCTAAACCTCCCCTGGTACAACTTGAGACAATTTTCTCCCATCCTATCACTTGTTACTAGGGAGAAGTAACCAACCCCCACCTTGCTACAACCTCCTTCCAGGGAATTGTAGAGGGTGAGAAGGTCTCCCCTCAGTCTCCTGACACATGGCAGATCTGTGGAAATACCTAATGAAAAACATGGTGGAAGTAGATTTTGTAAATTGAAAGATTATGGATTTCACTGAGACTGGGGACAGAGGGGCTGAGGACAGCCAGGCAGAGAGGGACCTGGGGGTGCTGGTAGATAGTAGCTGAAGATGAGCCAGCAGTGTGCCCAGGTGGGCAGGAGAGCCAATGGCATCCTGGCCTGACTCAGGAGCAGTGTGGCCAGGAGGACAAGGGAGGTTCTTCTGCCCCTGTGCTCAGCACTGCTTAGGCTGCACCTTGAGTGCTGTGTCCAGTTCTGGGCTCCTCAATGCAATAGAGAAGTTAAGGTACTGGAATGTGTCCAGAGAAGGGCAGCAAGGCTGGGGAGGGGCCTGGAGCACAGCCCTGTGAGGAGAGGCTGAGGGAGCTGGGGGTGTGCAGCCTGCAGCAGAGGAGGCTCAGGGCAGAGCTCATTGCTATCTACAACTACCTGAAGGAAGGTTGTAGCCAGGTGGGGTTGGGCTCTTCTGCCAGGCAGCCAGGGACAGAACATGAGGACACAGTCTCAAATTGTGCCAGGGCAGGTTCAGACTGGATGATAGGAGGAAGCTGTTGTCAGAGAGAGTGATTGGCATTGGAATGGGCTGCCCAGGGAGGTAGCGGAGTCACTGTCCCAGAAGGTGTTCAAGCAGAGCCTGGATGAGGCACTTAGTGCCATGGTTTGGTTGATTGGCCAGGGCTGGGTGCTAGGCTGGGCTGGATGAGCTTGGAGGTCTCTGCCAACCTGCTTGATTCTATGATTCTGTTTTGAATCTACATCATAGCAGCACTTTTCATGGTCCATTTGGTCCACTCAGACCAAATCTAATTTCTTCATTTCTCAAGCTTCTTTCAAATCATGTAGGCCACCAAATCCTGCCCTTTTCTTGGAAGCCTCAGAACCCCAGATGTTATTGCTGCACTCAGAACAAACCAGCTATGCAAAATCCTGCACTTACTGGAAGCTGTGGCAGCAGTTATGCTTCTTGTTGGGAGCATGTTGGAGGAGTGCATTGCTCTTTCAGTGTAATGAAATCTTTGTAACTCACTGCATCATCTGCTGCATACAATTTTGGTGAGAAGTGATATGAGACATCCCTCTGCAGGAGGGGAATGTTGCTCTTGGCTTAGCTTTGTCTCCATTAGAGTAATGGCAGGCCAGTGTCAAGGTATGCAGCACATTGTGGGGATCTTGGTGGACAGATGTGAAAATTATATGCCCCACACAAAGAATCTAAAGATGTCAGGCCAATCCTGCCAGATGCTTCAGAGAGACAGGACCCATACTGTGCTGTTTCCATGGAGAAAAGGCTGGATTTGCTCAGCCTTGAGAAGAGAAGGCTTAAGGGAGACTTTATTACCATGGAGCAGTACGTGAAGGGTGAATACCAGGGGAGGGAGACTCCCTTTATATGAGGAGTCCCATGGAAAAGGCAAGGGCTGATAGGGACAAGTCCCATTGGGCTCCAGAAAAAAATGTTTCCCTGCCAGGACAGTTGTTCACTGGAATCATGTCCTAGAGAAGCAGTGCAGTCCCCTACAGTGGACAGTCTTGAGACTCAGCTTGACAGAGTGCTGAGTCGTCTCGTTTGAACTACAAGGTCCAACTAAAGGTTGGACAAGATGATCCTTGAGGTCCCTTCCACCCTGGCATTCTGTGATCCACCTCAGCCCAGGACAAATCTGCAGAGAGCAGTTTGAAAGCGACAGTTCCATGACAGTTAACAAGATCCTCCGTTATAATTCACATAGCATTCTAAATGTGACTGGCAGGGAAAAGAGCTCTTGAGACACCTTCCATGCACAGATATTTCACCTGGCAAACTGCAGCCCAGCCTGAGCACCTGGGCTGTTGGTGTGCACACTCTCAAAGGCTGAT
Organism: Tricholaema leucomelas; assembly: GCA_013400475.1. Lineage (NCBI taxonomy): Eukaryota > Metazoa > Chordata > Aves > Piciformes > Lybiidae > Tricholaema lacrymosa > Tricholaema leucomelas. Next base: position 147,059 of record WAAF01012138.1, read on the forward strand.
TACACCACCATGATATCAGTGTCACAGTGACTAACACAAGATCAGTCTCACCATCTCCCACTCTATTCTTTCAGCATCATGTCAGTGGAAAGTGTTTAATTAGGAAGATTTCAATATTCATTTTCTAGCTTAATAGGCTTTTCTGATTGATAACAACTTTATTATGGGCTGGGAATAGATGCTTAACCAACCCCAAAATATCTTTCCCCCCCCTCCCTCTTCTTGTCTGTTAAGAAATAAAAAAAAGCCAACAAACCCAAGCCAAGCAAATGTATTTCCTGCCCATTGAAATGCTGGTAATGGGTTGGATGCATTTGAATAGAGCTGTGTCAGTTCAATTAATGTGAGGACAAGAAAAATGATAATCTAATTTTGCCAGTGCAGTATCATGGATAAAACAATAATTCCAGGCTACAGATGCCGTTTTGCCCATGCTTTATGGGAACTCTGGGCAAATGTGGGAGCCAGCAAATCTGTCTGTAAAAGTTCCTTCTGTGTGACAAGAACGTGTTTTTGACACCCATTGGATATTCCTGAGCATCTCATGTGCAGCTCCAAGATCCCCTGGAGCCTTCTCTTCTCCAGGCTGCACAACCCCAGCTCCCTCAGCCTGTCCTCACAGCAGAGCTGCTCCAGCCTTTGCATCATCTTTGTGGCCTCCTTTGGACTCACTCCACAGCTCTGTGTCCTTCCTCTGCAGGGGACACCAGAGCTGGAGGCAAGATTGGAGGTGAGGTCTCAGCAGAGCAGTCAAGGGGCAGAATCATAGAATCACAGAATCACAGAATCAGTCAGGGTTGGAAGGGACCACAAGGATCATCTAAGGGACCACGAGGATCATCCAGTTCCAACCCCCCTGCCATGGGCAGGGACACCTCACACTAGATCAGGCTGGCCAGAGCCTCATCCAGCCTGGCCTTAAACACCTCCAGGGATGAGGCTTCCAACACCTCCCTGAGCAACCCCTTCCAGGCTCTCACCACCCTCATGCTGAACAACTTCTTCCTAACACCCAGTCTGAATCTCCCCATTTCCAGATTTGTTCCATTCCTCCCAGTCCTATCACTCCCTGACAGCCTACAAAGTCCCTCCCCAGCTTTCTTGTAATCCCCTTAAGATACTGCAAGGCCACAAGAAAGTCACCTGGGAGCCTTCTTCTCTCCAGGCTGAACAGCCCCAACTGCCTTAGTCTCTCCTCATAGTAGAAGTGCTCCAGCCCTCTGCTCATCCTCCTGGCCCCTCTCTTGTCCTGCTGTCCACACTCCTCTGGCTGCAGCCCAGCACCAAGGAAATCTGCAGTGTAAGCCACATGGGATCGCATCCTTTGTGTTCCAGAAGCATTCCTTTGCCTATCTTAATGGCTGTTGGGAAGAATTTACCTGAAAGTGCCTCCTTGTCTTGCTGAGTATGAATGAACATTTTCCACAGTTTCCATTTGTGATAGTGAAAATCTGGGGAGTGTTTTGGGTTACCCTTGTAGGTAAAGCCAGGCAAACATATTTGAAACGAAAATGTTACATAGCACAATTTTCTTTAAGATTTTAACACGGCCTTTAGTATTTAGGAGGCTTTCAAGATAAGTCTTGAGTCAGTTCTGTTTGATTTAGTTTTATATGCTTCTAACAAGCTCTGGAATGTGAAACTTCAGCTGGAAATCTGATCCCTGCCAAGCATCGTCACTGCTACCCTGAACATTCATTGTGCAGTGTACTTTAGAGTGGCCAGCCAGGGGCATCCAGCAGATACCATCCCACAGCTGATGCTGAGGAGTGTATGGCAAGCCTGCAAACATGAGAACAGATTCGAGGTTCAGCTCTCCATTATCTGAGGGCGATTATCCTCAGATTTTGCACTGAAATGTTTTAAGAAAGAAAGAAGGAAAGAAAGAAGAAAAGAAAGAAGGAAAGAAAGAAAGAAAGAAAGAAAGAAAGAAAGAAAGAAAGAAAGAAAGAAAGAAAGAGAAAAAGAAAGAAAGAAAGAAAGAAAGAAAGAAAGAAAGAAAGAAAGAAAGAAAGAAAGAAAGAAAGAAAGAAAGAAAGAAAGAAAGAAAGGAAGGAAAGAAAGAAAGTCACGGCTATGTAGACAAAGTAGTNGAAAGAAAGAAAAGAAAGAAAGTCCCTTTTATGTTGTCAAAGCAGTGTAGGTTCTTAAACTTGACAGGAGTGATGGGTGCAGGCACATCTTCAGCTGACTGCTCCAGGCACTTGGAAGCAGTTAGGCAGGTTGCTTCCTGACACCAGAAATGAGGAAGAAATAACTTTGCTGAAGGATGAGATTGTGTCTCAGTTCATGATTGAGATGTAGCACAGAGATTGGGTTTTTGGTCTCAGCTGCACAGTTTCAAGCTTCCTGGTTTGCTCCAGGAGCAGTCCCGATTTTCATAGAATCACAGAATGGTTTAGGTTGGAAGGGATCTCAAAGCTCATCCAGTTCCAACCCCCAACCATAGGCAGGGACACCTCCCACTAGAACAGATCGTTCAAGGACTCCTCCAAGCTGGTCCTGAACACCTTCAATCACATTCTGTGATTCTGTGCTCCACAACCTCCCTGGGCAACCTGTGCCAGTGTCTCACCACCCTCACTGCAAAGAACTCTCTCAGCTTGTATTTTGGCTTCTTGCAGTGTGTAACTTGGACACTAAGTCATGCTCTGTTTCTCTGGGCTCTCAAACAAATTGCCACATATTCCCTGGGTGGAATTCTTGGGCCTATTTGCTTATATTAAACCAAAATCATAGAATGATAGGTGCTTGCAATCAAAAGTGACTGCTTTTGTCTGCAGGATCTCAGAGCATGATGCATGTCAGAGGGGGGGTGTTCTAGTCTGCTGCATTCCTGCATCATCTCCTCCTTCCTCATCCTCAGACGCAACAAAGCTGGTGAGGGGCCTGGAGCACAGCCCTGTGAGGAGAGGCTGAGGGATCTGAGGGTGCAGCCTGCAGAAGAGGAGGCTCAGGGCAGAGCTCGTTGATGTCTACAGCTACCTGAAGGGAGGCTGTAGCCAGGTGGGGTTGGGCTCTTCTCCCAAGCAACCAGCAACAGAACAAGGGGACACAGTCTCAAGCTGTGCCAGTGGAGGTCTAGGCTGGATGTTAGGAGGAAGTTGTTGGCAGAGAGAGTGATTGGCATTGGAATGGGCTGCCCAGGGAGGTGGTGGAGTTGCCATCCCTGAAAGTGTTCATGCAGAACCTGGCTGGGGCACTTAGTGCCATGGTCTTGTTGATTGTCTAGGGCTGGGTGCTAGGTTGGACTGGATGATCTTGGAGGTCTCTTCCAACCTGGCTGATTCTCTGGTTCTATGATTCTATGATTACCATCCCTCCTGCTTCAGGTTCTGCCTGCAGCTGTCATTAAGGCCTCTCTACCTTTGTGACTGCTCTTTCAGAGCTGCTGATCCCTACCAAAAGAATTATCCTCATTATCAGCTGCTGCTCTGTGTTTTCCAGGGCAGTTTTGTGTGGCTCCCACATCAGAAAAGGATCATTTCAGTTGTGGTTAAAACATGAAAACATCACTTTATGTTGTGGCAGGGTTTGTTCAGCCTTGGCTAGGTAGGGTGAAAAAAACTCCTTTACAAAAGCTTGGAGCAGTCCTGCCAGTGCAGTGAAGGCAAGCCCAGTCCTCGGGGCGCTCTGTGCAGTTTGACTCCTAGCAGTGCTTTGCTGCTAACAAACTGAGGGCAGTAGTGAAGAAATGTTCACTCTGCCATCTGCAGCCCTCCCTTCCCTTCCCTT
>WAAF01012138.1:151067-450509 GCA_013400475.1 Tricholaema leucomelas
TTTTTTTTTTTTTTCCTGGAACTATTTACGTTTTTCCTCATGTTAGAGCTGAAGTCCCCCTGGTTCTGTTGGTTTGGTTGTCAAGTAACTAATCTTTGTGAACAGGATGTAGGATAAGTAGGTAAATGTGATTTCTTGAGCTGGAAGCTCACTTGCTGTTAATCTAAAAAGCTATCCCATTGTTATTTGTGTGGGACTGAAGAGCTTGAGTCTTCTCAAGACAACACTTGATAAATGAAGAGATCTCCTGCAAACTCCACGTTGCTGATTCTCGCCTCTTTTGTCAGACTGATATTCCCCTCAACTCCCCTTATGAGCTATGTTTGCTGATGAAATCTGAGCTTTTCAAAAGGGAAAAGAGTGAGAAATGAGAAGGAGGGGGGGGCAGATCCTAATTCCTTAAAGTTTTGATGGAGAAAAGCTCAGGAAAGGTTTCTGTGATCCTAAAGTTTTACCATCCGATGTCCGCTGTGAGAATTCCCACTTTTGAAGTCCCTCTTTTCAGGCTAATCTGATGATGAGTCTTGCCTCACTGTTCGAACACCCAGAGAATCATTCATGAGGCTGACGTCAGGCTATGCCAAGGTGAGTAACATTAGTGGGGTTAGGCCATTATGAGCCAATCTTACGCCTCCTGCAAGCACAATTCTGCTGTTAGGAAAGGTACACAGAGAGACCTTTTGATTGCATTGAAATGCTCCTGGTTTAGAGTGAGAATTGGGTTTGTGCATGTTCCACTTTGTGTAAATCAGATCATTTTGGAGTGCCTGTTCCTATGGCTGTGAAATGTGTTGTGTTAAGCTGCTAATGATGGTGTGCATATTGAGCTATAGGTTTAGATGCATGCAAGTCACATTCCCTTCTCCTAGGAATTCTTTGGAATATATTTAACATACATTACTTTGCATAAGAATTCGACTTCCTTCTGCAAATGCTTTTTTAGTTGTTTCTTTTTGTTTCCCTCCATATTTCTCCCTGCTTTTCTCTGCTATTTGACTGATACCTGCAAGCAGACTCTCTGAAGGCAAACACTCCTGGCACATGGCACCAGGTTACAGATGAAAAGGGGACAGCAATGTGCCCTTGTGGCCAAGAGAGCCAATAGCATCCTGGGGTGCAGCAAGAAAAGTGTGGCCAGCAGGGCTAGGGAGGTTCTCCTGCCTCTGCTCTGCCCTGGGAGACCACACCTGGAATACTGTGTCCAGGTTTGGGCTCTCCAGTTCCAGAGAGATAGGGACCTGCTATGGAGAAAGGCTGAGAGCCCTGAGGCTCTTCAGTCTGGAGAGGAGAAGGCTGAGACGGGATCTGATCAGTCTATGAATAGCTGAGGGGTGGGTGTCAGGAGGAAGGCTCCAGGCTCTGTTTGGTGGTGCCCAGTGACAGGACAAGCAACAACCGGTACAAGTTAGAACCCAGGAGGTTCCACCTCAACACAAGGAGACACTTCTGTATGGTGAGGGTGCCAGAGCCCTGGAGCAAACTGCCCAGAGAGATTGTGGAGTCTCCTTCTCTGGACACTTTCCAACCCCACCTGGATGTGTTCCTGTGTGCCCTGCCCTCGGTGATCCTGCTCTGGCAGGGGGTTGGACTGATCTCTGGAGGTCCTTTCCAAACCCCAACACTCTGTGGTCCTGTGAAAAGCAAGGGACATATGTAAGACATAGGTAGCATTACAACAGAGAAAAAATGTGATGCATTGTTCTTGTCTGCATGACCTCCCTCTGAAGCAATGCTCAGCACCAGCTTTGATATAATTACTCTTGAATGTGCCAGAGCAGTACTTTCTGAAATAGCCCTGGTGTCAAACATGATGAATGACCAATTCTGTAATGTCAGTCCCAGAGGTATTTCCAGCAGTGGCACAACCCAACAAACCTCGGGATGTCTGAAGACCTAGCTGGGAAGAGGGACTGTGGACATCAGCTCCAGTCCTGCTTCAGCTGTAAGTGGAGTCACTTGGAGCAAGTCACCCAGTCCACTGTGTCCAACTCTGAGATTCTTCTCTTCTGTCAGGTGATCCATGGGTATACCAGACTCATCAGAAGACAGGTAGTCCATCAATAGATTGCAGGTGTGTTTTCAAACTGGGCAGCAAAATATGCACAGGCTTGAACACAATTCCACCTTTTAATAGGCCAAGGGGGAATGGTTTGAAGCTGAAGCAGAGCAGGGTTAGAATGGAGCTGAGGAAGAAGTTGTCGAGTGTGAGGGTGGTGACAGTCTGTCCCAGGCTGCCCAGGGAGGCTGTGGCTGCCTCCTGCCTAGGGGTGCTGCAGGCCAGGTTGGAGGAGTCCTTGAGCAGCTGAGTGTAGCTGAGAGGTGTCCCTGGGCATGGCTGGGAGGTTGGAGCAGATGAGCTCCGAGGTCGCTTCTAGCTTGAACCATTCTGTGATTTTTAAAGAGGTGCAGGAGTATTTTAAAGTTCAGTTTTGTGAATATGTTTGTGCCTGCTCACTGTAAATCTTGTGAGGTATAGTTACTAATGAAAACTGAGCTTTTCAAAAGGAAAGAGAACTTTAAAATTCCTCACATTCAAGGGCAGTGTTCAGTAGTTTACCTGGACTGTAGAGAGCTCTCCTTACTTCCACATCTGCCACTCAACCCCTTCTTCTGCAGGATGCCACCTCCAGGGGCTGAACCCTGCGAGAATGTCTTCTCCATACTGTGGTGGGAATTTCTGGCACAGCAAACTGGAGCAATGCTGTACTTCCCCTCTTCCATTGCACCTACCTGCAGTGACTGTGCTGCTGCTCCTCACGGCACCTCCACAGGGTTTAAAAAATAAGGCAGTGGTGCTGATGACTTTGCCTTTGTTATTTAAAACATGGCATCAAGAAATAGGATGTCACTAAACTGCTTCATCTACTCTGAGCTCCTGATTACAGTGTTTTCCATTCCAGCAATGCCTCATTTCCCTTTTCCATCCCCTAGAAACAAACTTTGTGCTTCCAGAAAAGCCAGGCAGAATGCGTGGAATGCGTGGTGCCTAGCAGGGCTTTTACAGGAATTCATCTCCCAGCCTTGTCTTGGTAATTCCTTTAGAACTGCTCACTTATGGTTGTGTTTTCAATAAAAATCAATCACAGTCATAAAAAATAATTTCTCTTTAGATGCCATTTTATGCAAACTCTGCTCGCTTCAGATTCCATCTGCATTGCCACGTAAGGCATACAATTAATAGTGAATTATCTAACACAGACAAGGCTTGGGAAAGTTGCTTTTCTCTCAGTCATTAACTCTTTCAAAGCCCCAACATAAGGTACATACCATACAGGAAGGTGTCTGTGTCAGAGATCATTTATTGCAGTATGGCTTTGTTTGGGGGTTCAAGATGGAACTTTCCTTTTACTGAGATCTGAAGGAGAAATTCTTCCTTTTCTTTTGGTTACATGTCTTGTTTGGAAATCCCAGCCTGAAAAACAGCTTCTTCCTCTGCTGCTCACTTCCCACTCTATCCAGTGCTTGGGGACCACTTTTAAACTTCTGGATTCTTGTTTAGAGGTTTTATTCAAGGAGTGCAAATCTTGCAAGGATTCCTCTTTCCACAGGCAGTGGTGAAGAGCAGGTTTGAAGCATGCCAGTCAGCTCTGAAATGTAATACAATATTTCAATCCTAAGCCATCATTGTTTCAAAGAACAATGTAATTTATTAGAGTAACAAAGTGAGCTATAATGGACTCAAATCAATATAATACAATTAAACCACATAAAATATGCAGAGCACAGTGACATTTTGGCTCTTCTAACTGCTTTATTCTCAGGCTGATGTGCAGTGCTGTCTTAAAGCATGGGCCCACGGGGACCATCTCCCTGTCCCCTCATTTGAACAAGCTCCTGCAAGCAGTGCGTAATATCTAATGCACCTGCACCAGTGCCCATCTCGCTTCTCCTGCTGTTCAGGGAGGTATGGAGCCTGTGCAAGAGGAGCTCCAGGTGCCTGAGCCATGCTTGCTCCTATAAACAGGAGATGCTGCCACATTGTTCTTTAGGATAAGTGGTTTGGTAGGTGGATGGGAGGAGAAAGGCTAAAAAAAGACAAAAACCCTTTGCAAGAGACACAAAAGCAATTTTAAAGGCTTGAAAAACAAGGCTAATTGTTTAAAATAATTCAGAACACTTCCCACTAGCACAGCCCTGCATAAAGCAGACAGCTCCTGCACAATAATGGAATGCAGCACACCCTTATCTGATTCCAAAAGGCATCGCAGCAGCTCCTGCTTGCAGGCTTTGGTCTGGGAAGGTGCACAGCACCCACCTGTGCTAATGACTTATCAGCACTGAGGATCAGGCCTTTAATGAGTTTCTCCTCCAACTTTCGTTCTCCAGTTCCCTTCTGATCACAAGGCTTCTTTCATTATGCATATTAACCTGGGAGCCTGATAACTGCACTGTGGGCTTTTCCAGTATGAATAGCTTTAATTCTGTCAGTTTAGCTTTATACACCTCGTGTGCTAAAGCCAAAGCACAGCATTCTGCTATAAACCTGCTTAAAATATCTGACACATTGCAGCTTTGGGCAGTTCCTTAAAGTTTCTGGGCATAAAAGAACTTTCCACCAACTCAGATACCCTATGGTAGGTACTTCACAAGTATACTACTTTCTATTTTGATACAAAGCATGCCTGGAAGTTTTAAAAGGAGAGGCCACAACAAAATAACTTGCACCTAAGCCTCCTCTGGGAAACAAGATTGGCATATAAATTGTTCGTGCTGGCTTCTAGTGGGGATTCAAAGGTTGGATGCTGTGTTCTGTTTAATGACAACTGTACAATGCAGTTATTGTGGTCATAAAATAGGAAGGACCAGAGTACACACTGCCCAAATAACTCCTGCAGATCTGCAAAGAAAGAGCTCTTTCTCAAGATGAGTGTCTCAATCCAAGCATCATGTTTGCTCGAGTTTCTAAAGGGAAAAATAAATGTCTCTTGAACTGAGCCTCATCTTCAGGTGGGAAAAAGCACCCTCATTGGGTGCAGCACAGCTGAGTCACCAGAGCTGAACTTATGGGCACAAGTACAATTTCTTACTGTACCCAAAGCCACAATGGACTTGGGCCCTGAGGCATTGCATTTCCTTTTTAAAAAGCAAGATTGAAATGGTCTTTGGGAACTCTGTCCCTTGCTTTGAAATCTGTGATTTGCAGAACTGTTAAGGGGGCATTCACCTCCCTTGGCTTTTGTTTCATACAACCATAGCATGCACTGGCTTGAAAGGGACCTGACCTTTGAAGGGCACCTAGTCCAGCCTCTTCGAAGCCAGCAGGGACATCTTCAACTAGATCAGGTTGTTCAGGGTCCCATCAAGCCTGACATTGAAAATCTCCTGGGACGGGACTTCCACTACCTTCCTAGGCAACGCATTCCAGGGTTCCAGAAGTAAAGAACTTCTTCCTATTGCCTTGCCACAGAACTTTCTTCTTTGGTTTACTTGAGCTGGAGCTTTCTGACTTCACCTTGTTAATTAATTAAGAGACAGTAGATGTGGCCTGGCTTTGGTTCAAAGCTGAGAGCTTCAGACAGTGGCAATATTAGGAAATATGCTATGGAGGAGAAATCTTTACAGTCTACTTAAAAAGGGCAGGCTCATGAACTGTAGCAAATACCTGTTCTTTCCCTGGCCCCTCAGATCTTACTGCCTCTCCAAGGTAATCCCAACCTGATGGTCCAGACAGTCAAAACAGGCTTTGCCCTGAACCCCTGACACTTCCTCCCAGCACACAGTGGGGATTTGGTGCTCAGCAGGTTGGAACCTTTACACCAGCACAGCAGAGACTGATTTTTGCTGCAGCATTTGGTTTGCTGGAAGGCAGCTTGGAAAAGGCCAGGTCCACACTGCGTAAGTCTGCGTTGGCCAGAGGAGGGTCTGTGTCAAGGAATTTCTTGCTGCAATGTCACTGCAGATAAGGCTCTTGTGGCATTGTTTTGCCACCCTGCTGACCTGTGGTCAAGCTGACAGCTGACTTGCAGCCTCCAGAGTGATTAACCCAGTACAAGCTTGATTTCCCCAGTGCCAAACTCTCTTTCAGACTGGAACAGGGAAGAAAAAGGGATTGTGACTTGGCCCCAAATCTCTGCTGCACCCTAAACGTTTTTTGAAACTGCAAATTGCTTCAGAACTTCTGCAGAGCTGAGGACTTTCACAGTGTTTCTATGTCATTTGTTTATTCATTGGGTTTCTTCTCACATGTGTATGCAAAGTCCCTTTTACTACAGGCTCAAATATTTATTTGCTTCCAGTGATTGCTTCTTTGGAACCTCTCATTATTCCGAGACCTCTGGCTAAAGTGTCTTTGGGATGGAGCTAGCTAAGCCTTCCCTGATACCTACAGCTTGTTGCTGAGCTGAATCATGGAATTTATGCTTTTCTTCAACTCCATAAAATTTCAGTTCTCATTTTTGCTTTTCTGCCTTTGCTCTTTCTTTTGTGATATTTTTGGTACATGTATTGATCTTTTTGTCTGTATTTTTTTGAAGGGGAGGAGAACAAGCACAGGGGCTACTGAACAAGAAAAAAGATGAGGGAGTTTTCCAGCAATTTAGAACTGTCTAAGAAGTTCTTTATGCTTAGAGCTCGGGTTTTGGGGTTTGGTTTTTGTTTTTTTTTTGGGCATGCCTGATTTTAATCTCTTTAACTGCTCATTTCCATTTGCCTGTCATTATGTCACTTGGTGTCTATATGCTGTCAAGAATCTTCGCATCTTGCTAGCACTTTTCTGCCTTATTCCATACTACATCTGACACCCTCGGGGTGGGGAAATTCCCAATTGTTGGTCTGCTGATTGTTCATGATAGAATCATAGAGTCACAGAATGGTTTAGGTTGGAAGGGACCTCAAAGCTCAGCCATAGGCAGGGACACCTCCCACTAGAACAGGTCGCTCAAGGCCTCATCCAACCTGGTCCTGAACACCTTCAGGGAGGTTGTGGATGACATCCACAAGCTCCCTGGGCAACCTGTGCCAGTGTCTCACCACCCTGACTGGAAAGAACCCTCTCCTAACATCTAGTTTAAATGTCCCCTCTTCCAGTTTAAACCCATTACTCCTTGTCCTGTCATGACAAGACCTTGTCAATAGTCCCTCCCCATCCCGTGAATGTGACTGGGATGCTTTGGATTCACATTGTGCCTTGTGTTGCAAGAGAAAACCACAACCATCAACCAAACCCCATCTAAATACATTTTACTCTAGCTTGCCTGCAGTTAGATTTACATTCTGCTTGTGCTTGAACGTTAGCATATGTCAGCTAACATGTGAAAATAAATATTTTCCCTAGCCTGGATCTGATTGTCAGACTTCTTTTGAAGTAGAGGAGGGTTTTCACACCTGCCAGTCTTGCTGCCACCAGGCCAGCCCAAGTGGTCAGCTGCTGCTGGCTGCCTGCAGAAGTTCATGCGGCCTTGCAGAGCAGCTCCTGAGAAGGCTTGTTCAGCAGCTTGGCTTTATGTGATCCTCATGGAAATGAGAGGGAAAAAATTCCATAGTGAGCCGTGGCAAAGCAATACCAGCCAGGCGGAGAAGCCTTCTGATGATAGCCTGAGTACTCGGGGAGGGTGCATTAGGCTGAACAGACACGCAGGGCAGCGAAAGCAAATCACACCTGCTTTGGAGATGATTTGGCAGAAAGCCAAAATTAAAGAATCTGCACCAGGGTACAACAATAAATCTGGGAAATATAGTCAAGCAAATGTGGCCTTGGCCTTTTGCTTTACCCACAGGAACGTTCTCCTTCCAGCACTTAAGCCATGCTTGTTCCATAACAGATGCTGCTTGGGACACCCTCCCTTTTAGTTACTTGAGTATTGGTCATCTGTGCTGGGCTTGCTTTAAGCACTGTTGGGACAACAGCTGGCTTTAGGGGGACATGGCAGTTAATATTCTTACTTCATACAAACATGAGGAGGAATGAATTCCCTGTAAAGGTGACAGAGCACTGGAACAGGCCATCCAGGGCAGCTGTGGAGTCTCCCTGTCTGGAGACACTCAGAACCCACCTGGATGTGTTCCTGTGTGATCTGCTCCAGGTGATCCTGCTCTGGCAGAGGGTTGGACTGGATGAGCTTTCAAAGTCCCTTCCAGCCCCTGACATTCTGTGTTTCTGTTACTTAAAAATAAAATATTATACCTACTGAGACTTTAGAAAATAAGGATTTCAGTTTGTCTCCTAGGCTGCAACATTCCTGGGCCTATCTTCTCTGAGTGTGGAATCTCAAGCCTCACTTCTCTTCCCACAGAGAAAACTCAACACTGTTGAGGCAGCAGTATTGAGGTTAACATCCTGGCTGCATATTGTACTGAAGCCAAGCAGCACTCATGCTTCATCAAGCAGCCTCTCCCAGGTTTACCTTACAGCTGCTGGACGATGCAGAAACCTGCCCCATCTGTCCCACTACACATTATTAGATCTGGAGCTAAGACATGCTCAGAAACAGAGAAAGGCTTTCCCTTTTCCTTTCTCTCTTTGCCTGTACTGAAATGGCTTGCTGAAGACTGGGATCAGCTGGAATCAGGCCCCAAGCACTCTGTGGCCATGTATTTGTAACGGCTTTGTTATGAAGAGTGGCTAATGGACCTATGCAACTGCTGGGCCAGTACTGATACCCACTCGCACCATGGGCACACACAAGGCTGTCAAGCCACGAAACATCTTGCAGAGGTTAGTTTGTTGTGCTTAGGCACTTCCTTGCCCTTTGTCTGTTTATTATATTTGCTGTTTTAAACTGAATTCAGTAATGAGGCTGACAGACAAAACTGTATTCTCCAAGATCTCTTCTAGCCACTTTTTTGTTGGTACAAGATAAACTTCTTACAGCTCTGTCATCCAATTCAGGCTTTCGTTAAAATGTATGAAACCTTTTCACTGAATTCACTTCTGCTGCCAAGGATGCTTCTCTGAAGTACATTTTTCACACTCTTTTCCCACCAGGGCTCTTCATAAAGATTAGGTCATTTGTGTCAACTTGTAAACAGTCTTCTGGCTTATGATTCTATCCTGTTATTATTATAGATTAAAGTGGGTTTAGTAGCACAGTACTGTAATGTTGAAAGATAATTAGAATGCCCCAGTTTCAGCACCACAGAAATGATTATGTTAAGCCAAAGCAATGCTCAAAGTAGGGGTTTGACAATAACCCAGACCAGATGCTTCAGAGAAAGGTGGAAAAACCCCCATCCAGCACAACAATATAAGAGCTAAATGGGAAGCTTCTCGTTATACCTATCGGCTAGGAGCTTGAATGCCCTCAGGCATAATACCTGAAATGTTTGAATCCTAACTTTATCTGCACTTGTTCTTGTATATATTTAAAACCAGGGATGAATCTTCACCTTGCCTCTGTATTGCAAGATGACATCTTTTCCTGAGAGGCAATTAGTGCTCTCCCCAGGTTAGAAACAACTCTGACATACTAAGTAATCACAAATCTCCTTTGATTATTTGAAAGTTTCTTCCTCCTGTGTGGCTGGAAACAATTACCTGCTTCTGCCTTGTAGACAGGGAGGTGTAGGACATGCTACTAACGTGCATTTTGGAGTACCGTCCCAGAATGTAGGTATTGTGTGGCAGCATCTTCTAACACACTCGTTTTGTCACAAATGCCTCTGGGCTCCAGGAGTTCCTCCAGAAGTTCTGTGCTTGGAGTTGTGTGCTTTAGGACAAGGAGCAATGGATGGAAGCTGCAGCACAGCAGGTTCCAGCTCAACACAAGGGGGAATTTCCCTTGTGGGAAAGGATCCCAGAGCACTGGCACAGGCTGCCCAGAGAGGTTGTGGAGCCTCCTTCTCTGGAGCCTTTCAAGGCCTTCCTGGATGTGTTCCTGTGTGCCCTGAGCTAGACTGTAAGTCCCTGCTCTTGCAGAGTGGTTGGACTCAGTGATCTCTTTGGATCCCTTCAACTCCTGACATACTGTGAGCCTATAAACTTCTACTTCCTCTGTAGTTCAAGCTACCAGTTAGATGGTGAGGAGAGCAGAATATAATATAGGGATATAATAACAAATTCCTTTGATTCTTAAAGAGGTCTTCTACCCAGGAGTAGGGGAGAGGTTCTCCTGCCCCTCTACTCTGCCCTGCTGAGGCTGCATCTGCAATATTGTGTCCAGCTCTGGGCCCCTCCATTCAAGAAGGACCTCAGGGAACTGCTGGAGAGAGGCCAGCTCAGAGCCCCCAAGCTGCTGCAGGCAGTGAACATCGCCTGTGAGGCCAGGCTGAGGGAGCTGGGGCTGGCAGCTGGCAGCAGAGGAGCCTGAGGGCTGCCCTCAGTGCTGTGCTACAGATATGCAGGGCAGTGTCAGGAAGATGCAGCCAGGCTCTGCCCAGGGGTGGCCAAGGGCAGCACAAGGGGCACTGGGGGCAAGCTGGAGCAGAGGAGGTGCCACAGAAACAGGAGAGGAAACTTTGTCTTTGTAAGGGTGTTGGAGCCCTGGAGCAGGCTGCCCAGAGAGGTTGTGGAGTCTCCTTCTCTGGAGCCTTTCAAGGCCTGTCTGGATGTGTTCCTGTATGCCCTGCCCTGGGTAATGCTGCTCTGGCAGGGGGCTTGGACTGGATGAGCTTTCCAACCCCCAGCATTCTGTGATTCTGTGACATTTGATGACTTCTGAAGGGCTGTGATGAAAAGCATGTGTGAAACACTAACAGCAAACATGAAGAAGGAATCTATATCAGCCAGCAGGGAGCTTAGGCATGAGCATGAGTGAGCAGAGCAAGGACGTTCAGGGGAATCAGAAAGGTGGTGTTTTGTGTGTGGAGTGAGCAGAGTCTCTGCAAATAGTGCTCATGATAAAATACCAGTTCAGGTTTAGAAGCATGGAGGCCTTGCAGGTTGTTATTCAGTATGGGGCTCGTGGAAGAGAATCTTCAGAGGGAATTACAGCATAATGTTTGAATTTGGTTTGGAAATGCCATTGACATGCAGATATCCTTGCCTCTGAACCTTCTGAGTCTCATCTGAAATGTGACATCTTCTGGTTCCTGTTGAGATTATGGGAGGATGTTAAAAAGGGGAATAAAGATGGGAATGCCTTTTTTTCCCCTCACTGTATGACTTTTTAGAAGAAAACAAACTATAAATAATAAAAATTTCCCTGAGCAGTGGTATAAATCTGGGTTTGCTGTGGGACTTAGCCTGCAGACTCATTGGCTGCCTTGAAAAGATGATTTCTAAATAGGAAGGATTGTGCTTATACCACTTCCAGTAAGTTTCTGATTCATAATCCTTCCTTTTTGATTCCTTTTCCACAGCTTTAAGAACATCAAAAAATCTGTTGGTAGTTTAGTTTTGTAATTGTCAAGTCCCCTGATTAATTAGGCATGCAATATAAATGAGTACAACACAAAAGTAAATGTGTGGGAGGCTGATGAGATCATAGTTCTGCTGCAGTTTATTTAATTCTCAGGGAGTCTGAAGTTTGTGGAGCTGTCAAATATCTTTTTATTTTTATCATGTCAAGGAAAAAAAAATGTTAGAATTCATAGGGAAGAAACCACATCACCCAAGTCTAGCACCAACATTTCAACCTTTTTTTTTTTGCTTCTCTTAGCCACTATTTGTAATGTCCAAGGTGATAAGAAAGTGGGATGACTGTATGAGCATCTTTGGCTCACCTTCCAGAGAAGAAATGCATCGTAGTCATGAGAGCAGGAGTCTTGCTCTAGCTGCTGGACTCTCTCCAGATTGGCATGAAACTAAGCAACTGGCATGGAATCATAGAATCATGGGATCACAGAATGGCTCAGGTTGGAAAGGACCTCAGAGCTCATCTCCAACCTCCCCACCATGCCCAGGGACACCTCTCAGCTACACTCTAACCCTGCTCTGCCTCAGCTCCAAACCATTCCCCCTTGGCCTGTCTCCAGACCCCCTCAGCACAAGTCCCTCTGCAGCCTTCCTGCAGGATCCCTTCAGGCACTGGCAGGCAGCTTTGAGCTGCCTCTGGAGCCTTCTCCTCTGCAGGCTTGCACCCCCCCCCCCATCTCCCTCAGCCTGTGCTCACAGCAGAGCTACTCCAGCTCTTGGATCCTCTTTGTGTCTCTGGATGCTCCATCCAACCCGTCTCATTTCGGCTGTACAATAGACCCTGATGGCCCGGGAGACAGGATGGTGCCCCTCAGTCTAAGCAAGCTAGAAAGACCTGCAGAGGGGAACCGTGCCATGTTCCAGTGCCAAGGTGAAGATTCTGCTCTGCCATTTCCTTGTGTGGTACCCAACCCAACATGAACCTCAACAGTAATCTCAGCAAAATCGATAGACTGATTGCAGAGCAAAGAGCTACCCAATGGGAATAATGACTGGCAGAACTTTGCCCTTAGAATGCAATTAAAGTTATTTACCAGATTGCTGTTTTCAGCATCTTCCTTATGAACTCATTTCAACAAACAACAGCAATTAGGTGTCTGTCCAGAGTGTGCTTTGCAGAGCAGCAAGGAGCAACAGTTTGTGTCTGCACCTTTATACACCTGTAGATATTATTTCAACAATTTACACTGGGAAGGATGGGATCCAACAATCTGCTCTTGCACTGGTGGCTCACAGATGTGTGGTGTTCACCTGCATGGTTTCTATTGCTTAGCCAAATGATGAGAGTTTGCCTTGTAAGGGCTTCTTTTGCTCGCCTCAGCTGAACACTGCCTGTGCAACAAACCTTATTCTAGCTAATTAAACTGCTTGCCTCAGAAGAATTTCCTGGCCATTTGCTCACATCCATTCAATACAACACTTCTGCTGTCCCCAGCAGAAGGACACAGAGCTGTTGGAAAGAGTCCAGAGGAGGCCACAAAGATGCTCTAAGGGCTGGAGCAGCTCTGCTGTGAGCACAGGCTGAGGGAGCTGGGGGGGTGCAGCCTGCAGAGGAGAAGGCTCCAGGGGCACCTCAGAGCTGCCTGCCAGTGCCTGAAGGGATCCTGCAGGAAGGCTGCAGAGGGACTTGTGCTGAGGGGGTCTGGAGACAGGCCAAGGGGGAATGGTTTGGAGCTGAGGCAGAGCAGGGTTAGAGTGGAGCTGAGGAAGAAGTTGTTGAGTGTGGTGTGGTGAGAGTCTGTCCCAGGCTGCCCAGGGAGGCTGTGGCTGCCTTCTGCCTGGGGGTGTTGCAGGCCAGGTTGGATGAGGCCTTCAGCAGCTGAGTATGGCTGAGAGGTGCCCCTGGGCATGGTGGAGAGGTTAGAGGAGATGAGCTGAGAGGTCCCTTCCAACCTGAGCCATTCTATCATTCTGTGAACACATAACTGAGGATCATGGAATCCAGGTGAAATCCTTTCCGAGCAATATGAGTTTAAGAAGAGATTGAATAGTGGAATTGTTCAGTGAAGATTCCCCATCCCAACTGGTGAGACATCACAGCTGTCTGATCTGTTAAAAGGAGAAACCTTTTAAACCCATCGATCTCCTGCACAACAATTTATGTCAGTGCCTTTTAAGATGATCCTTTCTTAAATGGGTGGCTGACAATGACATATATCTGGTACAAGTGCTAAATGAATAGATTTGCAATGTGCTAAGGCAATGCATTGAAGAGGTCTTTCTTGTATTTGGAGAAGAGGTTAAAAATCCTGGCAGCTCTCTCAAAGCAGATTCTTAAGTGCTGTACTTTGTGTGCCTTGTGACTGTGATTGAATTGGATAGCACCCTTACAGCAGGCCGTGCTTTCTCTCCTCCTTCTCCTCCAGACTTCCATTTCAAATGAACTAGGGAGAACATTGGGCTTTGGTTTTGCTCTAAAAACAAAAGCCCAAACACACTTGAAAAGGGGGCAGGCTGTCTGCAGCACTCTTACAAAGCCTGGAAGCAGCTCCTCATTCCCACTTACTCATCTGGCTCATCATGGGCTTGTCCAAAATGTCCAGTCTCTGGCTGGCCTCCAGGACAGGGTGATGAAGGTTTTGTTTGCAGGATTTTCTTTGGCATTCCGTCATCTGGTCGTGTAAAGAAGGAATAAAAAACATTGGAGCTTACTGCTTTTTTGTTCCAAAGAGAAAAGAGGAGGTGTTACCAGCACCATTTCAAGAGAGTTTCAGTCAACAATGTAAAGTTTTGTCTCTAAGGAGTCATGCAGCATCCTGTGTCTCCTGTCATACTTCCCTATGCCAGTTATTATGAAGAGCAGGGCAAGATGGGGAAACAGCTGCAATTTTTCACCATAATGCTTGCAGAGAGTGACTGGTAAAAGGTGGGAAGTCTTCCATTACTTGTCGCTGCATACTCAAGTACATCTGATCCATTATGTGTAGCACCGAAGCAGCAAACATCTGTCCTGAGGAAGAGGGGGAAAATAAACCTTGTCAGAATTTGCTTCTTGTCTGCTCCCAGAAATAGGCACTAAAGCATGGCCCCTTCTTTGAGCAAGCTGCACAACGCTTCTCTGATGGAGACTGACAGGAATATTTCCCTAGAGGTAAATCCTGTCCAGGATCTCTCCTTTCTCCTGTACAGAAAAATGAGCCAAGGCACGGCTGTAACTCAAAGCATACCTCTGTACTTAATGAGAAGCCACACGCTGCTCACAACGACGTCTCCATCCCAGGCTGGGGACATCATCTTTTTAAAATCAAAGAACAGTTGAAATCTAATGTTCACCAGTAAATTTCCACCCTGCCTCCCTTCAGGAGAAAGCTTCCCACGCGCAGACATCTTTATATGCCTATAACTCTTTATCTGTAGTGCCACTATATCACCTAGGAGGTCTCATCATAGGGGTGGGAAGCTATCTAAATAAGGTGAACATACAGGACTAGAAGGTGGTTTTCTAATCTCAGGGTAAGACAGGCAAGACTGTAGAAGTAAATAAAAAAGAATCATGGAATTATAGAATCAAGCAGGTTGGAAGAGACCTCCAAGCTCATCCAGTCCAACCTAGCACCCAGCCCTGTCCAATCAACCAGACCATGGCACTAAGTGACCTATCCAGGCTTTTCTTCAATGCCTCCTGGGAAGGTGACTCCACCACCTCCCTGGGCAGCCCATTCCAATGCCAATCACTCTCTCTGCCAACAACTTCCTCCTAACATCCAGCCTAGACCTCCCTTGGTACAGCTTGAGACTGTCCCCTTGTTCTGTTGCTGGTTGCCTGGCAGAAGAGCCCAACCCCACCTGGCTACAGCCTCCCTTCAGGTAGTTGTAGACAGCAATGAGGTCTGCCCTGATTGAGGTCATGGTCTGAATGGGTGACTATGAGGGAGCAATGAGGCAATATTGATTAGCATGGGATGTGCTGCATCTCAGTGTGCCCACAGCATCTGCAGAACAAAGTCCTTGCAAGAAAAGAGAGGCTTGAGGGACACTCTGGAGGAGGAGTTATTTTTAGTCATGTTTATGGGGAGCTTCTGCAAAGGGGGAGTGATGGTATGGGAGAAAGCATGAAAATGCCAACTTGACAAATGAACATTTTAAAAATGAAGTGTAGCAGCGTGGTCTGGTCAGAGGTGGGGACACAACACAGCTCTGGAGGAGGAAACAGCAAGGTTGTGTTTGACATGACAGAGGAAGCAGGAGGAGTAATATGAGCTAGGCAGAGGATTAAGGACAGCATTCTGCTCCAGGCAGGCATTTGTTGGTAATGCCAGAGAGGAGAGTACTCAGAAGCTGAAATTCATGATTAATTCCTAGCTGTTTTGGTATTTAGAATCCTTATGCATCCTGGACATGCTGAGCAGAAAATAGCTGCAAGATTTTACTGAGAGAAGAGCTAGAAACTGCTGAAATGACATCAGGATGGTGTCCATGGTGCTTAAGGAGAAGAAAGCTTTTCATTCAAATGAAATGTGTGTCCAGGCGAGGTCGTCTGAGGCTAGAAAGTGTTTTGTGGCAGGGGAAAATGAGCGATGGGGCATAACATGTGGATGGTGTGGTCAGTGCCAAAGGAAGCTGTCAGCAACACAAGTGACAAGAGAATGTTGTGAGCCAGGTGCACCCTGCTGAGCGGAGGATGCATTTGTCGGCTGCTAAGAGGGTTGGCGTGCAAAGACACTCGGAGAGGTCTGGCTTTTGCTGCTTAACATCTGCTTTGGTTTAAAATCTCTGTAGAGGTTGATATTTGGCCCAACCTGGTCCTAGTGTCAGGGACAGGGCAGGAAGCAACCTTTCTGTGCAAGGAGTCAGGCTGAACCCGAGGGGCGGGAGTTCTTTGCTGTCCCCTGCCTGACTCTAGTCCCCAGGATTCTGGCTGTGACCTTGGCCCAGCATCACTGTTGCTGTGTCTCATTCTCTGTGGTGTTGTATCTTGGCCAGAAATAGCAAGGCAGATTTTCATTGAAATCCATGGATAGGAGGGATGATGCAGCACTTTGAAGTCCTAGAAACATCTCCCCAAGGTTATGAAGACTTACAGGCTGCAGGACAAGTGCACAGATAGATGTTCCACAAGGCATGAAGCATGCATGAAATCCGGATAATCTGCAGGACAGAACTGGGAGTGCAAAGAGGACACTCCTCAGAAGCAAATTAGTAGGGAGATTAAAGATAGCTCCTGTGGTTGCTGTATATATTGCAAACACGCTGGAGAGGGGCATTATAGAAACTGGGCTAGAAGCAAGGCTGCTCTGAGGTGAGGAGTGACAATAGTGGTTGATACAATTTCTCCCTTCATGTCGTGCATCTCATTTTCTGATAAGCCAGCCTGCACAGGGTACCTGTGTGCAAAGCATTTTGCAAGTAAAAAACATGAAATAGATCCTTCCTTAGCAGAAACCCAAGGTTTATTTAATTAAGCATTTGCATTTGTCACTTTTTAATGGATGCAAAGTGTTCCAAGAGCTGAGACTAAAGGCCCACTTTTGACAGAAGCAGCAGAAAAGAAGCTGCCATCCAGTTTAATCTTTTACACTCTGACAAAGCATGCAATGCACAGGATAAAGTAATTTCATTATTGCACTTTCTATCATGTATTTGTCATCCCTGTGGGCCTGTTAGGAGGTGAGGTGACACAGTGAGTAGCTCCTCATATGTTATGTGGCTATGCTGGGTATGCAAGGAATACCTGCAGGGTTGGACCCTGAGAGGAGGGAGACTCAGTGAGATGCAGGAGGTAGAGACAATTTCTGTGTTTGGACTAACCTTTAAAAAGCAAGAGGTCTTCTGTGCAGAGCAGATAAATTACACCTTGGCCTCTCAAATGGAGTCCTGGTTTAGTTTGGAAGGGACCTCAAAGCTCAGCCAGTTCCAACCCCCTGCCATAGGCAGAGACACCTCCCACTAGAAGAAGTCACTCAAGACCCCATCCAACCTGGTCCTGAGCACCTCCAGGGAGGTTGTGGATGGCAGAATCACAGAATGTGATTGAATATCACAGTCTGTGCTTCTGTCATCCACAACCTCCCTGGGCACCCTGTGCCAGTGTCTCACCACCCTCTCTGCAAAGAACCCTTTCCTAACATCCAGTTTCAATCTCCCCTCTGCCAGTTCAACCCATTCCTTGTCGTCCTGTCATTACAAGACCTTGTCAATAGTCCCTCCCCAGCCCTCCTGTAGCCTCCTTCAGATCCTAGAAGGCCACTCCAAGGTCTCCTCAAAGCCTTCTCTTCTCCAGGCTGCAGAGCCCCAACTCTCTCAGCCTGTCCTCAGAGCAGAGCTGCTGCAGCCCTCTGAGCATCTTGGTGGCCTCCTCTGGACTGACTCCAACAGTTCCATGTCCTTCTTGTGCTGAGGGCTCCAAAACTGCACACAGGACTCCAGGTGGGGTCTGAGGAGAGCAGAGTAAAAGGGCGGAATCCCCTCCCTTGCCCTGCTGCCCACACTGCTCTTGCTGCAGCCCAGCACACAGTTGGCTTCCTGGGCTGCATCCAGCCATGTCCATGCAAGGAACCACATTGCTTGTAAAAAACATTTCAAAATTACATTGGATGTTTCTGATTTCTTTGCTTTAGAGGACTCAACTCCCATTAGCCCACAAATGGATGCTTTGCAGTGGTGAAATTCTGTGAGGGAGCTGAGAAACATATAGATTTCTAGTAGTTTAACCTTGATATTTGCCTTGAAGAGAAAATGAAATACACTGCAAGCTCGGGAGAATCCAATTTCCATAGAAGATGCCAAGCAGAGAGGTGGGGCATCACTGCTCTGAAACACTTGGTTTACACTTGGAAGTGATGCATTCCTTTAGACACCTCAAATTTGGAAACCAAGTGGTGCCTGAGTTCTATCTTTTTCCTTCCACATTTTGATGTAAATTCTGCTGTAGATGTACATTGTCACTAAATATAGAGGGTTTTACACCAATAGAGGAATGACTGATACTGTGTTTAACATCTTACTGCACAGACAGGCTCATTGTGTAGGCTAGGAGTTGGATGCAGGCCAATAAAATTTAATGAAGAGCCATGTTTGTTTCTATGGGAATGTTTCCATCTTGCCTCCATATGGAGATGTCACTTTGATGTCACATTAGACAATAGATCATCTCCTTCCCCAGCCCCACAGCACGCTACTGCTGGAACCACTCCTCTGCTGTTGCTTGTGGAAGCTGGAATCAGAATCATAGAATCAGAATCACAGAATGGCTGAAGTTGGAAGGGACCTCGGAGATCATGTACTCCAACTCCCCTGCCATGAGCAGGGACTCCTCTCTTTGCCCTCTTACTCTAACTCATTTCAGGACAACCTTGTGGCACTGTCAATATTCCTCCTCTTTAACAGATGGATAAGGACTTGCTTTCTCTGAGGCCATCCCTGTTGCTCCTTGCAGCAGTAAATTGCTTAGATGGCTGAGCCAGAGCACTGAGGCAGACCCCAGAGACCAGAGGAGCTCCAGGCACTGACTTTCACAGCTGGCCCAGTTGGCAGCACCTTGCATCTGGTGCCCCACCTTGGCCACCCAATTTATTGGCAGTGGGGAAAAGAGCAACAGGATGACAATGCAGAAACATGGTTAGAAAAGACAAGAAGAGAGTTAGTCCTGGTGCTTGCTTGGAAGCCTTTGGCATGGGCCAGCCCCCTGAGCAGCCTGTCTGTATGTCTGTTCTGAGGTGGGGCAGCCAGCGGGGCCCTGTGGAAGTAGGACACTCCATCCACCCACAGCTGTCACCCCCTCCTGCCCCAGACTGCATCTCTGAGCAGCTCTGCAGGCTCTGCCTTCTCTTAGAATCATAGAATGGTTTAGGCTCCAAGAGACCTCCTGAGNGCTCTGCCCTGAGCCTCCTCTTCTACAGGCTGCACACCCCCAGCTCCCTCAGCCTCTCCTCACAGGGCTGTGCTCCAGGTCCCTCCCCAGCCTTGCTGCCCTTCTCTGGGCACGTTCCAGTACCTCAACATGATACTGTGTTTTCTTCATCTCTTTTACCAGAGCCCTTGCCCTGTTTGGGCTGCTCTCATTTGAAAGCTAAGCCTTGTTTTGCATTTCATTGCCTGTCGTCAGCTTGCTGACAAAAAGTAAAGGCTATGAATTTGTTAGACCCCACTTTATAATACATTCTGTTTATCATCATTCCTTTTTCATTATGGTGGTGTTATTTTCACCGCTGTACTGAAGGCCCTGTCAAAACTTCCATTATGAATATTGTTTCTGAGGGCTTTGTGAGCCTGTATTAAGATTCTCCCTGGCTGAAATTTGGCATGCAAGGAATGTTTTCTTTACGTGCAGCTTAAATTGGCTTAGTCATCTCTTTAAAAAGAAATTTGCATGTGACTATCAGGAGCCACACGTATAGCACAGCCTCACAGGTTTAACTCACAGCAAAACAAGCACCCGTTTACACCAACTGGGGCTGAATTTCAATAGGCAGCAGTCTGCTACCACTGGAAGACGGGGAAGAAAAAAGCCCTGATAAAATACACCTACCCCATAAATAGGCATTGACACTTTTATGACTTCTAGGTTGCTGCAGCAGATCCATAAAGTAATGAGCAGAGATGCTGCGCTCAGGGCTTGACAGCCGTGCGATGCAAAAATGGAGACGTTAGTAATGCAGGAATGGATACATCAGTGCCCCGGCTCCAGACAGCACCCTGCTTCTGAAGGCATTCTGGTGACACCAGCAAGAGCTGTCTTTTAGTGACCTCTCATTTCATGAGGCATTCAAGATGCTCAGTCAGAGTTTCCTTACATTTTAATTCATAGAACCTAATTTGTCCTGTTGTTATGCCTCTCCACCGGCAATGCACCTGTCTGATGCTGAGCCCTGCTGAAAGCCCTTGCTTCAGCTCACCCACTCAACCTCCAGATCTTACAGTTACTCCTTCTCCTCTAAATATCAATGTTGCAACGGCAGGAAAAGTGAACTATGCTCTAGAAGAAAAAGTGGAGAATGAAAAAGGTGCAAGTGATGAAGAACTAAGTGTAGGCTGTGCCCCAGTGAGCGCTCAAAGAGCGACTCACATAAATGAGGAAGCAGAGATGGTTCTCCTGCCTTCTTCTCTGGCAAGGTGGAGTTTTCTTAAAACAAAGAGCAATCCTGGTGAGAGGATTGAAAAGGAGTGATTCCCCCCCTCAGTGTATTCTCTACTTCCCCTGGCCCCCAAGACAAAGAACTCTGGGCACCTGCCTGCACAGCAAAGCTTGAATGCTAAGTACAGCCTTGTATATGAACTGGAGATCAATCTGGGGCTCTGCCGTGCTAGAACCATCTGTGTGAAGGCAGCACAGGAGATTTCTAAGCAGATGTTGGCAGCCTTTGAAGCAAAGCAGCAGAGTAGCTGAAATTCAGCGGAAAAAGGGTTTGAGTTTCCAGCTGCTGTCCTGGGAGTGTGAGGTGGAGCAGGGCACGCTGCGGGCTTCCTGCGCTGGGCAGGCTGCGGAAGCAGTGCTCCTCACTGCCTTCCACACACCTCCAGAAGTCTTCATACACCTCCCTCCTGAAGGTCTGACAGTTTGAGGCTCTTATTTTCTTTTCTTCCTTTTATTTCTTTCCCCCTTTAATAATGATTACAGCTTCTGTAACTGTCTGGAGACCAAGAAGGTTCCATGGCTGGGAGCATATGCAATATCTCGCCTGATTAATATCAGCAGATATAGGGGAGGGTGGTGAGCCTAATTCCTTTTAAAAGGATGGTTCATTAAAGAAAAAGTCCCCAGTGATTCAAGTGTAGAAGAGATATTATATTTGTTGACAGAGGTAGAGGGGGGATACAGTGGCAATATGTAGGAGGGCTGGGACTACAACCCCTCTCTGCAGTCTATCCCCCTTGTATTGCTCTGCCCCCCAGAGATGCCCAGCAGCTCGAGGCGCACATTTCTAATGGATCTAGCAGCACCCACTGCGGGGGCAGATCTTGCTCTGGGCTCCTGTGCTCACTGAAACAGACCCAGAAAGCTTTGCAGTAGCAGCAGCAATGCAGCAGCAAGACACCAAACTCTATTTCCCATCCCCAGCTGAAATGCTTACAGAACTCCCCAGTCCTTCAGCCAAGTACTGATTCACAGAGTATGAAGATGAGTAACTAAGATAATCCTTCAAGCAAAAAAGAAGCAAAGGTGCGAAAACCCACCCATTTATTGAGTCTTTATTTAGGGGGAAACAGTTCCACACAAAGGTCAAACATCATCAACATGTATTTTGCTTTATGGCTATACACAAGTGGCTGTACTTGAGGGAAATTCACAGGTGAAGATTGATCTTTGCTTAGAACCATGTTGTGAAGTGTCTGATCATTTAATTCACACACACACCCCTGTATGTCCTAAAGTCAAAAAAATAGATAGCCCTATGCATTGTCACCAAGGTAAGCTACTGTGGTGTGCTCTTTATGGACTAGATAATAATAGAGCATTAGAGAGTCTTTCAAGTTCCTTCTCCTTCAAAAGCCTCTCCATATTAACATAGTTCACAAAAAAAGTGAATTCTTTCCCTCTCTGAAACTATACTGTAGTGCTGAGCTTCAGTGGAGAGCCTGGCAGTATAAATAGAATTGTAATGTTGCCTTTTGAATAGTAATTCATTTCATCTTTGGAAGGTATTGCATACAGGTTAAAAGAGAGAGAGAGAGGAAAGAGAGAGCAAAAGTGCAAATCTATTGGTAAAATCCAGGTGAGGGAGTGCAGAGCTGTAGCCCTGCAGAATGCAGCAGGCTTGTGGGACTGACACCAAGTCAACAGAGCAGTTCTGTCAGACACTTTTTCATTTCTTTTTCCAGAGAGAAATGAAAGAACTCAGGCAAATACCACAGGGTCACCTCCAGGACTGGGATTCTGCTGATAGATGAACCTAAATCCAAAGATGTTTCCTCAGCTTCACTCCTGCAATGGGTTAGGCCCTTCCCATTTCCAGTTCTCTGTCAACCAACGTTTTCTCCTTATTTTGTTTTACTCCTGTGCCAATATTATCTTGCAGTTAAGCAGCTCTCCCTTCCCGGTGTTAAGCTCCATGGCGGTATTCAGAGCTCATGTCCCCTCTCAGCCTTTCAGCAGTGGTAAATCGTTCCTTTCGCTTACCCGTGGGCATGCTTTGAACAGGAGTACAATGAGCTCGTCCCTTCTTTCCAAACACCAGCTTTAAAGTTGGCTTCCTGCCACTTGTCACTCAAAAAGCAAATGCTAGAGTGCTTGAAATTGCACAAATGTCTCTATTATGGCTCAACTTGTTTTGCCTATCTCTCTGGTGACCAGAGTTAAAGAGTAACTCTTCAGAGTGCTGACAAAAAATTGCAGTACTCAGGAGAAAAAAAATGACCAAATTTAACATTCAGGCAGGTTTGTGTCAACCTCAGCAACCCTGTGGGCTACTGTAAAGAGCATTTGCACTATTTCTGCCATTAATCCCAGGCAGCAGAATTGTTCCCACAGACTAATCCTTTTTTTATTGCCTACACTTTCCTGCGAGAGGCAAAAATTTCCATTTGGGCCCAAAGAAGGGCAAAGAAGCTGGTGAAGGGTCTGGAAAGCAGGTCTGGTGAGGGAACTGGCAGTGTTTAGTCTGGAGAAGAGGAGGCTGAGGGGAGACCTCACTGCTCTCTACAGCTACCTGAAAGGAGGCTGAAGTGAGATAGGAATTGGTCTCATCTCCCTGGCAACAAGCAATAGGATGTGGGGAAATGGCCTCAAGTTGCACCAGGGGAGGTTTAGGTTGTATGTTAGAAGAAACTTCTTCACTGAAAGGGCTGTTAAATGCTGGCATAGGCTGCCTAGGGAGATGGTTGCATACCCAGCCCTGGAATTGTTTCAAAGAGGCAGAGATGTGGTGCTGAGGGCCATGGTTTAGCACCAGCCCTGGTAGAGTTAAGAGTCTGGTTGGACTGGATGAGCTTAGAAAGCTTCTCTGACCAAAACAGTTCTATGATTCTGATTCAAGAAAATATCTGAGTGCTGCCCAACAAGTTCCAGTACTGGAGGACCTGGTGGAGGGTTAAACAAGCACCATTTTATCTTCCTGCAGGACAAACATCAATAACTGTTTCTCTGTCCAGATTGCTATTTCCTTCACATGACACTCAGTGGAGGTTGCATTACTCATTCCCATAAAGGCACAGGTGCAGGAGTTCAGTGCCAGAGAGTTCAATACGGTGTGATAAAGTCAAGGCAAAGCAACTCATCAATTTTAGATGAAACACACAAAGCTCTCCAAGAAAAATGAAGCCCAGAAATAATTTCCTCAGTCATCATCACCACCAATTATACAGAGAGCATGCTTAATATGAATGGCTGCTGTGAAAATATTGGGCTCCTCTTTCTTTATAAAGCCACCTATGCTTCCCCCCACCAGAAAAACCCAAACAGTTGCAAACCAAAATTGTTGTTCTGAACATCTTTAGTGGAGCAAAAATCAGGAGTCTAGATCTTTCATCTGGAAGCTTGAAATTCAAACCCTAAAGAAACTTTTCCCATGCTCTGTTGCTCTTTTCCTCTTAGAGGGATGAGTTTGGATCCAGGGCTTTGCCTTCCGACTGTCTAACAGTTAGAAATGAAGCAACCTCAAAATATACAACTTGTGTTTCAGCCTCCTGAGTTAAAGCAGGAGAGAATCCTTCTCTAGTGGCCCAGACCCAGGATAAGAGCAAACCTGCTTAAAGCACTGCCCTACCATTGAGGGAAATTTATGGCACTTGAAGTCCTGAACATTTGGTCACAGCACTTTCACTACAGGTCTGCCTAAGGAGTTTGTAATCATCACCTTTCTGTTGAGGATTTTCCTCCCACCGGGGCTGTGCTGACATTCACTGAGGTGCTCACATTCGTTAGGAGAGGGGAAGCTGCAGCAAAGAGGAGCTGGTGGCGGCAATTAGGCGATGCTGGCAGTGGAGATGAGATGCTGTGGCAGGGGAAGGAGGGCTGGTGTGAAGGGCCCTTGTGCCACTGTGACTTGCATCACAACTGTCTGTTGTGACACTGCTCTAACGTTTAATTCTGAAAAACCTCTGGTTGGTGATAAACATACCCCAGACAAAGTGCATGTGTGCATGCACCTGGGTGGAAAAAGGACACTTTAGACTGGGATGTTCAAAGATGGTGTCTGCTTCTCACTTGCCTTTTCAGAGTCCTGACTCCCCTGAACTCCTGCAAATGTATTCCAAATAGTTGGAAAACAGCACAGAGTTGTTGAAAGTACATTTAATAGAAAGGTGACCTCAAAAGTAAACCATTGCCAGAGGCAAAAGCTTGTTACCAGGTGCTCCTCGGAGACAGGGGTAGCATTCTTCCCTTCCTCGAGCTCGTTTTACACCAAAGCATCTCTGTCTATCCTACTGCAACTGCATTTTACACCAGTGAAGAAGCAGAGCCTGTATCCCCCAATAAGAAACATCCCTGTGAAATAGAAAACCTGTATCTTGTCCCTCTTGGACAGGGTGGCAGTTCTAGTGGTGGGCAGAAAGGCCGGGGAAGGACAGGAGCCATGCTGTGCTGCAGCAGGGAAAGGCTGTGCTGGCTTGCAAGGTTGAGAGAAACGATGCCACTGACACCTCTTCTCCCACTCATCATAGAATGAAAGCAATGCTCTTCAGCCTGAGCTGCAGCTCACTCTGGCCCTTGATGGTGGATGATGTTTTACAACTAACGTTTTGCTAGGAGAGCATTGTTCTTCAAAGGGGATAGAATCATAGAATCAGCCAGGTTGGAAGAGACCTCCAAGCTCATCCAGCCCAACCTAGCACCCAGCCCTGGCCAATCAACCAGACCATGGCACTAAGTGCCTCAGCCAGGCTTTGCTTCAACACCTCCTGGGATGGTGACTCCACCACCTCCCTGGGCAGCCCATTCCAATGCCAATCACTCTCCATGGCAAGAGCTTCCTCTTAACATCCAGCCTAGACCTCCCCAGGCATAGCTTGAGGCTGTGTCCCCTTGTTCTGTTGCTGGCTGCCTGGCAGAAGAGCCCAACCCCACCTGGCTACAGCCTCCCTTCAGGGAGCTGCAGACAGCAGTGAGGCCTGCCCTGAGCCTCCTCTTCTGCAGGCTGCACACCCCCAGCTCCCTCAGCCTCTCCTCACAGGGCTGTGCTCCAGGCCCCTCCCCAGCCTTGCTGCCCTTCTCTGGGCACCTTCCAGCACCTCAACATCTCTCTGCAATGGAGGAGCCCAGAACTGGACACAGTATTCAAGGTGTGGCCTGAGCAGCACTAAGCACAGGGGCAGAAGAACCTCCCTTGTCCTGCTGACCACACTGCTCCTGAGCCAGCCCAGGATGCCATTGGCTCTCCTGCCCACCTGGGCACACTGCTGGCTCATCTTCAGCTGCTGTCTACCAGCACTTTCAGGTCCCTCTCTGCCTGGCTGCCCTCCAGCCACCCTGTCCCCAGCCTGTAGTGCTGCTTGGGGTTGTTGTGGCCAAAGTGCAGAAGGGGTTTGAAACCCTAGATTTAGCATCTTTAAAATACCACTTCATTAACTGTTTTGTGACCATGTGCACGTCCCCTGCACAACAGCAGTGCCACTAAGGTGCCACACTATTAGCTTTGCATTGCAAGCACAACACAAACCTGGCTGCTTTTCATGGACTTTGTCAGCACAAGCTCCTCGGAGAGACTACAGCACATTGCTGAAGTGCTTCACTGTCGCTAAATTTGATTCTTCTCCCACCAAACCTTCCTGTCAAAGAATTATCACCCAGCTGCCAACAGATGCCACATTTCATGCAGGAGAGGAGCTCAGCCTGCAAAAAAAAATATAAAAATATCCAGAATCACATCAGCTTGAATCTTAGAGAAAGCAGAAAGAAAAGGAAAAAGAAGGAGTTTGAAGTATTTCCCATAAAGTCACTTGAAGAGTGGCTGCGCTGTGGAGCAGGGCTGCAGGCAGCACACTGGGTAGGAGACTGGCTGGGAGTGGATCCTTCAGCTCCAGAAGGGCAGATGGCATCTCCCCTTGTGGTGCAGAACTTGTTCATCTTATCCAATCTAAGTCTGCTCTTCTCTCATCTCAAACCATTGCCTCTCATCCTGCCCCTGCAGGCCTTTGAGGGATAAAATTCCCTCTGTCCCAAAGATGGCAACTGAATCTCTGCATAGAGACTCCTTGTCTTGCTGGCCATGCTTCCTTTGGTGCAGCCCAGGAGAAGGTTGGTCCTGTGGGCTGTGAGTGCACATTGCCAGGTCAGGTCCAGCTTTTCAGCCTCAAGTACCCCCAAGTCCTTCTCCACAGGCTGCTCACAATCACCTCATCCCCATCCCTGGAGGTGTTTAAGAGGAGACTGGGTGAGGCACTTAGTGCCAGGGGTTAGTTAATTAGAAGGGTTAGGTGATAGGTTGGTCTTGATGATCTTAGAGGTCTCTTCCAACCTGATTAATTCTGTGATGCTGTGATTCTGTGATAAGAGATAAGGCATCTAAGATGTTGCTGAGGAGCAGTTCCTGTGCAAACATACAGGGATGAAGCAGAGGGCTGAGGAAACAACAAAGAGAGAGAAGATGTCTCAAAAAGGTTTTAAGCCTTAACTGGGATGTAGGGCATCCCTGTGAGGAAGGTGTCAGCACCCCCATTACAGCAGCAAGGGAACTGGCTTAGGGGTCACTTCTTTCATTTCCTCATCACGCTGATGTGAAAAAGAAAAGAGAGAATGAGCTGCTAGAAAGGGAAACAAAGAAATGTCCCTGAGCCCCTTGCAGGAAGAGCACAGCACTTGCCCTGTCTGCACTTCAGTTTCAGAGGTGATTTCCTCAGCAGCAGCAGAGAGATGTCCCGAGGGCCCCAGTGCAGGAGGACAGGAAGGCAGTCAGCATGTTAGGGATTTACAGCCTCTTCCTTCTTCTGATGTCCTGTAATATCCAGCCCTGGGCCAGCCCGTGCTTTGTCTTCTGGGGGCATTTGCCATAGGATATTGCAGGATTTGGGGGGGGGGGGGGGGGGGAGGGGGGGGGGGGGGGGGGGGGGGGGGGGGGGGGGCGGAAATAAAAGATATGAAAAGTTCAGAGCTTTGTGGGAAGAGTAGTCCAGTAGGTGGCCTGTGCTGGTGGGAGTGGGCAACCAGATTAATCCAATTTTCTAATGAAAACACAGGCCAGGATTAGCTGTTAATAAACAACTAAGCTGATAATTAGCTATGAGCTTTTGAGACCAGCCCATCCAATATCAATTTGACAGGCATTATCACAGCCCTGTCCTGACCCCCTGCCACAGCCAGCACAGAATTCAGTATTGAAAAGCAAGCTCACATCATAGGATGAGGTGGGACTCAAAAGCATTTCAGCCAGGCTCTCACAGTGCTCCGGCCCGTTTCAAAGGAGCCACCAAGGGAGACACCCACACAGCTACAGGCTCCTTTGTGGCTGCAGCAGAACAGGAGAGCTCAGCTGCATTTCTGCTCCACACCAGATGTTCTTTCTTCTACATATTTACTCTTTCTTTTTATGTATTTACTCTTTCTTTTAAGTATTTACTCTTTCTTTTATGCATTTACTCTTTCAAGTGTTTACTGTTTCTTTTATGTATTTACTCTTTCTTTTATGTATTTACTCTTTCAAGTGTTTACTGTTTCTTTTATGTATTTGCTCTTTCTTTTACATATTTACTCTTTCATTTCATCAAAAAAAAACCAACAAAAAACCCCACCAAGCTTGCTAAAGAGAAACCTTTCTCCAGAGTTCTGCTGGACTTTGCTATGTAAGACCATCCTAGACAACTCAGCTTTTATTTCTGTGTATCAGACTTCATTATTGAGACCAAACTGTCATCAGTACAAGATGTTAGTTTCTCCACCTTTCCCTCTTTGCCAATATCCAATGGAGAGAAGCTGGGATCCTCAGACTAGACAACCTTTGGAGGTCCCTTCCAACCTAACCCATTCTATGATTCTATGCTTGGCAGTGGTTTAGATTAAATTTATTTCATTCAATGCAATCATCTGTGTCAACTTCCTGTCAATCTAAAACGTCTACAAAATCGACAGAGCTGCCTCTTTCCTGTCCCCACGATGAGTAAAACACTCCCTGACAGCTGAGGAGATACCGAATGATCAATCAGACTATGTCCTTCTCCTTGAAGTCTGATAGCATCCTACCAGCAAGATCCTTCTTCTTCACTCTTTCCCTCCCTCCCTTAAATTCTTACTGATTCATTTCTTAGCTTTACTCCACAGCTTCCCTCTTCTTTTCCCAGACACTCAAAACCTCCTCACCAAGCAATGAAACTACTA
Organism: Tricholaema leucomelas; assembly: GCA_013400475.1. NCBI lineage: Eukaryota > Metazoa > Chordata > Aves > Piciformes > Lybiidae > Tricholaema lacrymosa > Tricholaema leucomelas. The sequence goes on from WAAF01012138.1 coordinate 179,543, forward strand.
AAATGCATCTGGTTACACAAAGAGGTAACAGCCCCAGTAGTGTAACCTCTTGTGGCTGAGCTTTTCCAGCTGTCTGTTCACCTCCTGCGTGTCTGTGCATGTCTGTGTGTAGACAGGCATTTTAAAAGCACTTCTAGACAGACCCTTTTATCTCTTCAAAGCCACAACAGGTCAATTAAAGTCTTTTGCATTCTGCAGCCACCATCTCCTTATCTCTGGCAGAGTGACAATCATTTCTTTTCTCTTTCTCTTTTTCTTTAGTTTGTTGAAAAAAATCTGCTAACAGCTTTGCCCTTTTTGCATTTTTTTTTGTTTCCCTCTTTTGACTCTTGGCAGTGGGATGGTGGCAATGGAGGCACTGGGGCAGAGCAGCTTGTTGGAGTGTAAATATGCCACAAGGGAAATGATATCACCACTTCTCACAGGTTATGTAAATGTTACTGCAGAAACAGCAGAGAGGAGAAGGAAATCTAAAGACATATCTGTCAAGAGTTTTGATTGCACTCAGCTCAACCTGAAAGTGAGAACTTGTGTTTGACACAGACCTCAGTCCTCCTGCAGGTATGCATGAACCCACCGACTTTGAGACAGTATTTCTTTTCGTGTCAGCCTGTGGGTCTGCAGAAACCACAGCTGGACAAGCTGACTTCGAGGCTGGGTGTCTCGACTGTTATTTAGACACTTTGGGAATGGCAAAGAAGAGTTAGAAGGTTTGGTTCTTTTTTAAGACAAGACATCTTTTGGGTGTGTAGTAGAAGTCACACCCAGGCCTCTGAAGCAGAGCTGGAGACAGCTAATGTCCAGAGGAGCTGGTGTTGCTGGGTTTCTTGAGAGAGCCCAGCTCTTACTGGGCTGCTTTAGGAGCTCTTCCTTTAAATGCAGAAGAACTGTATCAGAGCTTGATGAAATTCAGTGCTGTGCAGATAGCAAACATAAGAGACACTTCTGTTCTGCTTAAGACCTACTTGAAATTAGAGGCATAGAATAAATAGAATAAAGCCTCTCACAGTGCTGGTAACAGCCCTGCCTGCCTTGTTTGTCAGCTGGTACAAGACCCCTGTGTCTTCTATCCTCTGCCTCTGAGATTAGAACATCTCCTAGGTTAAATATGGCTTCTGGTGATTTATGCTAAGTTGTTCACCTTGTCTGGCTCCTACTCACATTCTGTGCTTACCTCTCAGCCTCACAGCACCAGTGCAGCACTCTGGTGCAAAAGCACAGCAGGCTGGGACCAAGTGCATTGGAAAGGATCTCACCACCCTGAAGAGAAGCATAGAATCACAGAATGGGGTGGATTGGAAGGGACCTTTGAAGGTCATCTAGTCCAGCTCCCCTGCTGTAAGCAGGGACATCTCTAACCAGATCAGGTTGCTCGGAGTCCCATCAGGCCTGACTTTGATTATCTCCAGGTATGGGGGCTCCACCACCTCCCTGGGCAACCTGTCCCAGTGTCCCACTACCCTCATGGTAAAGGACTTGTTCCTAATGTCCAACCTAACTCTTCTCTAGTTTCAAACCATTGCCCTTTGTCTCAGAGCTACAAGCCCTTGTAAACACTCTCCTCAGCTTTCTTGCAGGCTGCCTTCAGGTACTGGAAGGCTTCTATAAGGTCTGCCCTGGACTTCTCTCTCCAGGTGGAATAACTCCAGCTGTCTCAGCCTGCCTTTGCAGGAGAGATGCTCCAGATCCAAGCTCAAGCTTCATATCCCACTGCAACCGCAACATACAGATGATTGAGCCAACACTGCAGAGCATCTCTGAGGCTCTAAGTTTACGAGCTCTTGCTGGGCTGATCAACCATGGCAAAGGCAAGCTATGCACAGCTTCTGCCCAGCAACTCTGTCCAGCTGCTGAGCTGCATCGGTCACTGGGTTACACCTGCTGAGTTGCATTGTCACCAGGAGAACCCCATGGAAGAACATCTCCTGCAATCAGTCACTGGCCCACTGATTTAGCTCCTAACAAGATCAAAATCAAACATAATTCCAAAGGTGTCCTTGCTGCTGGAGTCATCTGATCTCAGTGAAAAACAAAGAAAATGAACCTGGCCTTGTTCACTACAGTGTTTTCTAGGGGTACCCTTGACATCATGATGTGTGGCATCATCTGCCTGCACTTTTTGTCCTCTGGCCGACACTTTCTCCCTTGCTCTTTCGTGAGTGTGGGCTACAATATGACTTGTTCTGCAACACTTCGGGTTTGATCTCCTCGCTCTACCTTCAGATCTGAAACAACTCCCTGTTGTTAGATGCATCCAGTCTAAAGGGAAAAAGTCTATTTCACAATGTACAAATGCTCACTAAGAAGTAAAACAGAAGTGAACACGGAGCTGAAATTCTCAGAGGAGCAGTCAGGAGGAAGCCTGAGAAGCAAAAATACCCTTGCTGAGTCCAGAAAAGAACATTCAGTTGGTAAATAAAGATCTGACCAATATGCATCTTCCAATCTGGAGCAGTCAGGCAGGCACAACCCTTCCCTATTGATAAACCTTCCTCATTATCAGTGTTGTGTTTATCTGAGTAAATTATCAAAGACGTGACAGCTTTACAGGTGTGAGATCCTCAGCACTGCTGTGTGCTGCCAATCAATTTACACTCTGCCACTGTGGCCTCACAAACATTCACAACAACATTCACACAGTTGTTCTGCCCACACTAACTTAACAGCACCATCTCAGCAACCAGAAGTGATGAACTTGCATTAAAGGACCAGTAACAACAGTAAGTTGGTGACTGGCCACAGGCTCCCCTGCAGTTCGGGCAAGTAGGTAGATTCATGCCCAGGGAGGTTGTGGATGCCTGGAGAAGAGAAGGCTTCGAAGAGATCTTGGAGTGGCCCTCCAGTATCTGAAGGGAGCCTACAGGAAAGCTAGGGAGGGACTATTGACAAGGTCTTGTAACGACAGGATGAGGAAGAATAGGTTTAAAATGGTAGAAGGGAGATTGAAACTGGATGTGAGGAAAGGATTCTTTCCAGTGAGGGTGGTGAGACACTGGCATAGGTTGCCCAGGGAGGTTGTGGGTGACAGAAGCACAGAATGTGATCTTTGATCTTGATCACATTCTGTGATTCTGCCATCCACAACCACCCTGGAGGTGTTCAAGGCCAGGTTGGATGAGGCCTTGAGCGACCTGTTCCAGTGGGAGGTGTCCCTGCCTATGGCAGGGGGGTGGAACTGGCTGAGCTTTGAGGTCTCTTCCAACCTAAACCATTCTATGATTCTATGATTCTGTAACAGGCAACCTGGCACCACCAGACTAGGGAAAAACCACAGCCAGATTACAGGGCTGCTGAAAATCCCACAGTGTTGCACATCTGGTGTGGAGCTGATCCTCTCTTTCTCCTCTTTAGCTTTCCCCTGCTCAAGAGTGAAAAAGGCAGCAGAGAAATGCAGCATTTTGACAATTCTGCCTCATTGTACCCCCGTGTATGACAGGAAATGGATTCTAAAGAGCTGCCAAGAACACTGCAAAAATGACATTCAGAGAAGTACTTCTGTAGAAGGCTGATTACACTTTACATCTGCTGAAAAGACATGAAGGCTTTGCTGATATCAGAACAATCCAGCAGCTTTCACTCTGCATAATGATTCCTCACCCCAGTGGTGATCGGGAAGGAGGGCTGGAAAAGGCTCTGAAGTTCTCACGACCTCTGGCTGTGGCAGCCTTACTCTCAGTGTTAATATTGCTGGCAACTATTTGCATCAACTCTTGATTAGAATGAGATTAATTACAAGAGCTGGTGGACTTCATTAAGGACATTTCCCCTAACATCGTATATTTGTGTGTTAAATGAGGCTATTTACCTTACACTTGCTCCTATTCTGCTACAGATGAAGTCAGGCCCCACTAGAAAGTTCTTAGTCCCTAACTCCTGTCATGTTTATATCCAGCTCTGAGTACACCTTTTTTGTACATCTTTTTTTCCATCTGAGAGGAAAAATGAGATCCTTGCTGGTTTTCCAGCAGCTTATATCCCAGGCAGCTCAATGGCTACTGAAATGTGGAACTGTGCCTCCAGACAGCGACAAAGGCTGTGCAAAGCCAGCAGCACAGTGCTTTGTGGTCAGTGCTGGAAGGTGGCTGCTGTGGTGCTCCAGCTCCTGCTGCTTATGCTCCGCATTGGCAAGGTGTGCATCAGCTCAAGCCATGGTGTGAGGTGAAGAGGTGCAACTTAGCTCAGCAGGCAGGCAAAGGCAGTGCTCACCTCTCTGCTGGCATCTCTGCCATGCCCTACCTAGACATACAGAGCTGTTTAGATATTTAATGGATCTCAGTGCAAAGATGCTCGTTCCAAACACAACTGCAGGAGGGAGTCTTGAGGTTTTAAATAACATTCTTCAGTGTTTCCAGATCAACATGATCTGCATTTCTTGTTCTAGAAGCCGTGCTGTTATCTCAGTGTGATCAGGAGACACTTAATGCTTCATCCTACTCTGTAGCTCCTCCTTTTCCCTGCCCTGATTGTGGAGTTTCTCCTAGGAAGAAAAACTCCCTGCAGTCATCACTGCACATAACAGAGAGAGATGGTGAGGAAGAAGTCCTGATTTCAGAGCAGAGTTTGCAGGCTCAAGCCATATTCACCCACATACAGTTTACCCACACGCATCCATAAGTGTTCCTATACCCTTAAAAGCCCTCAGCAACCATCGACTACCACTTCAATGCTCAGATGAAGGATAGCTCAGGAATGCATCCTTTCACAAACTAGAGTGCAATGTGTGCCCGGACCTGGCAGGCTGTGGAGGCTGTTAGGTGGTGATAGGGGGAGGAACTTCATTTTCTAGTTTATCTGGCATTTCTACATTTCTGGGATTTCCTTCAACCCACTCTGCAAAAGAATAATCCTGTAGTAAACAACTGCTAATCACAGACCTCACTGCTGTCTGCAGCTACCTGAAAGAAGGTTGTAGCCAGCTGGGGTTGGTCTGTTCTGCCAGGCACCCAGGGACAGAACAAGAGGACATAGCCTCAAGGTACACCAGAGCAGGTTCGGGATGGATGTTAGGAAGAAGTTCTTCACAGCAAGAGTGATTGGCATTGGAATGGGCTGCCTGGGGAGGTGGTGGAGTCCCCATCCCTGGAGGTGTTTAAGAGGAGGCTGGATGAGACACTTAGTGCCAGGGGTTAGTTAATTAGAAGGGTTAGGTGATAGGTTGGACTTGATGATCTTAGAGGTCTTTTCCAACCTGGTTAATGCTTTGATTCTGTGAGTGGCTCAGAGCTCATCTACTCCAACTTTCCCACCATCAGCAGGGACACCTCTGAACTAAACTCAGCAGCTCAAGGCCTCATCCAATCTGGCCTGCAACATTCTCAGGGACCCTCCATAGCCTCCCTGGGCAATCTGTTCCAGTGTCTCCCCAGCCTCATTTTAAAGATTCTTTTTGTAACCTCCATTCTCAATCTCCCCTCTTCCAGCTCAAATCCCTTGCCCCTCATCCTGCCACTCCAAGTCTTTGTAAAAAGGCCTTTCTCAGATGACCTGCAGCCCCCTTCAGGTACTGGAAGGCTGCTGTAAGGTCTCCCTGAAGCCTTCTCTTCTGCAGGCCAAACAGCCCTAGTTCTTATGAACTATCATCCCCTTCAGTCAGCAGTTTCTCCTTTCCCAGGTGTCTTGAACACCTCGGAGAGATCTCAAGCATCAGACAGCATCCATGTGCATGGGCTCATTCTTCTTGTTTGCCATGGGAGAGGAGTCAGCTATTTGTAACCACCAGACCTGCACATGACCCAGTGCATGGAGTAGGGCTGGGATCCAGGTGATGTACACCAAACTGCCATGTTTGGGATGATTCTACATCGGCACAGTGGTTGAAACTGTTGCTATGTTACGCGAAGACATTTTGTGGCACCAGAAATTACTGAGGCCACCGAAGAGCTCTGCCAGCTGGAACACAACATGATGCACTTCCAGCACATCCTTTGCTTTGGCTTTTGTTTTGGTTTGATTTTTGCCCTTTCTTTTCTTTTTGCAAAATTTGGGAAGTTCACTAGAGAAGCTTCCTTCAAAACAGAGCAAAATCCCTTGCTTGGAGCTTCAGTGTGAGGCACGGAAGTGCCAGCATCTCCTCTGAGGTCTATTTTTCAGTAGTTGTGTTGTATTGTTGTTGGATTTGGAGTTTTTGTGGTCTTTCATTGTTGTGGTTGTTTTAAAAAGCCTGAAATACTCTTCTTTAAATGCTTCCATTTAACAGCCAAGCTAACAGTTTACTGCATGCTTAAGGATGCTGTAAAGCTCTCAGAGTGTTGCTACTCAGGGAGGCTTTCAGTTTGCCGTTTCAAACATCTCCTCTGTGGAAGTCTGGGAGATGCATTGCTGTTTGTTTGCTGAGGTGAGACACCTCAGGAAGCAGGCAAAACTATTGAATTCAAGCTATTCTGTGCTGGAGAATACAGATCCTGAAGACTGAACAGTGAATTTCCATAACAGAAAGAGCTGTACCAGCTCACCACATGCACACAAGCAACCCTGGCACTGCCTTCCCTCTGTGTCTGATGGAGCTGAGCTGCTCAGGTCCATCTGAACATGCTGCTGTCTTTAGGGCAAGCAGGAGAACAAACGCTTATTCCTTCTGAGCTGCAGGCACTGAGTGGAGAGTTCTGCCCTGTAAGTCCCTCAGAAGTGTCAGCAACAACTAAATGACAGTGCCTTTATTTGTTGCTTTGGGGTTTGGGTTGTGTGAAAACCAGCAAAGAGGAAAGTTCCTCTTGTCCAGAGGAGAAACAGTGAGGCAACAGTGAGGCTGTTTTTAAAGCTGGGAGTGATTTCCCTTTGGGTTTCATCACAGTGGGCTTCAGTGAGACTATCCAAAACAGCTTGAGGGTTGCAGTGAGACTCAAGTTTTGCTCCTTACTCATCTGAGCAATGACTGGGGTTAGGTTGGCATCTGCAAAGCAGGCCAAGTGAAGAGCAGCACACGATGCATCATCTGCTGTCAGGCCAGAGAACAAAACAAAACCCACACAAAAATCACAGTTCCTGCCTCTCTCTGCTTGGGGACACCAGGGCATGAGTTCACATCTCCTCACAGGGCACCATGATGGCTGCCCTGGGCTTCACTTCATAGTTCAACTGCTGGAGGCTTCACTTCATAGTTCAACTGCTGGAGGCAGTCCAATGGAGAGGATGATGAGGGGGCTGGAGCATCTCTCTTATGGGCAGAGGCTGAGAGACCTGGGGCCCTTCAGCCTGGAAAAGAGCAGACAGAGAGGGGATCTTACAAGTGCATCTAAACATCTATAGGGTGGAGGTCGTGAGGATGGGGCTGGGCTCTTTTCAGTGGTGCCCAGTGACAGGACAGGGGCCAACAGGTACAAACTAAAACACAGGAGGTTGCACTTGAACTTGAAGAAAAACTTTTTCCATGTGAGAGTGTTGGAGCCCTGGAGAAGGCTGCCCAGAGAGGCTGTGGAGTCTCCTTCTCTGGAGACATTCAGGACACACCTGTATGCTTTCCTGTGCACTCTGATCTAGGCATACCTGTGTCAGCAGCATGGCTGGGCTAGATGATCTCCAGAGGTCCCTTCCAACTCCTACCATTCTGTGATTCTGAGCCATTACCACAACACTTCTGCCCTCATTCTGCCTTAAGGGGGCCTACAAAAAAGTTGGGGAAGGACTTTTTACAGTGTCAGGTAGCGATTGGACTGGGGGGAATAGAGCAAAGCTGGTAATGGGGAGATTCAGACTGGATGTTAGGAAGAAGTTCTTCAGCATGAGGGTGGTGAGAGCCTGGCAGGGGTTGCCCAGGGAGGTGGTGGAAGCCTCATCACTGGAAGTGTTTCAGGCCAGGCTGGATGAGGCTGTGGCCAGCCTGATCTAGTGTGAGGTGTCCCTGCCCATGGCAGGGGGGTTGTGACTGGCTGATCCTTGTGGACCCTTCCAACCCTGATTGATTCTGTGATTCTATGACTCTATGATTCATCCTCCTCCATCAGCATCACTCACCCCTTCTTTCCTCCACCTCAGTCTCACTACCAAAGCACAATCTGCTAAAGGAAAGAAGTTAAATGGGAGCTGTGACAGTGGCCGGCAGAAAAGCACTCAGCTGTTTAAAGGAGATAATGTACATCACAGGGTCTGACCCAAAGCTGTTACCACAGCAGTAATAATTTGGTGCTACACCACACCACCAGCAGCTCTAGGTGCACCAAGCTTCTCCTTATCTGTCCCTGAGGTGGCTGTAGCAAGAGGGCTGCAGGGAAATACAGCAGGAGGTTAAAATGCTAAACACAAGGAAACTCCACTTGTGCCAAACAGGAGAAGTTTGAAACCATCTTACAGTGCATTTCAATTTCCATCTGAATTTCAAATGATAGGAGGAAAGGATGAATTTTCAACAATGCAGAGTGTCAAATAATTGGGACAGATCTACATAAAATGTTCTACTCTCCAGAAGATATCCATAAATTATACATCTTCATTTAGAAGGAACACGAGAGTGTCCCAGCAGTGCTGATGAGAGGTTGGAAGCCTCATCCTGTTGTGAGTAAGTTTTGGCACTGCTGAAGAAAGTGGTAGATGCACCCATGGCTGCTTGGCTCTAAGAGAACATCATGGAGCCCAACAGCACAGCATGGGCTTGGGGGCAGTCCAGAGGAGGCCATAGAGATGATCTAAGGGCTGGAGCAACTCTGCTGTGAGCACAGGCTGAGGGAGATGGGGGGTGCAGCCTGCAGAGGAGAAGGCTCCAGGGGCACCTCACAGCTGCCTGCCAGTGCCTGAAGGGATCCTGCAGGAAGGCTGCAGAGGGACTTGTGCTGAGGGGGTCTGGAGACAGTCCAAGGGGGAATGGTTTGGAGCTGAGGCAGAGCAGGGTTAGAGTGGAGCTGAGGAAGAAGTTGAGTGTGAGGGTGGTGAGAGTCTGTCCCAGGCTGTCCAGGGAGGCTGTGGCTGCCTCCTGCCTGGAGATGTTGCAGGCCAGGTTGTATGAGGCCTTGAGCAGCTGAGTGTAGCTGAGAGGTGTCCCTGGGCATGGTGGGGAGGTTGGAGGAGATGAGGTCCCTTCCAACCTAAGCCATTCTAGATTCTATGGCTGCAACCAAGGACCTGAAATCTTTTCTCTTTCACTGCCATCACCAATGACAGGCAGGATCCAAAGGTGGAGCAATCACATCTATTTCTTGCTGCAGCTGCATGGGAACATGCAGAATTCAATTCACTCCCCTGTGCTGGTAACAACAAAGACTTTTCCCCTCAGAGCAAATAAATAGCTGCAGTTCACAGACAGCAGATATTGGGTGAGGAGAAGAGTGCTGTCTGTCTGTAGATTCTTAGATAACCACTCCATAGGTGCAGAAAGCATAAACCTGGAGCTGTATATCTGTATCTATATCAAGAACCTTCTTGGTGGGCCAGCAATTTCATTGAGATTTACAGAGCTGCTTCTGAGCTTTTCTTTCCTTGTGCTGTATTTCTTAATGATCGACTTGCTGCAGTAAATAATTCAGGCAATCATCCTGTATGCTGTTGTTCTTCAGGCATATGGATTTATTTTTCTCTTCAAAGCTCAGGTTTCTCCTGTATGTTGAAAATTTCACCGCTCTCCCAGGACCCGAGTGCAGGCTTTGCAATTATAACAATTTCTAGTCTCGCACCTGTACATCTGCTGTACCCTTCAGGGAGCAGAGCGAAACAAAATGTCTCGCTTCCCCCCGGATAGAATGTGACAGCATTTCCATTTGCTGCTTTTCCAGACCACCCAGGATTATTATTTTTAGCCCATTATGGATTGTTCTTCAGCACCGGTGGAGTGTTGTGAACGCAGAGGCAGGATGCCCAGCACAGCCTCTCTGTCCGAGCTGGCTGCCGGAGCGCAGCTCCTGCCTCTGCAGCGCTGCAGCTGGGCTCTCACGGACCACGGCAGCAAGAGCTAGGCAGGACTCCACAGCAGCAGTCTTTTATGCACAGATAGCTTCAGGTCTGCAACAAGAAACCGCTGTTAACTGCTTCTGGTCACACAGAAGCATCTTTCAAATGAAACCTCTTCAAGGTGTTCCAGCCCGATAAGTGTAACAAATACTGCACATTTCCTCTGCTGCTTGTGCTTTTGCCTTTTATTTTCTTTCCTGAAGTAAAACTTAGACTGTGTCTGCAGGTATGCATAGGCAATAGGAGCCAGAATGTGCAATTGAACTTTGTGAAATGCTTGTAATAATCCCATTCTCTAGCAGCCTGCTGCACGCAGATGATTCCCGGTAAGAGGAAGTGCCGAGATAAGGCACTGAGCTATCACCAGAGTGCTATGCTCCGAAATGAAAATGCTCTTTCTCCTAGGGGGACGACTTTACATTGCAGGGTTTTGCAGGCACGACACAATGAAAACAATCTAATTGATTTTCACCTTCGTAGCTCCTAATAAGTAACAAAAATGAGGTTGGACATTTGTTACTTTTGTAGGGAGCGTTGTCAGATGTGTAGGGAAAGCCCAGCCCCTGGGGAGCTACACAATCATAGCATCATTGGATGTTTCAGCCTAGAAGGGACCTTTAAAGGTCATCCAGCCCAATGCAGTCAGCAAGGACATCTGCAACTAGGGCAGGTTGCTTACAGCCCTAGAGGGTGCTGAGGCTCTGGAATAGGCTGCCAGGAATGGTTGTGGATGCCTCCTGCCTGGGGGTGTTGCAGGCCAGGTAGGATGAAGCCTTGAGCAGGGTAAGACAAGCCCAGATCAAACTTGATCTGTTTGTGTTACTGTTAGGAGACAACGTTTTATGGTGTTTATGATTTATTAGTACTGCAGAGTACAGAAGCAGGTCACCAGAGCTGTGAATTGTGTATATGCAGGGGGTGTGACCAGCAAACCAGAGGGCACCCAGCCTGACCCACAGACTGGCGCAAGGCTCCTGTGAGCACAGAGCTCTGTGGGCCAGCAGATGAAGCCCTTCTCTAATCCACCACAGCCATAACCAGGGATTGTAGATGATTTGCAGTAAAATATTCTGAAAGAATTTGTGATTAGTGAAAATCCAATGAAGGTGAAAGGAGTTAAAGACAGATTTAAGACAAAACTTCAAGCAGAACTCCAGATCTAAATTAGGGGCAGAACGGATTCAATCTATTACTCTGTTTCAGGCAGACCCACAATGTTGTGGATGTTTCTTAAGGAAAAGGTGATGTTGGGAGGCTCAGTTCATGCAAACAAGAGAGAAAAGCTGAGAGCCAGAAAGGAGAGTCAAACTCAGCCCTTATAACTGTTGGCAAGAGAGCAGTGCACAATGTTCCCATTAACACCAGAATATTGACAGTTTCTATCCCTCTCCAGAAGCTACTCTGTCTGTCTTTGACCAAGGTGGCATTTCTCATCCCTGAATCAGACTTAGCCCTCACTTGCCCAGACAGGAAGGAGAGAAGCAGCTGCAGTGAGATACAGCCATACCAGTGAGCTTTCAGGGTCCTGCCCCTCCTGCACTTGTAGTCAACTGGCCCTGCTCACAGGCTCTCTGTTCTGGAGCTGCCTTCCAGGGAATTGGCCTGAGCTGTGTCTGAGCAAGATGCAGCTTGGACTGTGGGTTGGATGACAGAGTCATGCAGAAACGACTGACCCTGGACATGTTTCAGAGTCATTTGGATGTGGTGCTTAGGGCTATGGTTTAAGATGAACCTTGTAGAGCAGGGTTCTAGGTTGGACTTGGTGCTCCTGAGGGGCTTTGCCAGCCTGCATGGTGCTGTGATGCTGTGAATAACAAAAAAAGCTAAGCGGAGTCACAGAGAGCTCTGTAAAGCTCTCCTCAGCTGTAGGTGGTGTGACTGGAAAGGGCCAATCCAACCCAATTCGGTTCAAATGGCTGCTGAGGGATGGTTTAAACAGCTCTGTTCACCTCTGCACTGCACTGGACTGGCATCACTTGCACTGTCAGTCATGGCATTGCAGCTGCAATCAGGAGCCCAAACTGAGGCAGCCCTCAGAGCTGCCTTCATGCAAGAACACAGAGAACAGCTGAACTGCCTCCTGATAATCCAGTCCAAAGTCCTCTTTTTCACACAAGCCATAGCTTCCAGTTGTTTGCTTCCTAATGCCCTGGAAAGCCCTGGGCTCTCGGTTGCCCACCCTGCACACAAGCAGCTTTGCTGCTACAATCTCTTCTGGAGCTGAGGTTATTTTCTGAACTGTGGGCAGATAGAGAGCTCAACTACTGACTCTAGTGCAGTAAAAGCTGGTAGCTCTCACGGTGACCTGGCTGCATTTACCATAGGAATGCAACCTCTTCGGTTCTTTTAACCATTCCCTGCAGTGATCACAGACCCCAAGTCCTCCTGTAACACATCAACTCCTTCTGGAGCTCAGTGAAAGCCATTTGTAATCAGATGTTGCCAGGCAGCACCTCTGAAAGAGAGGCAGTTGGCATTGTCTGGTGCTTCCAAATGAGTAAAATTCTGCAGATGGATAAAGTATTGCACATAGGGAACCAAGTGCCTATTTCCTTGCATAAGTGATGCTCCCAGATACCAGATCCAGTCTGACACTGGCCCACGGTGCAAAGGCTTTGGGAATATGGAAGCTTTATTTGCTCTCCTCCTAAACAGATTTAATTCTGCTCTGTCGTGTTTCCCACTTGCCTTGGTTTCTTCTCATGATCTCTATGTAGGAATGCAGTCCAGCTGTTGTCCAGGTTNGTGTCGTGTTTCCCACTTGCCTCCAAAGCCTTGTTCTCTGGACAGCCCAGGTTTCTTCTCATGATCTCTGTAGAGCCACAAGAGACATGTGCAGCCTGTAGGAATGCAGTCCAGCTGTTGTCCAGGTTAGACTGGGGTCACACTGCTTCAAGGGATAGCAGCTCTGCTCACTATGGGAGAAAGGTCACCCATCTCTGCTGGGCTGAAGGTCAAGGCTCTCTCTTGACACAGTCTGCAAAGACACACAGAAGCAATTTGCAATTTTCCTTTTCTTTCATGGAAGGGATCTCCAGGAGCTGGAGCAGTTGGCAGGACAGAGGCAGCTGAATTACACAAGCAGGGACTCAGGGAGACGCTGGATTTCAGCAGTGTGCTGGCAGTCTGGAGCGTGAAAGGGCTACCACGTGCCCTCTGTCCACAGCTGTGTAAGCCAGCAATCCTGACTACCTCAGAGGACACAGCACTTGAGCAATTGCTTTCTAATCTTTGGGTTTCATAGTGTGCTTGTCACTTTGGCATTTGGAATCAAACCTCTGGGTGGCACAAACAAACCTTTTAGTCAAAAGGGATGTCTGAAAGGGATTGATAGCATCAAAAATGGATCCCAAAGTGATGCTCTTTATCTTTTTCTTTCCTCTGCACTATAGCACTGTATCTCTTCCCTACTTAGAGCACAGAACTTCTCCATTCCTGCTATCTAAATTAGAGGTCTTTCACCAGCTGGGAGATGCAAGGCAACATGGAGCCAGCACTCGCAGCACCATTACTGAGGGTTTCCTCACAAACTCTCACTGTCTAAAGGCACAGCAAGCACAGCAGCAGAGTGAGAAACACGACCTGGAGAGGGGGATGTTGGAGGATGTGCAGAGTGCTTGAGCACAAACTCAGAAGAGCTGTTTTTAACCTTTTCACTCCTCTCCAAAGGTTGGTGGCAGATAGGTGGTCCTTGACAGCAGACATAGAGGTAGCACTTGGGAGAAATGTGCCGGATCAAGAGTGTGGCTAATTGCATTGACATGCTGGTGCTGCAACCTTCTGCTCCTTGCAGTCTACTAATTGAAAGTGCTGCAGAAATGGAACCAGAAGTGGAAAAGAAAATTGTTGTCTTCTGCCTTAAGAGTTCATCCTGAAAAATTTACTGAAAAGAGCGAGAGGTGGAGATGGACTTTAAGTCAGGGTCAGAGAGGCCCACCAGAGTTCCCATTTAATGTAGGGTATCAGGGCTAGGCAACAGCACTGCAGGTAGAGATCATAGAATCATAGAATCATAGAATCAGCCAGGTTTGAAGAGACCTCCAAACTCATCCATCCCAACCTAGCACCCAGCCCTGTCCAATCAACCAGACCACAGCACCAAGTGCCTCATCAAGTCTTGTCTTGAACATCTCCAGGGACAGCGACTCCACCACCTCCCTGGGCAGCCCATTCCAATGCCAATCACTCTCTCTGCCAACAACTTCCTCCTAACATCCACCTTAGACCTCCCCCAGCACAGCTTGAGGCTGTGTCCCCTCGTTCTGTTGCTGGTTGCCTGGGAGCAGAGCCCAACCCCACCTGGCTACAGCCTCCCTTAAACCTTGGCCTACTCGTAAAGCTTTTCTTACTTAGTTTTTATTCCTTTCCTTTCTTGTCAGTGGACACATAATGTGAGGTCAGACAGGGAAACAGCCTCGGGGGCTTCACCAAGGAACACATCCAAACCATTTCTATCTGCTTAAAGAGAGGGCAAAGGATTGCTTGCCTGGGCTGCACTGGCAGTGACAGGACGGCAATTGCTCTCCCCTCCTCTGCACGGAGATGGCACTTCAGCTGCAGCTCAGAACTTTGCAGGTAGCTTCACACTCATCTCCTCATTCTGAATGCACACAATGTTGTGAGTATGAGGCAGATCTTACCCAGAGCAGCTTAGTGCTGGAGCAGATCACTGATGTTCAATCAGTGTTGGTGCTCCGTTTTATTTTTGTTAATACTTTTTCTCTGTGTATTTTCAGAATGGTTCTTTTCTTTATTCCCAAGCAATAGAAGAGTCACAGAATCATAGAATCATGGAATGGTTTAGGTTGGAAGGGACCTCAAGGATCATCCAGCTCCAACCCCCTGCCATAGGCAGGGACACCTCCCACTAGAGCAGGCTGCTCAAGGCCTCATCCAGCCTGGCTTTAAACACCTCCAGGGAGGAAGCATCCACAACCTCCCTGGGCAACCTGTGCCAGTGTCTTACCACCCTCACTGTAAAGAACTTCCTCCTAACATCCAGTCTAAATCTCCCCTCTTCCAGCTTAAACCCATTCCCCCTCGTCCTGACATTACCAGACCTTGTCAATAGTCCCTCCCCAGCCTTCCTGTAGGCTCCCTTCAGATACTGGAAAGCCACTCTAAGGTCTCCTCGAAGCCTTCTCTTCTCCAGGCTGAAGAGCCCCAACTCTCTCAGCCTGTCCTCATAGCAGAGCTGCTCCAGCCCTCTGATCATCTTCGTGGCTCTCCTCTGGACCCGCTCCAGCAGTTCCATGTCCTTCTTGTATTGGGGGCTCCAGAACTGCACACAGTACTCCAGGTGGGGTCTGACGAGAGCAGAGTAAAGGGGGAGAATCACCTCCCTTGCCCTGCTGCCCACACTGCTCTTGATGCAGCCCAGCACAGGGTTGCTGTCTGGGCTGCATGTGCACACTGCCAGCTCATGTTGAGCTTCTCGTCAACCCAGACCCCCAGGTCTGTAAGTCTCCTTCGAGGGGTTGAAAGTGAAAAGGACTGCATGGGTTGTGTTTTCAACTGGAAAGAGGGAAAAGAAAAAGCAGAGTATTATGCTAAATTCCTTCTATTTCTTTGGGTTCAAGAGTCAACAGGAAAAAAATAAATCACAGCTAGGAAAGGGCAGGAAAAAATCATTTCTAAACTCTACCTGAACCAGAAAAAAATCATTCTCCAATTTAGCAGTCTTATTTCATTTGGTTAGGGTTTTTTTTTTTTGATGGTGGTAAATGTGACTCCAATTAATTTTACTTAGCAAGTGCAGATGGAACCCAAACCGTATTGATACATCTGAAGAGAAACCTCAGATTTTATGCCCGGAGAAATAACAGTGAAATTGTCTTGCAGTGCTTGATAAAGGCAGAGAGAACAGTTCAGAGCACAAAAGATAGCTTCAGATAACTGCTGGGATTTAGGTGTTCAGCAGAGAGCACTGAGTGTTGCTATCCTTACACCCCAGATTATGAAGATGAACATTTAATGAATAAATTCTTGGCGTTTACAATTTGTTCTCAAAGCTCTGTGGAGTCTGTTGGTTGAAGTTGTTAGCAGAAGTCAGGCCACTGAGGCAGTGAAGACATCCTGTAGGTCTCATCAGGATTTATGTAGATACTGGAGGCTCTTGAATGACTCCACAAGGCTGACCCTGGGTCATTTCAAGCACTTGAGCTGGGGCCCAGGGTATTTGGTGGTGTGTAGGTGCTTTGGAAAACCCCACTGTGCTTCTTCTGCACCTCTGGTCACTTAAGAACTTTATAACCTTGATCACTAAGCACTTTTGCAGAGTTTAGCCTTTTTCTTTTTTTTCCTTCCATATGGCTGTGTGGCCAAGAGGGCCAATGGTCTCCTGGGGTGCATGAGGAAGAGTGTGTCCAGCAGGACTAGGGAGATTCTTCTGCCCCTCTATTCTGCCCTGCTGAGGCCACACCAGCAATACTGTGTCCAGTTTTGGGCTCCTTAGTTCAAGAGAGACAGGAAGCTTCTGGAGAGAGTCCAACAGAGAGCTACAAGAATGGCTGGGGGACTTGAGCATCTCTGCTATGGAGAAAGGCTGAGAGCCCTGGAGGTGCTTAGTCTGGAGGGAAGGCTGAGAGGGATCTGATCAATGTCTATAAATGTCTGCAAGGCAGGTGTCAGGATGAAGGCTCCAGGCTCTGTTTGGTGGTGCCCAGTGACAGGACAAGGAACAACAGGCACAGGCTGGAACCCAGGAGATTCCACCTCAACTCAAGGAGACACTTAAGTATGGTGAGTGTGCTGGAGCCCTGGAGCAGGCTGCCCAGAGAAGTTGTGGAGTCTCCTTCTCTGGAGCCTTTCCAACCCCACCTGGATGTGTTCCTGTGTGCCCTATCCTGGATGATCCTGCTGTGGGAGAGGGCTTGGACTGGATGATCTTTGGAGGTCCCTTTTAACCTCTGACATTCTGTGATCCTGTGATATTAAATTATTCATCTCACTCACATTAATGGTCCAAACTGAGTTACCAGCTCAGTGAGTTTGAGATTATTAATCTAATTTCTTGGGATCCCACTCTGACTTTGTTGTGCTTTCTGCCTTTCCCTCTGTTACTCATTGGCTGTTTGCTGAACTGTGCAAATGTTTCTTCTCTAGTAATGAATACCTATGTTTGATTGACTTCTTAGAGCAAATACTCCCATGTGCTTGTTAGCTTTTTTCCCTCCCCTCTGTGCTAAAGATGGGTTGGTTGGTTGGGGCTTTTTTTTCCACATAAACAGCCTGTACTGCTCTGAACTCTTTGATCTGGAGATAAAAATTCCCACACCAACGACTCTTCTGATTTCCCTTCTGATTTTCAGGGGAAATAGACGTTGATTTTCTCAGTCATAGATGCTGTTAAAGATTTTTCTTTCCCTTCTGTAGTTTCTGCCTCTATGAAGCAGAACTCCACAGCCTGCGCCAGGGCTTAACTCTTCTTGTCTGTAAAGGACCTGCCAAGTCTCACTCGCTTTGAATGAGAGATGTGTTCACTTGGATTTTCAAACTGCCTTAATATTAAATGGCTCCACTTTTGTGGCAGATGATTGTGTACTATGTCTCAATGAGACAGTCAGAGAAATGTTCCTAATCCTCTGAAATATCAGAGAGGTGCATTGTCTTACCCTGAGTTTTGCTGCCCAGATCTGGAGCTCTCACCGCTGGTAATCAGCCATTTTCTCCTCACTTCACCACCTTCCTCTCTGTTTGCTGCTGTTTGTCAGCAGAGCTGCGAACAAAACTCTGCTGGTAGCAGCTCCTTATTTCTGCAGCATGGATAATTCTCAGCTTTGCATGCCTCATCCTTCATGCTTTAAGGTGTACTCAGAATTCCAGGATAAAATCTGCAGTGAAAGCCATGTACTTTCCACTGTCTGCCCTTCACATGGAAAATAAATCAATAAAAATAAAGAAGAAAAAACCCAACCCAACACACCTTGGAGTAGAAGCTTGTTCTTTTCTATAGCACTTACTGTTTTCTTATAACTTACTAAAGTAATGGGTTTGTTGTTAATGCATTCCTTGCAGTGGAACTAATGCAGGTCTCATATTGCTTATATATATCTTCAGTTCCTTCCACACTCCAACACAGCTCCTGCAGAAAGAGCTCTGCTGCTTTGCCAAGATCTGACAAAATTAAGCAAGATCCAGAAAACTCCAAAGCTGACAAATTGATCCCCAGTAAAGCTGTCACCACAGGAGCTCCCTTCTCTCTACCATCTTCTCCTAAAGACTGGAGTCTTTCAAACTGCAGCTAATGCCCTGTCTTCCACCACTGCACCCATGAATCTCGGTGAAGCAAAATGCAGCTCTGCACTCAAGAGCAGCTGATCCAGAAATAAAGGAAACTGGTGGCACAAGATCAGCAAAACACTGAAGATTGCTTGGCTGTCTCGTGGCAGCCGTCACAGGCAGTGCTAACAGCCTTTTGTTTCCCCCAAGTTAAAACTGTGAACAATTTCCTTAAGGCTCTAGGTCAGAGGTTGATGGTTAGGCAGTGGCTGCTTTATAGAATCATAGAATCAACCTCCAAGCTCATCCAGCCCAACCTAGCACCCAGCCCTAGCAGTCAACCAGACCGTGGCACTAAGTGCCCCATCCAGTCTTCTCTTGAACACCTCCAGGGACAGTGACTCCACCACCTCCCTGGGCAGCCCATTCCAATGCCAATCACTCTCTCTGCCAACAACTTCCTCCTAACATCCAGCCTAGACCTGCCCTGGCACAACTTGAGACTGTGTCCCCTTGTTGTGTTGCTGGGTGCCTGGGACAACAATGAGATCACCCCTAAAGACAGGGTAGAGAAACGGATAGGTAGAGGAACATAATGCATTTTTTGATATCAAATCCTAGGACAGGGCAGAGTTTTGGAATTCTCAGCTGTTGTTAGTGAAGATTTTGATGGCTCACTGGCCTCCAGGCCTTCCCAGCGTGGAAATGGCTGAGAGCATTGCAGCTGGGAGCAGCAGTGGTTCGAGCTCTCTCCTTTTCCTGAGTTGCAGCAACAATTCCTTTATCAAGAGGCCCAGAGGTTTCTACGACCCAGAGCACTTTACTGTGATTTTGAAGAGCAAAACGTGAGGCTGCCAGAGGATTGTCCTCTGCCAGCCTAACCTCCAAGAACCACTGGGAAATAATGAGGCGCTCCTTTTTATCAGCAAACACACTCTGTGAGGACACAGCACAGCCCTGAGATCCCTCTACTTTTCCTCCAAAAAGATGATTATTCTTATTATCATTATTTTGAGATAATTCGAACTAGGAGACACTAAGAGTTCTAATTTGGGTAGCAAAGCTGATAACTTTGACTATCTCGTTCTACCAGGATAAGCCACTGCAATGCTAATTATAGGATTAAAACCTAGACATTATAAACCCAGATAGTGTTCCTGCTCTCTCTCTTTTTACTCAAGGAAACTAATTAGATTAGGTGCTAACTGCTCTAGAATATTGTTGTTGTGGCTAACTAGACAGCGATCTGCAGAGTTCCTGCTGGTTATCTGTGGGCTTAAGTGATTCCAGCTCCGCAACTGCGTGAGGAGGCCAAATACCCACTAGCTTCCTTAGGTGGTTGTTGTGTGGCTGAGATTAACGTTCATCTCAGGGATAACAGCTCTCACATCACCATACTAACTGACAAACAGTGCATTAGGAGTAGGTGACATTCTGGAAAGCTTTCTATTCTTTTTGAAAATAGCTTAGATTTAAAGGAGCAGGTAGAAAGGCAGCAACCCAGCAAGCATCTGGGCAGACAGATCAGGGGTCAGTTCTGTTCGCCTCTGAAAAATCACGAAGGATACAAAAGAGAATTGTGACATATGGAGGAAGCAGATTAATTAATTGGAAAACAACCTTTGTACAAGGCACAGATTCAGCTAAAGTAATTAGATTTAAAATGTGATAGAGCTGTCAAGGTTTGCACAAAGAGAAGGCCTTTGAACAGGTTCTGGGAGCGTGCTGGAAAGCCTCGCAGGGCAGCGAGGAAGGCTGCGGTCGGTACTGCAGAGCCAGCCCAAACGGCAGAACTGCTCCCTGTAGCCTCCTGCCTGCAGCAGGGGCACGCAGGATCATTCACTCTTCCCTCTCTTTGCCCTGCTCCAAGTGCAGCTTTGGGGAAACTAATTTCCTCTGTCATCGTCATCATTTTCCCTCTTCATCTCTGACAACACTTTTCAGCTCTCACATCCCACTGCTGATGGACTCTAAGTCCTTTCTGCTTGCTGCCACATCTGCCCTTGCCCAGCTACCTCTTGTCAGACACCTTGCCTGACACTGGCAGTCTTATAATCACCTCTCTGCATATCCTGCAGTTTCATGACTTAATCATGGGACTGTCAATAACCCTAGAATGAAGAGCTATTATTTTAGATCTTCTTGACCATTATTTATTTTAAGGAAAATGCCCTCAAGCCACCCAGTGAGGAGATAGCCCAATAAAATATTAAGAACAATTTTGTCCATGTAAACTCTGAAATATTGAGAAGGTTATGGTGCAGGGGCTTTGAACTTTGTGAATCTCAGATGCCAAGTAAGCCTCGCCTCGAGCGAAGCAAGATTGTTGCCTGAGCGGAATGGGAGCCTGGGCACAGCTCTCGCTGTATGAATAGCTTTCTAGCTCTACCTCGGCCCTCTGCAGCAGAGCGAGATCTGGATTTTGCCCCAGGTTTTCAGGGGAAATCCAATGCTCCATTATGGAAATATTGATGGATCCTTCTTGAACACATCCAGCAAAAGATTTCGAGGTACGTTCAAGAGTGACAGAGTTTAGTCTGCCTGTGAGGGACAGTGAAAAAAGAGAACGATTTGTACTGCCTGCCTTGTTCAGCAAGAGCAGTGTTTGAGACAAACGCCTTACAAACCTCCTGGCTTCTGTGTCTGGCATTTCTTTGGGACTTTGCCATGGTTTAAACCTAGCAGGGAAGTAACAAGGTGCAGCCACTTGCTCCCTCCTCACCCTGCCCTGGTGGGATGGGGAGTGGCTAAACTAAAACTGGGTCAAGATTAAGAACAGTTTAATAACTGAAAGAAAATAAAATAGAATGATAATAACAATAAGGATAACTGTAATGAAAAGGAAACTCTCCTCCCATGGCAGGGAGTTGGAACTGGATGATCCTTGAGGTCCTTTCTGACCTAAACCATTTTATGATTCTATAACAAAAGAGAGACAAACCCCAGGAGAGACAGGTGATGCACAAGGGAATTGCTCACCACTCACTGACCAACGCCCCAGCAGCATTTAGCTCCCCCCAGAGTCAACTTCCCCCAGTTTATGCCCTGGCATGGCCAGTTCTAGGCTATCAAATATCCTTTTGGCTAGTTCAAGTCAGCTGTCCTGCCCATGCTTCCTCCCAGCTTCTTGTGTGCCTCCTCTCTGGCAGAGCCTGGGAAACTGAGCAGTCCTTGACATAGGATGAGTGCTATTTAGCAACACCTAAACCAGAGAATCACAGGATTGCTTCAGCTGCAAAAGATCACCCAGTCCAACTATCAGCCTGACACCACCATGGCCACTAAACCATGTCCCCAAGTGCCATGGCCACACATTTCTTGAACACCTCCAAGGATGGGAACTCCACCACCCCCCTGAGCAGCCTGTGCCAATCCCTGACCACTCTTATTATTATTGCCTTCATCTAAACCTCCCCTGGCACAATTTAGGCCATTTCCTCTCATTCTATCACTCAGCACTGGGGAGAACAGAGCAACATAAGAATGTTACTGACAGTATTCTCATCTTAAAGCCAAACCCCAGCACTGCAACCACTGGGAAGAAAACTGACTCTGTCCCAGCTGAAACCAGCACAGACTTCTTCAAGCTCTCTACCCGACCCCTGATAAAAAGAAACTTTCCCCAAGTCAGTATATCCAAATGCATGAATTATAACTCCTCTGAATTCCTCCCAAAGTCACTTCAGTCATCAAACTCAGCCCCAGATGACAGGCATGAATTCATACCAGCAGTTGCCTTCTCCTTTCAACTATTTCTGAAGGAAAAAAAGTAAAGTTTAATTATGAGGAGATAACCAGAGGTGTTACCCTCAGAATTTAATTATTATTTGATTAAATAAAAAAACCCAAACCCAGAACCAAACCCAAACCCATCAAACCCCACAACTGAAATATGACAGGGGCAGAAAGTGGAGTGAAATGGTAATTATGAAATAGGAGATAAGAATTAAGATAAGTTAGGAAGCATTTTTTAAGTGTATGCCTGTGGGAAGAGGAATAAAATAAAGTGAATGTTCTCTCATTCTTATAAAATATTAACATTTTGAGTTACAAGAGGGATTAATTGATGCCATCTGCTGAAAAGCTATGGAAACCTTTATCTTTTATCTCCTGCAATACCTTTCTGTGAGACAAGTGGGCCGCTCATGCTGGCAGGCAGGCTGGGCTGGCAGAGCTGCACCCGGAGCTTCTTGTGAAGGGCTGTCCTGGTGTGAAATGAGAAAGTCTCGACTGGGTTGTGCTGATGAGCTCAGCTTCTCTGAGAACAGCAGCTTCTGCAGGAGCTGGGCCTGCCTTTTGAACCGTGGGAAACTGGAGAATAAAAATCCAGCAGTTGTGGTAGGATGCACCAAGAGTGAGCCGGTGATAAAGGACAGGGATCAAGCTTTGCTCCACAGAAGCAGGCAGATGTATAAATCAAGGTGGCTGCCACGGTTTACTCCCCCAGCCCTGCAGCTGCAGTGCATGCTGACATGTTTGGAGCAGTTGGTATCTGGGGCTGCTGGTGTCCCAAAGACAACACAACTAAATGTACTTTTAAGGCTCCACAGTGATGATGGGTAGTCATGTACACTCTGCTTTAAATGGCCAAGCTGTTTCTCAGCATAGAGAGCTGCTTGCTTGCAGTGCAGATATGCAGAGAACTGACAACTGGAAATAGGGGAGCTGTGGCTTCCTACTTTTGACACATCTGCTCTAGGAGGCAGCTAAGCCGAGGCCAGTAGGCTCTTTTGTCCTGGCTTGTTTACAGTGATCCAGTTACCTCACCCCTGGGTTAAGCAGTTGTCTGACTGCCCCTGGGAAAACACCCCTGTCTTCCTCCCAGCACATCCAGTGGCAGCTTGGATGCAAAGCTCAATCTGCCATTGAGGCTTCACCACCATTTTCCCAGAAGGATGCCCAAGTGCTGCAGGCTTCTGGTACAATTTGAATTCAGCTCACAGCCCAGCTCTACTGATACTCTGTGTTTCAGGGGAGCCATGCTGGTTTTTTTTTTTGCTAATTATACTTTATTCTGTGGGCACAGTGCCTAATTTTTAAAGGAATAGGTTTGTAGAGGTAGAAAGAAATCATGGAATTGGTATTTTTCTTCTGTTTGCTCTGATTGCAGTTTCACGTGTAAGGAATGCATAAGGGTCACATTACAACAGGAAACCCTTTTCATAGAATGGAATCAGCCAGGTTGGAAGAGACCTCCAAGCTCATCCAGCCCAACCTAGCACCCAGCCCTAGCCAGTCAACCAGATCATGGCACTAAGTGCCCCAGCCAGGCTTGGCTTCAACACCTTCAGGCACGGTGACTCCACCACCTCCCTGGGCAGCCCATTCCAATGCCAATCACTCTCTCTGCCAACAACTTCCTCCTAACATCCAGCCTGAACCTGCCCTGGCACAGCTTGAGGCTGTGTCCCCTTGTTCTGTTGCTGGCTGCCTGGAAGAAGAGCCCAACCCCACCTGGCTACAACCTCTCTTCAGGGAGCTGCAGACAGCAATTTGCTCTGCCCTGAGCCTCCTCTTCTGCAGGCTGCACACCCCCAGCTCCCTCAGCCTCTCCTCACAGGGCTGTGCTCCAGGCCCCTCCCCAGCCTTGCTGCCCTTCTCTGGACACCTTCCAGCACCTCAACATCTCTCTTCAATTCAGGAGACCAGAACCGGACAAAGCACTCAAGGTGTGGCCTGAGCAGTGCTGAGCCCAGGGGCAGAAGAACCTCCCTTGTCCTGCTGGCCACACTGCTCCTGAGCCAGCCCAGGATGCCATTGGCTCTCCTGCCCACCTGGGCACACTGCTGCCTCATGTTCAGCTCCTATCTACCAGTATCCCAGGTCCCTTTCTGCCTGGCTGCTCTCCAGACTCTCTTTTATCAGCTGAATTATAGACCTGCACATAGTTTCAGCAGATACAGCTGCTCTGGGTGCAGAAATACCAAGAAAAAATGAGTCTCACCTTACTTTTCTCACTCTTTGCATCTGTGTTTCAAGTCAACTTGAGGAGGACTTTTTTTCCCTGTGAGGGTGACAGAGCACTGGAACAGGCTGCCCAAGACAGGTGTGGAGTCTCCCTCTCTGGGGATATTCAAAATCTGCCTGGATGTGTTCCTGTATGATCACCTCTAGGTGATCCTGCTCTGCAGGGAGTTTGGACTGGATGAGCTTTCCAGGTCCTTTCCAGCCCCTGACATTCTGTGATTCTATGAATTTCCTGGAAGGGCACAGAATGTATCCTACAAACACTCATCTAAAAATGACCCTGGCATCTTTTCAGGAGTTCTTTAGCCAAGCAATTAGTCTGAATTTCAAGCCCAGCTGCTAGAACTTTCGTAAATTAGTTACTTTTCTCCTTTCTCTGGTGCCTACAGAAGCTTCCCAAGGCAGTGCCCTATCTCAGGAATATCTATGCAGAGAAGTGACTGCATGCCAGAGACCTTTGTGCACACTCAGAAATGGGAAAGCAAGACTCCTAATACTTGACACCAGAGGAGAACACAAAGATGTTTCTCCTATGGCAAAGTACTCGTGGTCTCCCTTCGTCTGTTGCTAGGAGACCTGTTTAAGAATTAATCAGGAAACATCAGAAATGCTGCTAAATCATGCACCACACCACAGACTGAGCTGCTCCAGGGATGAGGACTTGCTTTTAATGTTAACCCAGCACAGGCTGCCATGCAGCACTTTCCTTCACTTGGTACACTGCTGCACCAGGGCAAAATTGAGTTGTGCACTTGGGAAAGAACAACCCCAGGGAGCAGCATAGGTTGGGGACTGACCTGCTGGAGAGCAGTGAAGGGGAGTAGGACTTGGGAGTCCTGGTGGAAGGAAGGATGGCCATGAGCCAGCAGTGTTCTCTGGTGGCAAGGAAGGCCAATGTCATTCTGGGGTGGATTAGAAGGGCTGTGGCTAGTAGGTTGAGAGAGGTTCTTCTGCCCCTCTGCTCTGCCCTGGTGAGGCTACATCTGAAGTACTGTGACCAGTTCTGGGCCCTCCAGATCAAGGGGGACATAGAACTGCTCGAGAGAGTCCAGCACAGAGCCATGAAAATTATGAAGAAAGGTCCACATCTCTGTTATGAGGAGAGCCTGAGGGAGCTGGGGCTGGGAGCTTGGAGCAGAGGAGACTAAGGGGTGACCTCATCAGTTGTTATAAAGATGTGCAGGTGAGTGCCAGGAGGCTGGAGCCAGGCTCTGCTGGGTGATGCCCAGTGACAGGCCAAGGGGCAGTGGAAGCTGAGGCAGAGGAGGTTCCATGTGAAGCTGAGGAGGAATTTTTGGCTGTGAGGGTGGCAGAGCCCTGGCACAGGCTGCCCGGGGGGCTCTGCAGTCTCCCTCTAGTGGAGACATTCGCGAACTGCCCGGTTGGGTTCCTGTGTGATCTGCTCTGGGTGATGCTGCTGTGTCTGGCAGGGGGCTGCACCAGATGGGCTTTGGAGGTCCCTTCCAGCCCCTGACATTCTATGATTCTATAAAAATACTGACACTGAGTCTGCAGCAAGGCTGACACTTCTGTCTAGCCAAGGACTGATTGTAGAATGAGCACAAAGAGGCAGATCACAACCCCAGGCAGGAGCAATATGCTGGGCCAGCTTCAGGGCATGCAGGGAGCTCAACTTGGGCCTGTTGATGACATTTTCTTTTAAAAAGGCCTGGAGACAGAATCATAGAATCACAGAATGGTTTGGGTTGGAAGGCACCTCTGAAGCTCATCCAGTCCAACCTCTCTGCACTCAACAGGGACATCCTCCACTAGATCAGGTTGCCCGGAGCCCCATCAAGCCTCACCCTGAATATCTCCAGGGATGGGGCCTCAAGCACCTTCCTGGGCAACCTGTTCCAGTGTTCCACTACCCCCATGGTAAAGACCATAGCACAAGATTGATGTGTTCTGGGAGCCTGGCATGAGGCCTGCTAAAGGTTGATGAAGGTAGAGATTGAGTTGTTCTGGCAAGGAGCGATGCTGCAAACTGAAGAGAAGCATCGTGAGAGCTGGGAAGTGGCACCACTTTACCTGTCACTGGCACAGACCCAGTTCTTCCAGTATAACTGATTTTAAGAGCATTCCAGGCCCTGGCTGGGAAGGCAAAGAAGCCATTCTTGTACCATGCACTCTCCAATCAGTCTGGCATGTTCCGCTGAAGGAGCTGCGCAGGAGAGCGTCCCCGTTCAAACACACACACACAGGCTGCCACCAAATGTTCTGAGCACTGCCAAAGCCCTCTTCAGAACAGACACGAGAATGGCGCTGGCACAGACAGGAGGCAGGAGCTGGCACTCTGTGCACGAACTGGCACCTGAGGGCTCAGAAGAGGCTGCTGAGGAGCCTGGGGCTGGGAAGTGCTGGAGTGGAGGGTCAGACACTGCGCTCTGACTTTCACAGCATATGCTTTATAGCTGCTCAGCCTCCAACTGTAGAGATTCCATCTAAGATCCCTGCCAGCAAAAGCCAAAGTGTTGCAAAAATAGCTGTCCTCGTGTGAATGCAACCATGCCTTGGCTGAGGAACAGGTCCATTGTGGGTTTGGACCAAGAAGTGGGTTCATGTTCTGATCCAAAGGATCCAACACCAGGTTCCCGTTTCAGGATGTGCTTAGCTGGGATTGCATTTTATTGAGATAAATTCAACTTCTATTCAGGTTCTGACTATGATGAGGGCTGGAATTTGTCAGAGCATCTTTTGGATAACAAAACTGAGCCCCTGGAGAAAAGCCTGTTCATAGATCCCATGGAAAGAAGAGGAGGCTATTTTGCTTTTATAGCTTGGTGAGGCATTCTGGGGAATTTCTTGTGCCAAGTGTGAAATAAAGAGCAGTATTTTAGAAACAGAGGAGAAATTTCTGAGCAGTAGCAAGAGAATGCAGAATATCTCAACTTTTTATGTAGTTCCTGGAGGCTAGCAGCTTTAAGAGTGGAACTGGGACTGCTGCTCTGCTGGTGGTCTTGGTCAAGTTGGCACTGGACAGCTGTCCCTCCTACAAACCCACCACAGCAGCAGGGTACCTGCTTGGAGATTGGTTTGCTGATACTCCCCAAGCTGGTTTTGTTGTGCTAGTTAAAGCTGCTGTTAAGTATCTTAGTGAAGCAGCTAAAAAGTGAATTGGTGTGGAAAATGAATTCCTTGCACTTCTCAGCACGTGGGGATTTGCAGAACCAGCAAGCAAAGCCTGCTGCTGTGGCACATACTCTTGATCTGGAGAACAGATTGTCCCCTGGCTCCAGCAGCCTCATCTCTGAAGTCACTAAGGACATTGTCAACCAAACTGAAAAAGAGCTATTCCAAACCAATCTTCGTCCCAACCCCTAAATGTGGGGCACCTGATTTGCTTACCTGTCAATCTAATGAGGGAATGGGAAAGTGGGAATGGGAAAGTGAGAGTGGTTTAGATCACATAATTTGACTGCTTCATCAGGAGTTCAGACAACCATGCAAAAGAGCCAAAAGATTCATAGGATGGCTTCTCACTTCTGTAATAGCTGCAGTGGCCACATTGCCTTCTACAGCAGTTTCAGGGGCAGCTTTAATGAAACTTGTGCAGAATGCTGAAACAGCAAAAATGCCTTTGACCAATGGGACTGAGGAATTGCAAATGCAAGGGGCCTTTGATGAAGAAATAATAGAACAGAATAGAATAGAATAGAATCAAGCAGGTTGGAAGAGACCTCCAAGCTCAACCTATCAACCAGCCCCATCCAATCAACCAGACCATGGCACTAAGTGCCCCAGCCAGGCTTTGCTTCAACACCTCCAGGGGCAGCGACTCCACCACCTCCCTGGGCAGCCCATTCCAATACCAATCACTCTCTCTGGCAAGAACTTCTTCCTAACATCCAGCTGTACAATGAGGAGAATGGGATGGAATGGTTTGGAATGCAATGAAATGCAATGCAATGGAATATGATGCCATGTAATGCAATGCAGTGGAATGGAGTCATTTAGCAATTGGGGGCATTTAGCAATGAGGAGAACAGAATGGAACGGAACGGAATGGAATGGAATGCAGTGGAATGCAATGGGATGGAGTGATAGAATGTCAGTTGGAAGTCCCTACAGTAACTCTCTAGTCAACTTTCATGACTTCCATCCTGCCTGCACACTACTCTGCAGATGTCTCCCTACATGCATAAAGTCACCAGAGAACAAGCAAATGAAGTTCCTTTCTCCTTCTGTGTGGTCAGAAAGCCTTCTGGCCTGGACAGAGCAGGGGTGGCTTTGCTGCTCAGCTGCCAACACCAGTGGGCAAGTGGGCAGAGGAGTACGCCGCACGAGACTCGAGTGGGCAGGAGAAGAGAGCGGCTCTTTAAGAGGCATCTGGAACTGCTGCAAAGCCTCTCCTCATCTGTGCCCACCGTGTGCCAGCTCGCTGTCTCAGACAGGCTCCAGCAGGTGCTCAGATCTCACTCCCCAGTGCTGCACACACCTCAGACTGCACGGCTCTGATCACGACTTCGCAGCACCCAGCACAACCCCCTCAGAAATCTCCACCTGCAGGATCTCCTCTTCTGCCCACGTACGTCACCAGCGGCAGCCCCCCTGATGGCAGTGGCAGCAGGATTGGGTGTCTGGCTCCAGGTTTTCAAAGCAGCATGCCTGGCTGTACAAGCATCCTTTCAGTTAAACCTACTAAGCTGCAGCCTTACAGCTAATAATAGGGAAGCTCAGTAGGATTCAAAGACAACTAGAAACAAATGGTTGAAATAAACCAAAAGTGCCCCAATAAAATGTCTGCAGTTACACTCCACTAACAGAAATACAGGATGCAGTAAATCCCTGCAGCACCAGGATAAAAGTTATCTGGCTGCTCAGGGTCAGGGTGAGCAGTTGTTGGAGACACATCCAAGAACTCTTTGAGCAGTATCAGGCATCAATATCAGGCAGTGTTGATAGATGGATCTTGCACCAGATCAATCTGATCTGGTGAGGTGAATCCTCCATTCCTAATACTCATAAAACAGATATTGGCTTTTCCTGTAAAAGCCCTTCAAAACTGAAGCTAACTCCTCCAGGCTTCAATACCGAAGCTGCTTGATATATTTGGTTAAATCCTAAATCACTTGTAAACAGAGTGCTAAAACTGGAATGATGGCCCTGGCCATAAGCAGCCAAGGAAATCCTCCTTCTTCCATCAGGAAATAGTCACTGGGCCCCAGAAGCATCCCAGCACATGCTCCACTGTGTGCAGTGGGCTTGGCCACGTACCTCTGAGGAGGCTTAGCTGCTGATTTTTGGTTGCATCTCTTGTTTTCCCTTTCTCTCTTGCATGCTGATCCAGACAAACAGATGTCTGGAACACCTTGGAACATTCCCACTCTCACTCTTGGTCCTCCTTCTTTCCAAGTGATAATTGCTCCAACATCTGAAGAGATAAAAAGGCATTAAAGGTAATGACCCTTGTTCTGATTTCACATATGGCTGGGCCTTACCCAACAAACATAATGATGTATCCAAAGTGATAAATGCTCTGTGCCAACAATGCATCACCCAGGGAAGGCTAAAAGAGTGCCGAAGCTGCGAGGAACCAGGCGTGCATTGTGCGAGCAGCACCGGGACAAACACAGGTCTAAGGCAGTGCAGAAGCATTTGTCTTTGTGGAAACTGGGTGATAATTCTGTGTAACTAACCCTCAAGTGAAACTCTGCAGGCAATTCTCTGTCTGTTCAGCGCTATTGCATTCCTCCAGTTGAGTTTCCTAACGGCACATTAGCCTTGAATGCCTATTAAAAAGAATTTGTAATCGATTTGGTGAGAGATGGCTACAAAGAGGGTGTGAGGCTGCTTGAAAATTATTGATTAGATCAGTAAAAAGACATTAAAAGCAAGCAGGAACAGCAAGCTTATTAAAGGCTATTGCCACGTCTCCTTCGGCACCGGCTCCTGAAGCAACTGCAGGCGGTGGAAAATATATTAGCACAAGACTAATTTGAAAGGAGTTGGGGCACTTTAAATTCAGAATGAAATCTAATCACAATTAACAGCATCTGGAGGTCAGCAACCAAAGGATTCCAAATGGGAAAGCAGAGGAAACAAGGAAAATAAAGGCCAGTTATTTAATTATCTTAGCTTTTAAAACCTCTTTAACAAAGCAGAGTTCAATCTGGGGAATTATTATTGTTCCAGGGGAAAAAAAATAATTGACAACTCTAACTTCAGCATATTTGAAACAGTTTGAAACCAATTAGCTTCTCACCTAGACTTGAAGGAAGGGCAGTGCTACTTCAGCGGTATAATGTGATCAAAATCACATTGAAGTATGACAGGAACTATTCTGATACAGCAGGGTTGGGGTTTTTTTTGCAAGTTTAAAGACAAAATTAATTGGCCAAGTGTAGGGAGAGAGCCATCCTATGCCAGGTTCATCACTGGAAAAATCCTTTGTACAACCATTCCAACTCTCCCCTTCAGCCAACACAAAGCAATTTTTTAACAGGTTTAACTTACTATTCAGTAATGCACTGATGTGGGCAGAGAATGGTGAGTGCCCAGAGAAAGCCTAGGGGCTGGATCAAGAGCTGCTGAAGATGATTAAGATGTGCTATGGGATTGGTTGTTGGTGACCTGTGTGGCTCTAGGAAGAGCTGTGCACTGCAACTGCCCAGGTGTGTGTGCAGGCACAGACTGCCCCCCGTGACAGAAGTGCACTTTGCAGCTGTGCTTTGTCTTCAGAGGAGCTGCACTTCTGAAAGCCATCTCAGCTCTTATGCTTGAGTTGTGGCTGTTCCATCTCACAGAACCATAGAATGCAATGGGTTGGGAGGGACCATCAAAGATCATCCTGTCCAATCTCCCTGCAGTGAACTAGATTGGGTTGTTCATGTCTCCATCAAGTTTGACCTTGAATGTCTCCAGGAATGGGGCCCCCACCACATCTCTGGCCAACCTGTTCCAGTATTTCATTACTCTAATTGTGAAGAATGGCCTCCTGATGTCCAACCTAAAGCTACCCTGCTCTAGTTTAAAGTCATTGCTCCTGTAATCTCCCTAGTACATGGATTTGGCAGATCCAGCAGGATTATTGCTCCAGTGCAGTTCCTCTCTGACATGAGTGAGAGCATGTTTGGAGTCTAGGAGAAAGCTGAGACATGGATGTGAAAGAATACAGGCCAGGCAAGGTCTTCACTCTGTCGTCATCTGGCAAGGCCACGTGGCTATAGGATACAGGACAGTGAGCATGGATGGCCTGAGCCCACTCAGCTGATGCAAATGTGTTCAAGAATCTTTTGATAGGTTACCTTTGTATAGGCAGAAGCCATGCTCATCATTATCCCCAGGGAGCTGGGGCTGTGCAGCCTGATTGCTGTCTACAACTGCCTGAAGGGAGGCTGTAGCCAGGTGGGGTTGGGCTCTTCTCCCAGGCAAGCAGCAACAGAGCAAGGGGACACAGTCTCAAGCTGTGCCAGGGGAGGTCTAGACTGGATGTTAGGATGAAGTTGTTGGCAAAGAGAGTAAATGGCATTGGAATGGGCAGACAAGGGAGGTGGTGGAGTTGCCATCCCTGGAGGTGTTGAAGCCAAGCCTGGCTGGGGCACTTAGTGCCATGGTCTGGTTGATTGGCCAGGGCTGGGTGCTAGGTTGGGCTGGATGAGCTTGGAGGTCTCTTCCAACCTGGTCAATTCTATGATTTTATGATTCTATCTTTAGATGCTGAGAATTCCAATATGCATGGGGAAATGACACTGACACAGAATGCATGCTCTGTGCTCCAGCTCTGTGCAGATGTTATCCCTGGTATGTGCACTAAGGGAAATCAAGACCAGCTCAAATCTGCTCTAAGGATCCAGTATTAACAGTGATGGGCTATGCCCAGAAGGACCCAGAGTCCTTCATCACAGAATCACAGACACATGCAGGCTGGCAAAGCCCCTCAGGAGCACCAAGTCCAACCTAGAACCCTACTCTACAAGATTCACCTTAAACCATAGCCCTAAGCACCACATCCAAACCACCCTTAAACACAGCCAGGCTGGGTGACTCCATCACCTCCCTGGGCAGCTCATTTCACTCCCTGACCACTCTCTCCCTGAAAAACTTTTTCCTAATGCCCAATCTAAACCTCCCCAACTTCAGCTTGAAGCCATTCCCCCTTGTTCTGTCTCCAGTTCCCTGTGAGCAGAGCGCAGCAGCAGCCTCTCCACAATGTCCCTTCAGGTAGCTGTAGACAGCAATGAGGTCTGCCCTCTCCTTCCTCACACTAACCATCCCCAGCTCCCTCAGTCTTTCCTGGATTGATTCTCCGGGCCCTTCCCCAGCTTCATTGCCTCTGGACCCACTCCAGCACCTCCACATCTTTCTTGTATTGAGGTGCCCCAAACTGAACACAACACTCGAGGTAGGACCTCACCCAAGCCAAGTCCAAGGAGACAATCAGCTCCCTGCTCCTGCTGGCCACAGCATTTTTAATCCAAGCCAGGATGCCATTGGCCTTTTTGGCTGTCTGAGCACTATCTGTCCCACCCAGTGTGGAACCTTTGGGGCCACCTTAGGTTCCAAGGTTCTCCAAGGTGCTGCAGAGGCTACAGAATGTAACATTCACTTCTTTTCTGAAACATTTGCATTTCCATTTGACGCAAGCTTAGCCAGCTCCAGACGTGCTTTCGCTCCAGCTCGGGCTACCTTTCTCTGCACAATCACATATGGCTTGAGACAGCTGATGGCACCGTGGGACTGGAAGGGAACACCTGCTTTTACAGGCCAGGCCTCCACTGCTACGAGTGGCTCGTTATCTTCCACACAGTGACAAAAAAACAGCTTGCAGAAAGTGACACTTGTGAAAAGCAAACTTTTCTTTTGCTGAGTGAGTCCATGAAGAGCAGCTTTTTGCACAGAGCTCATGCTGCAGCTCCCAACCCACTCCCAAAAGCATTTTGCCAGTGGGGACGTGCTGGGTCTGGTGCAGGCAGGCAGGTAGCTTCTCTTCATTCCACAGCAGCTCTAATGAATGTTATCCCAGATTTGCTAACAGCAGGTGTGAGGCTGTGGGGTGCTCCCACTGTGTTGCGAGACGCTGCTCCTGCTGGGGCTGGAGACTTGTATCTTCACAGGCATTTGGGCAGGCAGGCAGGCAGATGAGACAGAGCTGTATCTGCAGCAAAAACCATCCAGGAAAAGAAAGGAAATAATATGTAGGCAAAGAGCAGCTGTAATGCTCCCTAGGTGGTGGGTATGGCCATGAGGGCTGCACAGGGCAGCTCCTGCTTTCTGTGCGCCTCCCGATGCAGTGCCAGCATGGGGCTGCCATGCTCTCTGCCCTGGAAGAAATAAGGCTAGGAAAGATTGTCCCATCAGGAGTAAGGTTGGTGGGGCTGGACCTCAGTACCCCCAAGGAAAGAGCTGCCTCTGCCAGAGCCCATTTTTAATTTAAATGCTGCTAGCCATGTGCATATTCCATTTGTGTACTATGTCATAGCTCGGTGCTGTGAATAAATATGAAGGCATAAACAAGGTCATTTGTGCGAAGCCAGCAGCAATATTACTGCTGGAGGAAGACACATGCAAGAGCAGAAAATAAAACAGTTAAGTGAAGGGGCTAGAGGATGTTGCTAATGAAGAAATAAACCACATTTTCTTCTCCAGCATCGTCACTGCTGTTTTAACTTCTGCTATCTTAAAAACATATCTTCCCTTGAATAATATTTTCCCCTCCTGAAAGTGCTTTGTTATCCAGGAAACATTAAACACCAACACAACCAGGCTGCCCTGACTTTGATGCACTATCTACAGCCTTACAAGAAGTATGGGCACTCAAGATGTCAGTAAACAAAAAGATGAGCCTTCATACAGAGAGTGAAGCTGCTTTATTATGATTTTGTGTTTTGAAAGAAACGTGACATTGAGCTGATAAAAATAGAACAACAAAGAAGACCAAACGGGACGAGACGTGGAGCTTCCTGCTAGGAGCTGCGTGCCAGGCCGACAATTAATTGATTCGGGCTGATTGGTGACTTGGCACCTACCATCAACACAGTTTCCTGCAATCTGCCAGTCCAACCATCCAAAGGATGTTACTGGATTCTGCCCCACTCTGTTCCTTCTCCCATCTGCTGTGTTACACAAGAGGAGCTATGGCAGGCCTAGAGAAATTGGAAAGTACTACAGAGAAAAGCAAAAGCAGCTCCCAACTCAACCTAACAGTCTAGGACCACAATGCACCAGAAATGAAGGTACAGTGAGAAAGACTCTTGTCTACTTTCTGAAAACTAGAAGAGCTCTGGAGGGATCAACTGCACTTTTTCCATGCAATAATGCAATAATGCAATAGTCAATTCTGCGGATTCTTTGTGGCTTCCTAGCAGAACACACTGCTCTGACCACAGGCTGCAAGAGCTGGAGGTCTTCAGACTGGAGAAGAGAAGGCTTTGAGGAGACCTTGGAGTGGCCTTCCAGTATCTGAAGGGGGCTACAGGAAGGTCAGGGAGGCACTATTGACAAGGTCTTGTAATGACAGGACGAGGAGGAATGGGTATGAACTGGCAGAAGGGAAATTGAAACTGCATGTTAGGAAGAAGTTCTTTGTAGTGAGGGTGGTGAGACACTGGCACAGGTTGCCCAGGGAGGTTGTGGCTGGTCCCTCCCTGGAGGTGTTCAAGGCCAGGCTGGATGAGGCCTTGAGTGACCGGTTCTAGTGGGAGGTGTCCCTGCCTATGACAGGGGATTGGAACTGGCTGAGCTTTGAGGTCTCTTCCAACCTAAACCATTCCATGATTCTATGATTCTATAAACTGTGCTTTTCCTCTCAAAAATGCAGCAGTAGTCTGAGTTTCCAAAAGTAAGCAAGCATCCTCTGCACCTCCTAAGTATCCACAGATTTTTAACAGCCTTCAGATGAAGTACCTGCCCT
The DNA here is from genome assembly GCA_013400475.1 of Tricholaema leucomelas. Taxonomy (NCBI): domain Eukaryota; kingdom Metazoa; phylum Chordata; class Aves; order Piciformes; family Lybiidae; genus Tricholaema lacrymosa; species Tricholaema leucomelas. The sequence goes on from WAAF01012138.1 coordinate 214,455, forward strand.
GACAGGTACAGGACATCTGTAACAGAACAAGGGGACACAGTCTCAAGTTGTGCCAGGGCAGGTTCAGGCTGGATGTTAGGAGGAAGTTGTTGGCAGAGAGAGTGATTGGCATTGGAATGGGCTGCCCAGGGAGGTGGTGGAGTCGCCGTCCCTGGAGGTGTTGAAGCCAAGCCTGGCTGGGGCACTCAGTGCCATGGTTTGGTTGCTTGGCCAGGGCTGGGTGCTAGGTTGGGCTGGATGAGCTTGGAGGTCTCTTCCAACCTGCTTGATTCTATGATTCTATTCTATGATTCTGTTGCTGCTGTAGCTGTGGAGCCAGAATGTTTTAGACAAGGGGAGCACATCTGGAACAGACCTGAGGGCATGCCAGCAGGTGCACCCATCAAGCTCTTCTAAAACACTCCACAGGAACTACCTCAAGCCTACCACAATGTACCTGCAGCTTTGGACTTTCTGTTAGTGCAGTGCAGAGGGAGACAGGATACTGCAGAGTGACCTCAGCCTCTGAGGAGTGGGACCTGTCCTGCTGAATGATGGCAGGGCTTGGGGAGGTCAGCTTAGCCAGTCAGCTTAGCCAGGTCAGCTTTTATGGACTGGGACTGTTCGAGCAGGTTCAATATTTACATTGGAAGAATCTCTAAGAGTCTAGGCAGGAGACTCTAACCATCAGCTGCTGGCCCACACTCCAGTTGCACAGATAATGAGCTGAGGAAGGAAGAAATGAATTTGGCATTTGATTTTGGCTAAAGTTTTATTCAGCATAGAACGAAGATCAGTTTGGAGCAAAATTAAGCCTACTGCTCTTGATTATTTCTTGCCTGTCTTGGATGGTGTTTGTCTGGAAAGTCTTTTCCACAGACAGCATGTCTAAATATTGTTTTTGAAAGAGTGAAACAGTGATGGATAAAATTATCTGTGAGGCAGATGAAAATGCAAAAAGGGAGAGATTGTTCTTTGTATAATGATCAAAGGCCTGCAGCACCTCTCCTATGGGGATGTGACACAGAAGTTGGGGCTGTTCAGCCTGGAGAAGGCTCCAGGGACACCTTAGAGCAGCCTTCCAGTGCCTAAGGGGTCCCACAGGAAAGCTGAGGAGGGACTTTTTGTAGGGGCTTGTTGTGGTAGAACAAGAGGGAATGGATTGAAGCTTGAGGAGGGTGGATTTGGTCTGGATATTAGGGAGAAATTCTTTGCAGAGAGGGTGGTGAGACATGGGAGCAATTTGCCCAGGGAAGTTGTGGATGTCTCCTCCCTGGAGTGATCCAAGGCCAGGCTGGATGAGGCCTTGAGCAGCCTGGTCTGGTGGAGAGTGTCCCTGCCCATGGTGTGTATGGGGGTTGGAATTGGATATTCCCCACTCAGGTGGTCAGTGTCTGCATGATCAAGGATCACAGACTTTAGAGAGCTGCTCCTGCCTACAAAGATTTTGAGCTTGCATTTGTGTACTTCAGGCCCCTCCTGTGTACTTCCATGCGTGTGAGGTCCTCTTCAGGCATTCAGGTGCTCAGCTTGTTTGCTGATTCTGCTAAACACATAATGAGGCAAATTAAGCTGCAGCAATCTTGCTGAATGAAATGGTATGCAGGAGAAGAAAAACTTGCTGTTCTGTGTCCTAAAGGGCAGAAGAAGCAACACTTCAATTGCCTCCTTTGATGTTATTTATAATTTATTAACAGATTTTTCAGTGTCCACATGGACAAGAAGCAAACCTTTCAGCCAGCTAAGCCACTTTAGCCATGCAGGCTCCAAGTTCGTTGCCATATTTTCTTAGCTAGCTGGGATTTTTTTCAGCTGGTCCATCTCTGTGAAGAGCTGTGCCAATGACAAAGAAGAAAAGCAAATAGCTCCTAAGTTACAAAACTTTCATCTAGCTATTAATGACTGCACAATCACTAAGGCTTGCCAGCTGTGATGAATACTAAAGAACACAATTTCTTACCCCAGACCTGCAGCCCTGAGGAGCAAGGAAAACCATGGATAAAATCTGTGGTGGAAAATGTGTGGAAGCAGCAGGAGATTCTAAAAGGAATATAAAACAAGCTCCTAGGTAGATTTTAAAGTTCCCTTATGCTGTGTTCAGTTCTGGGCACTACAGGACAGGAAAGACATTGAGGGGCTGGAGGGTGTCCAGAGAAGAGCAATGAGGCTGGGGAGGGGTTTGGAGGGTGTCATACAAGGAGCAGCTGAGGGAGCTGAGGCTGTTCAGTCTGGAAAAGAGAAGGCTGAGGGCAGAGCTCATTGCTCTCTACAGATACTTGAAAGGAGGTTGCAGTGAGGCTGGGGTTGGTCTCCTCTCCCAAGGAAGCAGTGACAGGATGAGAGGAAATGGGTTTGAGTTGTGCCAGGGGAGGGTTAGGTTGGACATGAGGAAGAACTTCTTTAGTGAGAGAGCGACGAGTGTTGGAACAGGCTGCCCAGGGAGGTGGTGGAGCAGCTACCCTGGAGGTGTTCAAGAAGCTGTATCTGTGGTTCTTCAGCGCACAGTTTAGTGGTCATGGTAGCTGGGTTGTGGTTAGACTCAATGATCTTGGTGGTCTTTTCCATCCTTGGTGATTCTGTGATTCTACGCTCTAAGAAAAGATTCTTCATTGTTTCAGCCACAAATGAGGAGAACTCATATGTCTGTATGAGTCATAGAATCATGGATTCATAGAATGATTTAGGTTGGAAGGGACCTCAAAGCTCAGCCAGTTCTAACCCCCCACCATAGGCAGGGACACCTCCCACTAGAACAGGTCGCTCAAGGCCACATCCAACCTGGCCCTGAACACCACCAGGGAGGTTGTGGAGGACAGAACCACAGAATGTGATCTTTGATTCTGTGCTTCTGTCATCCACAACCTCCCTGGGCAACCTGTGCCAGTGTCTCACCACCCTCACTGCAAACAACTTCTTCCTAACATCCAGTTTCAATCTCCCCTCTGCCAGTTCAAACCCATTCCTCCTTGTCCTGTCATTACAAGACCTTGTCAATAGTCCCTCCCCAGCCTTCCTGTAGCCCCCTTTAGACACTGGAAGGCCACTCCAAGGTCTCCTTGAAGCCTTCTCTTCTCCAGGTTGAAGAGCCCCAACTCTTGTAGCCTGTCCTCATAGTAGAGCTGCTGCAGCCCTCTGAGCATCTTTGTCATATCCAGGAATAAGTGTAAAGGTTCAGCCTAACTGAACTTTTTCTACAGCCTCCTTAGCCTGCACATGAAGCTGTCCAGAGGGACTAACACTTTTTGACTAAAGTATTTCATTTCCCAACACAAGATTTAAATAGCACCAAAGCTTGTTGTGGTGGTGGTTGTTTTTACTTTTGCTCTTTGCAGCTCTCCTTCCTCCTAGCTGGAATTAGATGAAATTGCCACTTTGCTTCATTGAGGAAGATTTTCTCACATAGATCAAATCCATCATTTTTCCTCTTCTCCAGCAGCTGAAAACCCACCAAGGGAGACAGGTTAGCATGCCAGAAATTAAATCAAGCAACACATTGCACAAGAAACTTCTGTGCCAACTCCAAAAAGCCAGGAGAATTGTTCCTGCTGAAGTATTTCACCTTATTAAAGACAGGTGCATTTTTTTTAAACTTGCCTAACAAGATCAGAGATTGATTCAAATGGAGATATGGAAAATGCAATTAGATTTCCATTAGGTTTTACTCTTTCTTTTGCAGAATTAGATAACAATTTTTCAAGTGTTCTGTCCTAACGAGGCTTCAGTGCCCTACCATCCATGTTCAATGTATTGAAAACAGTGCCTGTGACTTGTGCACCTTCAAGATCAGTCAGAAGAATTGCAGCACACAGCAGAGGTGCATCCTCTGCTGGAAAAATCCATGTCATTGATAGCAGAAATTACCTCAGGAATAGCTGTTCTCTCGCACTCTTATCATGCTAACATTCGAAATTTGCCTTAAAATGCTCTGAATTTTAGACTCTACCTAAGCAAACCCAAGAAAAGGAAAAATCATATCTGCATTCATAGACAGTAAAAAACTCCAGGTCTTCAAAGATGTTTTTATCTCTGGGCTGTCACTCAATAGGAAACAAACAAAACTGTTGTGAATAGATGAAATTGAACCTTACATAGAATGCTGAAGGACAGCCACAGACAAGCTTCCAGCTAAAGCTCCAGTCTGCTGACAAACCTTCAAAGGGGCACAGCTGAGCTCTGAAACTCTTCCCTTTAGAAAAGGATAGCAAGCACCGAGCATTTCAATCACACATCCTAAACAAAACAACAACAACCCCCCCACGCTTTTATATCATTTACAGATCAGAATCACAGAGTTCACCAGGTTGGAAAAGACCTCCAAGATCATCCAGGCCAACCTATCACCTAACACCTTCTAATTAACTAACCCATGGCACTAAGTGCCCCATCCAGCCTCCTCTTCAACACCTCCAGGGACGGCAACTCCACCACCTCCCCGGGCAGCCCATTCCAATGCCAATCACTCTCTCTGGCAAGATTTTCCTCCTAACATCCAGCCTAAACCTCCCCTGGCACAGCTTGAGGCTGTGTCCCCTTGTTCTGTTGCTGCTTGCCTGGCAGAAGAGCCCAACCCCACCTGGCTACAGCCTCCCTGCAGGTAGCTATAGAGGTCTGCCCTGAGCCTCCTCTTCTTCAGGCTGCACACCCCCAGCTCCCTCAGCCTCTGTTGAACTGAGGAGCCCAGAGCCGGTCACGGCACTCACGGCGCGCCCTGAGCAGCGTTACCATGTCGAAGCGTATCAGTGAGGGAAAATACAGTCCCTGCCACCAGGTGGTGGCCTTCCACGTGGCGAGGATGCGGCAGGGCTGCGCTGCTGGTGTGGCTCGGACTGAGCAGGTTGTCTGAGAAGATCATGGATGTGAGGCAAGTCCTCCGTGGCTCTCAGGGGGTTATCAGAGTGGTCAGCCACCTGGGCGAAGCGGGATCCAGGTCTGCGGGCCGGAGCAGTCCGATCGGGTGCTGTGTGTAGCAGAGGAGTCGGCGCTCGGGCTGGAGCGGCGGCTGGCAGGTCCCGGGGGCGCAACTCGTTGCCAGGCCGTTGCTAGGTCGTCACCTAGACTCGGCCAGAGTCGAATGGACTTGGGCTCGGCTGAGCTCAGGTGGACAACCGTGACCCAGCGCGGGGCAAGCCGTGTCAGTGCCGTGGCTCAGTGCGGCGGACAGACAGGGTCAGAGAGGCAAGTCCCCAGCTAAGTGCGGTGCAAGGCGGGCAGGGCGAACAGCAGACAAAACAAAGGCAGCAGCAGCAAACAAACAAGTTGGCTGGGGTTTAAGCATTTTGACGAGTGTCCTTGACCAACAGCAACAGATAAAACCGCCCCTAGAACCAATCTGAAGTTATTTCACCAACAAAGGGAGATGCACATGCCCAGCATCCCTGACCTGTGCTTGCCAAAGCCAACGCAGGGTGCAAAACAAGGCCACATGCGGTGTCTGTGATAGACTGAGAGGCACCGAGGCTTTTGTCTGCTTTCCTTCTTCCACCCGTCAAGAAGGGTAACTTCATTTTCTCCCTGCACCCAGCTGCCACCGTGAAGAGCACTGCACAAACTCCTGTCTGAGCATGCCCTTGAACAGAAGTTCCTGCTCCTTTGCAGGCAGACTCTCAGTACAGCTCCAGCCTTATAACCCATCTTGCTAATTCTTTCTGACTCCCGAACTCCTGCATCCTTTGCAGCACAGTGACCCCACAGCTGGCTGAAAAGCACACGTTCTATCTGCTCACCCCAAGCAGGCGGCTCAGTGCCGCTGCTTACGCTAGGCTTTTGCACTGAAGTGCAGACTTCTGCAGGGTTAAACTTGTTAAGCTTTTGCTTTAAACCCTTGGGAGTACACTGCAGACTGTGGAGCCTGGAGGGAATGGGAATACCCTTTTATCCAAACTGATTCAGCCTGGCATTTAATCTCCAGACAGGACTGAGGTTTCCAGTACAGTTATGTGTTTAGCATTTCCCAGTAGCTAGTTCCTAGCAATGCCCCACACACTGCCAAAGGTCTCCAGATTACTCTTAGAGGCTTTAAGATACCTGAACTTGTAGTTTTGATTCTGCTTTAAGTTCTGTTGTCAGGCAATTTTTTAATTACTTTTTTTTCCTCACTTAAGTCTTACAATATCTAACTTAGATCTGAATGCTTGTTTGGAAGCAGAGCCTGAGCCTGCTCCCATCACAAAATCACAGATTTGAGCAGGTTGGAAAAGACCTCCAAGATCATTCAGCCCAACCTAGCACCCATCCCTAGCCAATCAAATAAGCCATGGCACTAAGTGCCCCATTGCTTCAACACCTCCAGGGACAGCGACTCCACCACCTCCCTGGGCAGCCCATTCCAATGCCAGTCACTTTCTCTGGGAAGAATTTCTTCCTAACATCCAGCCTAGACTTGCCCTGGCACAGCTTGAGACTGTGTCCTCTTGTTCTGCTGCTGGTTGCCTGGCAGAAGAGACTAACCCCACCTGGCTACAGCCTCCCTTCAGGGAGTTGCAGACAGCAGTGAGGTCCAGGCTGAGAAAGAGGGGGCCTTAAAGCACCACAGGTCCCTTCCAACTCTTCTGGCATTCTGTAATTTTACACCAGGAGTGGCTGCTTGAGTCTCCAACTGAGCTATAACTCACCTGATGCCATCATGCTCTTACACTGCCAGCAATGTCCTGTGGAAAACTGAGCTTCCTATAAAACAAGGCTACATTCTCTGCTCTCCTTCAGAGTAGGTGGTGTTCCACCCCTGCTTACTCATTGCTCATCATGGAGAGCACTTGCCTGAGGTGAACACAACATGCTGAATTCCTGGCTTTGCCTGGCAAGACCTGAAACTGCTTTTTTTTGTGTAGAGTGTTCCAGCCCCTAGCCTGCAGCCCATGCAAACTGAAGGCACCTAGCATCTCTCTTTCTGGAGCTGCCTCACTCTGCATTAAGTGTTTCAGAGTAACTGGGAGAAGGATAAAAACCAAAGCACTGAAGAAGCTTTTGTAGCCTTGTGGTTTGGATGCTAAGGAGCAGTGGACCTTGGAGTGTAGCCTTTGCCTCAAAAAGCAGTTATTTATGCAGTGGAGTTTCATGTAAACTGTATAATCATTCCCCTGGAGCAGAGATTCATGTTCAGGACTAAAGTAGGAGAAGGAGCTGTAGCAGCCAAGTGGAGGCCAGGCTGTCTCTGCCGTGCAGGTAATTAAAATGATTGAACAGCAGCAGGACTGGGATATGTGTCCTGCATTCTGGGGAGTGCTGAGGCCACAGCTCTCTCCAGGACAATGTGTCATTCCAGCCCCGGCCTGTGGTTTCAACAAAAATAATAATGTGAGCTCTCACTGCCCTCCCAAGGCATCCAGCTGAGCTATCTGCAGAAGAGTCTGTGACATTAATGATCCCAAACAGGGCACTCTTGCTGAACGCAGCCCTGAGTACTCGGGATGTGCTGCTTCTCCCTCTTGGCAGCCTCAGTCTAGGCACATCAATTTTTGCCTGGTGCTGGCTGTTTCCAACCCTTACAGAACACTGCTTGAGAGAGAAGCAGACTGAAAGATCTCGCTGTACCAATTAGATGTCTGTGGGTGCATTTCTACGAGGTGGAGAGCTGACATAAGAATTTATTGCCACTGGAAGGTGGAGACCTCACTCCTCCCTTCCCCTGCTTCCGATTGCGTGCTCCCACTGGGTGTTTTACACCAGCTGTGTTGCCCATCAGACCCTTCCATGAGCTAATTCAGCTGGTGGAAAATGAACCCAGCAAAGAGATGCGTTCCTGCTAGGCAGTGCAGGTCACCAGGCTCATGGGCAAGCCTGGCGAGGGCAGAGCTGGCAAGATGAGGGGCAATGGGGGCTGGAAAGACAGAGGAGACAAGACCTCCCACCTGAGAGCAGCAAAGCATCACAGAGCCTTGGCTTGTGTGCAGCCACAGCCCTCACTTGCTTTCTCAAAACAACACAGGCTCTCAGAAACGGGATAGAGGACACTGAATGAAAATAGGAGCGAGTAGGTGAGAGCAAAACCTGAGAGCCCAGCACTGGGCTGGCAGTGATGTGCACACAGCTGCATAGAAGCAACAACAGAAAGTCAAGCTGAGTGATAAAACAATTGCCAGGAGTCAAACAGCCACTGCAGCTGCTTTTGCTGGGACCCTGATGGGTTTTACTGGGAAGCTTATGGTTTCAGCCCAGGTTTGGGCAACCTGAACTCATTTGCCTGTTTCAAAGTGGCACTTCTTAACTTGCAGGGATGTAAGAATTAGCAAGGATTTAGTTAAGAAAGTGAGTTACAAAATCATTGTTGTGTCTGGGTGTTGAGGAGACTGCTTTTGAAAGGCTGGTTAGCTTGCTCAGCTGCTGTCCTGAGTTTAGCCAGTGCTGGTATTTCACATCCTGCACAGTTCAGCTGCATAGGCTTTCTGGGGGCAGGCAAAGCCACTCTGCTGACTTGAGCAGCTGTCCCAAGTCTGGATGACCTGTTCTTGACAGGTGCCATTTAAGGATGCTCTTGCTCTTTAACAGTCTCTCAAGGAAAGCCAGTAGCTCAGTTTTAGCTTATTTCATCTTTCAACAGTTAGCAACCCAGTGCCTGCTTGCTCCCACAGTACTTTTTGGCTCTTTTCTAAAGGTTTTCCAAAGGGGAAGGTGGATCCAAGCTATGGCTGGGTCAGGCTTTACAATGAAATACCTGTGGCTTTCCAAAATAATTCAAGGGTTGAACTCTAGTTTGGTGTCTAGTCCAGTTTGGTGTTTAGTCCTTTGACTAAAGAGGCATCAAACCAGACTCAAGTCATTTCAGGACATCAGGTTGCCTGGAATGAGAATGAAGTAGTAGACCTCATAAGCTGAAATTCCTTCTCTCCAGTAAGTACAACCCAGAGGCAGGGGGCTTCAGAGTTTAGTGCAGATAAAAGAGGTACAGTTAGGTGGATGCCAACCACTTTGTCATCACATTATATTAAACTATACTCATTTAAAGTAACCACTGTAAAGTTCCTATTTCCTTTCAAGTTGAGCTCAGCTTAGGTGTTCAGCATAGAATCATTTAGGTTGGAAAGAAAGGGTGAGGAAGCTGGTGAGAGGCCTGGAGCACAGCTCTGTGAGGAGAGGCTGAGGGAGCTGGGGGTGTGCAGCCTGCAGAAGAGGAGGCTCAGGGCAGACCTCATTGCTGTCTACAACTGGCTGAAGGGAGGCTGGAGCCAGGTGGGGTTGGGCTCTTCTGCCAGGCAACCAGCAACAGAACAAGGGGACACAGTTTCAAGTTGTGCCAGGGGAGGTCTAGGCTGGATGTTAGGAGGAAGTTGTTGGCAGAGAGAGTGATTGGCATTGGAATGGGCTGCCCAGGGAGGTGGTGGAGTCACCGTGCCTGGAGGTGTTGAAGCCAAGCCTGGCTGGGGCACTTAGTGCCATGGTCTGGTTGACTGGATAGGGCTGGGTGCTAGGTTGGGCTGGATTATCCTAGAGGTCTTTTCCAACCTGCTTGATTCTATGGTTCTCTGAAAAGCCCTTTCAGATCATCAAGTCCAACACAGGATGTGTGGAATGATAAAACAGGAAATGCTGACTTCTGTGAAGTTGTCACAGGAGCCCAAGTCCCTACATATGAGACACCATCTAGTAGCTTGCATGTGGCATTACAGTCACTGATGCACACAGTTTTTCATGTGAAGAGAACTTGGAGAGTTTAATATGCCAGAAAGTCCTTCTCAGAAACTTTGCTTTCTTACTTCTTTTATTCTTTCTTTTCTAGAAGTGCTGCTAAAAGGTAGATTAGATGGGAAACTGAAACTCATATTCCTGATAATGCTTGGATCCTGAATGTACCCACACAATGTAGGCACTGAGGTGTAGCATTTTCTTTGCTGATTGCATGACTGTTGTAATTCTTCAGTGTGTCCTGCAGTGGAGATAACAAACCCCTGTTTGTGAATCCATGTTAATAGAAAGCTCGTCGGACTAAGTACCTCAACAGAAGTGCTGTTCATAAAGATACCATTGCCATATCAGCACACAGCTGAATCATTGAATTTGATCAGACTTCTCCTGTATTTCCAGAGGAGAGGGTAGAAAGAGACCCTTAATGAAGATATATAAAACTACCCCCATAAATTACCTACCTCACATTTTAAATAGCTCCTTCAGAGTTTGATCCTCTACCATTACAGGCAATAGATTCCCCCCCCCATTCATTTAAGCAGGATCAGATTCAAAGCTTTCATGTCCCACTGTGTCACTTTGGGGAAAATCTCTGCTTATTATAAGACAGTGCTGTAATTTGGTTTCCAGCTATAGCAGATTACTTCTTTCTTTTTTTTCCCTCTGTATGCATTTTACGACAGAAATAAACCGCTGCACAACCACAGTGCAAAACAGAGGTCCCAGAAGCATCTTACAGACACTGGTGGCTCCTTAGGAAATCTTTTAACATCTCCAAAGCCAGTGTGATTGCTTTGTACTGCTTACTAAAGAGCACTTTCTCACTGCTGGTAAATAATGTGCTATTTTGAAGCATATTGAAAGTGCTGCCAGGAGGTCAGCTGCGTACACTCACTCAGAGGCAGCCTCGTTATGCCGCAATCGAGATACGTACGGTGGAAGTGTTACCTCTTTAACAGCCAGTACTTCAGGAAGGGATGACAAGTGCATGTGCTCTCCCAGTACCTGCCTCAAAAAGGCTTTTTTTTGGGTGCTTGTTTTCATTTGTTTACTTGTAAACTTTATTGGAAACCCATCTGGAGGGGGAAAAAAATGAATAAAGAGAAAAAGAAAAAAAAAAAAAGAAAATAAAAGAAGAAAAAAAAAATCAAAACTAAAAAAAAGCATTTAAAAACCTAAACCTGCAGCAAAGAACAGTCCAGGAAAAGCCCTCAAGCAAAGCAGACCAAAATGACAGGGGCCTTGTCCTCCCTTTTGTGGGGCATGAGGGGGCTGGAGAGCTGCTCTGCACAGCCCTGGCAGTGCAGCGGCTGCCGGGCACCGTGGCTTTCCAAGCTGTGTGTTGGCAGGGCTGGCGCGGGAGCAGGAGCTGCATCAAGCCAGGTAAATCATGCATAAAACTGGCATCTGCAGGAACAGATTGGCTAAGTCCTACGGATATCACAGAGCTTGCACAAGGCCACCGTGTCCTGACAGTGGTTCCTCCATCCTCTGAGTGCTGGTAGCGCTGCTGTACATTTTCCCTCCTCCCTTACCCCACCATACAGGTCAGCGCAAAGAAAGGACAAAGCCAACATCATCCAGACAAGCTTGGCAGTCCCCATTGATGCCTTTCCTTCAGATCCTTCTCCTTACCTGTGTTTACTGCTGATAACACAGCAGGCTGTGCAGTACTTTCCTTTGCCTTCTTATAGATGCAGAACTCATTTCTGGAAGCTCCTAGCCTTGAAAAGTCAACTTGTTTGTTGAACATTGTTCCAGCAAGCAGCGTACGTAAAGCATATGGATTCGACAGGGAAAATAATCTCCTCTTCCCAATCAGAGACAATTTGCATATCTTATGTTGCATGGCACCTCGGAAAAATGCATTCTGTTCTTCCACTCCCTCGGCAGGACGGGAAGCACGTACAGCACATGGGATGAGGGCGGTTATTCTGCCCCTGTACTTGGCACTGGGCAGGCCATACCTCGAGTACTGTGCCCAGTTCTGGGCCCCTCAATTCAAGAGAGATGTTGAGGCACTGAAACATGTCCAGAGAAGCACAGCAACGCTGGGGAGGGGCCTGGAACACAGCCCTGTGAGGAGAGGCTGAGGGAGCTGAGGATGTTTAGCCTAGAAAAGAGGAGGCTCAAGGGAGCTCATTGCTCTCTACAACTGCCTGAAGGGAGGTTGTAGCCAGGTGGGGTTGGTCTCTTCTGCCAGGCAACCAGCAACAGACCAAGGGGACACAGTCTCAAGCTGTGCCAGGGGAGGTCTAGGCTGGATGTTAGGAGGAAGTTGTTAGCAGAGAGAGTGATTGGCATTGGAATGGGCTGCCCAGGGAGGTGGTGGAGTCACCATTCCTGGAGGTGTTGAAGCAAAGCCTGGCTGGGGCATTTAGTGCCATGGTCTGGTTGCTTGGCTAGGGCTGGGTGCTAGGTTGGGCTGGATGAGCTTGGAGGTCTCTTCCAACCTGCTTGATTCTGTGATTAGCAATTCTAGACAGGCCCATCCCGAGGTATATGCATATGCTGGGCTTGGAAAGCAGAGAAACAGAAAGGCTCAGGACACAGGCAGAGAAAAAGAAGAATTTACTGAAAACAAAACAAAAAACCCCAAAAAAATAAAAAGGAGAAGGAAGAGAAATGATGTAAGAGATGCATTTATCATTTAGATAGTTCTGAGGATAATCTTTGTCTTGTGGGAAGAAACTGCACCACCCAGGGGTCCAGGCAAGGGCACAACTCAAGTTCAGTCTGTAAACTTTGTCTGCATTTTATTGGGAGCAGTAAAACACACTGCAGCAGAACCGTGAATATCCTGTCCCTGGGGAGCAGCTCTGATAACTTGGGAGTTTTGCTGAAGGGAGGGGAATAAAAAAGAGGATTAACTGGTCAGTCAGTGGCCAAGAAATACATTCTTGGAAGGAAATAGGTTATAGTGATATTTAGGTTCAACCTCTCCACTGTTCATGCTCTGCTTAGGCACTTAAACTCTTCCTTCTCTTGCCTCTGCTTTTTGTCAAACCTAGCCTATGCGTTTCTGCTCTGAAGAGCCTGGTGACCACAAATGGACCTGATGGGTTTCGAGTTGGTGGGGTGCCCAGCCCCTCTGCAGAGATTTGAGCTCTCTGTCACTTAGAGCTGGTGGCCAGGAGACTCCCCATGACTCTGCTTTCTTGGCAGAAGGCAGTCTTGCATTTAATTTCCAAGAGTTGCTCAGGACTCTTGGCAGGGTTTCACAGTGTGAACAGCATCCGTGGCTTGCAGCTGACTTCAGAAGTGACCCTGACCAGCACGGAGGTGGCAAGTTGCTCTTCCAGATCCCTGTGAGATGCTGCCATGAGAGACAGCAGTGGGGATGGCCCTGATGACCTTCACATTAGGGGCCTCTAACACAGCCCTTGCAGCACTGTGGTTCCCTCTACAACAGTGAGGCCGTTTTCAGACCATGCAGACTCAAGATGCTGCATGGCAGTCAGGAGCTGTGTGGTCTGGGTGGATTCTCAGTACTCTGGATGGACACCACAGCATGGTGGCTGCTGGAGTAAATCCAGTTACTGCTCTCTGGTAATGAGCTCTGCTCTACTAATGAGGTGCTGGTGTCTGCATGCTTAGCCTGGCTCCATACATGTCCAAGATGGGAAGCTCATCTTCTTCATATAAGAAAAAGATCCTTTCTGCAAGGGTGACAGAGCACTGGAGCAGGCTGCCCAGAAAGGCTGCAGGGTCTCCTGTGGAGAGAGTCCAAACTGTGGTGGTTTGAGAGTCCCATTGACCAGACTAACTCAGCTGGCTGGAAGCTAAAGCTGAAGCTGTCTTTACAGCAGAGCACACATTTATGAGCATATGTACACAGATGTTTGCAGCTATATACAGATACACAAAAATACACCATGAGGTGGGTGGTGGAGTCACCATCCCTGGAGGTGTTCAAGAAAAGCCTGGATGGGGCACTTAGTGCCATGGTCTGGTTAGATTGGACAGGCCTGGGTGCTAGGTTGGACTGGATGAGCTTGGAGGTCTCTTCCAATCTATGATTCTACATGAGTTAAAAGTAATACAGAAATTCAGAACTCCTCCTGAACAGCAGAGCTGCTCAAGAGGGCTCTGAACTAACTCCTCTCCTTTTTCCCACCACCTCCCTTATCTCCGGAAGCTTACATGCAGGGGTGAGATGCAGATAAGGAGTTAGGAGAAGAGTGATTAGATTGAGTTATACAGGTCCAGGCAAAGGAGTTAATGACTGACTTTGGTATTGTTTCTTGGTTTTATATCTGTAAGTAAAACCAGTGAGGGATATAGATGTCACTGTTATTTTCTTTTCACAGCCAAGGATCTAATTTCTCTTATTAAAATACTCCAATTGGCCTCAAACCAGCACACAAACCCATCTGCATGCAACCTGTGCAGCCTGCTCTGAGTGACCCTGCTTTAGCAGAGGAGTTGAACTGAACAATCTCCAGAGGCCACTTCCAACCTCCACTTTTCTGTGATTCAGCAAAGAATTTTCACAACTTATGTAACAGCTGAGAGGTTTTTTTCCATGAGCTTTATTCTTAGAAGTGATTCAAGACCCTATTCATTGTGTAGTACTCGTGACAGAAAACATTTAGGGCTTTCATCTGGTCTGTCTCATTCCTCCAGCTCATAGTGAGCATGGCAGCAAGGGTAGCTTGTGAGAGACACCATCTTTTGCAGCACAGCAGACATTAATGTGATGGACCTTTTGAAGTTGAGCCAGGTTGCCCTGTAGCATAGGTGGAAAGAATTAGCTGCCTAATTGCAAGGGAGAGCATTTAAGAGGCAGGGAGCAGGTGTAGGGAGAATAGCTGGGAGGAGGGATGGCAGCAGGTCTGGGGCCAACAGGAGGCAGGTGTGTGGATGGCTTCTCTGTGGAAAGGCTGCAGAGGTCTTGTTTTGTCTTAGGAAAGCTAACAAGGCAGCTCTTCTGGTGGGTTTGGACTGCCCTGTAAGGCAGGCTGCCCTCCAAATTGGGCCTACCAAAGGACATTACAGGTGAGGTTGAGTTCACCTTCATCCTGTTTTTGGCTCTGGGGATTGTGGCAGGGGCTCAGTGCTCAGTGGGTTGCATCCACATCAGGGCAACCTTTGGGTTTCTGGTGTGCTGGCCCTTTATCCTCTCCTTTTTGCCAGAGGTACTTTTAAGAAAAATCAAGATCTCTGAAGGGCAGAAATCGTCCTGAGGAAAGGGCTCAGTTTGCCAAGCCGTAATGAATTCACCCAAGCAAACCTCTGCAGGTACTGCTTCAGTGATGCTTTGTGTTGCCTCCCACTGAACCTGATGTTACCTTTAAAGATGCTGTATTAAAAAAAGGCAACCAATGAGTCCAACCCCCACAAAAACAACTTCCAAAGCGCACACCCACATATTCTGTTGTATTTTTATCTAGCAGAGCAAATGTTTATGGCTGCTTGTTGGTTACAAAACTTGCTTTAGCCAGATGACTGTAACATGGGCAGGTTGAATAATGAATTATTGCATAAAGGACCCACATCTAACAAGTTTTTTTGTGTTTTCTATCTCTGTGTCTTGCAGTTAATTCTCCCCACATGAGTGGCTTTGCTTTCCTAAATGTTGGCAGAAGCCTGCAGCCATTTGCAGCCTGTCTAACTGGACTTGGACTTGGTTCACAGTGACAAGGATAAACTTTGCTTCCTCTGTGGAGGTAGGTGTATGAGTCATGCTTCATCATTTTCCAGTACTCAGAAGTGCAGACTGGCTGAGAGAAGTTAATTACTGGATTCCTTGTAGTGCTGGAAGAATGCTTAACCCCTTTAAGAACCCCTTGAGAGTCTAGATTAATGCTTGAAATAAATAGGCACTTGTATCCTTTAAATAGTGCCACATTTATTTCTTAGTGTACAGTCACAAAGTTGCCACTTGAAGCACAAATATTTCTGGTCCTCTTTCCTGCTGGTCCATTTAGTTGCCTCACTTAGGTCCCTCACTTAAAAAGACCTGCAGCATCTTAGAACTTTGGGCACAGGAATTCTTGCATTCTGTCTGCTTCTTGGATGCTGTGGCACTGCACCTGGGGCAGAGATGGAGAGCCTCCTTTCATGGAGACATCTCCAGGATGCCCCTGGTCACACTGGCAGGTCTGCTGCAGGTGTTGGGATCTTGTGACTGCACTTACTATTTGCATCAGTATCTGCCTAAAAGTTAGGAAGAAGTTGTTTGCAGTGAGGGTGGTGAGACACTGGCACAGGTTGCCCAGGGAGGTTGTGGATAACAGAAGTACAAAATGTGATAAAAGATCGTGTTCTGTGCTTCTGTCATCCACAACCTCCCTGGAGGTGTTCAGAACCAGGCTGGATGAGGCCTTGAGCAACCTGTTCTAGAAGGAGGTGTCCCTGCCTATGGCAGGGGGTTGGAGCTGCCTGAGCTTTGAGGTCCTTTCCAACCTAAACCATTCTGTGACTCTGGAAGTGCAACAACAGCTAAGCCATGAGACTGAGGACAGCAGAGCAGATATTCAGAGGTGCTATGCCTTCATCAAGTGAATCTAGGAGGTATTAACTGCTTTTGAAGAGCTGTTCCCTTCATGTAGCCACCTGGCTTAGATAAAGGAGGAAGAGCAACATAGAATCAACCAGGTTGGAGGACAACTCCAAGATCATCCAGTCCAACCTAGCACCCAGCCCTAGCCAAGCAACCAGACCGTGGCATAAAGTGTCTCATCCAGGCTTTGCTTGTACAAGTCCAGGGATGGGGAGTCCACCACCTCCCTGGGCAGCCCATTCCAATGCCAATCACTCTCTCTGGCAAGAGCTTCCTCCTTACATCCAGCCTAGACCTCCCTGGCACAACTTGAGGCTGTGTCCCCTTGTTCTGTTGCTGGTTGCCTGGCAGAAGAGCCCAACCCCACCTGGCTACAGCCTCCCTTAAGGTAGTAGCAGACAGCAATGAGGTCTGCCCTGAGCCTCCTCTTCTGCAGGCTGCACACCCCCAGCTCCCTCAGCCTCTCCTCACAGGGCTGTGCTCCAGGCTCCTCCCCAGCCTTGCTGCCCTTCTCTGGGCACCTTCCAGTACCTCAACATCTCCCTTGAATTGAGGGGCCCAGAACTGGCTACAGTACTGAAGGTGTGGCCTGAGCATTGCTGAGCACAGGGCAGAGTAACCTCCTTTGTCCTGCTGGCCACACTGCTCCTGAGCCAGGCCACGATGCCATTGCATGGGGTGGTTGTGGCCCAAGTGTAGAACCAGTGTAGGAAATAGAAACCAGGATAATGAGTGATGTTTTCCAAGGGCACACACACACAAAGACCACTTTTATAAGCTTCCCCTGACTTTCAGAAAGGTGCACTTCACTGGGGCTGTTAGTGACAGCACCGATGTCCGATTACCGTAAGCCCCCTAGTCTGTTGAAGACAGAGAGCTTTTGTGCTGCGGAGCTCAGAACGCTGCTGAGGCTGGGGCTCTGAGAGGCTTGGCCCTTGCTTAGGGTCGCTGCCACACTTTGGCAGACTCTCTCTGCATTGTTCTTCTTGGTGTTTTTGAAGTTTAAATGCAGTGCTGTGGAGTAGTTTGTGTTGCCAGACTGTTTGAAGAGGTTGTTTTATGCTTTCTTTGTAGCTGGAGAGTGGCTGCTCGGTCTGGGCTGTGTGTGAGGGGAGTTAGCTCCCTAAAAGCGTGAGGGGAAACAGAGGCTGCTCCAGATGACAGGCATTTGGGGGGTAGAGCCAGAGCTAGAAGCCTCCTTTTCCTCAGTCCAGCATGTTGATGTTTTCTTGATCTCTTGTCAGATGAGTCAGAGCTCTGAAGCTTTCTTTTGCTCTTTATAAAGAAGAGATCCTTGAATAAGACACAGGTGAAATAATTTAATTTTGGAGTGAAGAGAACTTCCTTTATGCAGTTCTGCCTCTATTATCACAACTCAGAGCCAGCTATTGACACTCAGTTGAAGTGTGACTTTGACACCTATTTAGTTCTGGCACGCTGTTTATGGACAGGCAGAAACTCTTCCCTCCGGTGTTTGTGGTTTAGCACCATGATAAATCTCACTCTGTAACACACAGCAATAGAACAAAGTGGGGTAACAGGTTGCACAAGCTCGGGCAGAGAGACAGCAGCTCCTCTGTGTCTCTCTGAGCACATCACTGCAAGTCAATTGATTAATTGCAGCTCCTTTGACTCTTCAGTGTCTTTGCAGACAGAGAGCACCTTAGGGAGGCTAAAACCAGCCTCTTCAACTCTGCCTTTCCTCATCCAGTGCAGGTGTTCCTAATAGTAACTCCTTGCATCTTTAAAATCCATGTTGATTGTTTTTTCTTTTCCCTCTCTGCTTGATTTCCTTTCATTGCTTTGACATACTGAAAGTAGAGTTGCTTCCTCTCTACCTCACCTTTTCTTCTTGCATTGCTAAGATTTTGGTGCTTTTTCTGCCCCTTGTGTTTCTGAGGTCATAGTTTATCATGGCAATGCATTAGTACTTTTTATGATATTTATTGGAGGCCCTGCAGACTCTCTCTACAATTATAGAGATACCCAACAGCAACACAATATTAAAGCCAAGTACTTTTCCCCAGTGTCAACCTCTTGTGTGAGAAGTAATCAACTCCAGGCTTAAAGGGAGCACCCAAGGTCTCCTCCTATGGCACTGGTGAGCCTGATGTGGTTTTGGAGGTAGTTTCTCTGTTTGTTTAGGTTTGTTTTCTAATGCTGACATGAAAAGTCTGTACAGGCTGGGTTGTGTTTGGGTTTGTTGTTTTTTTTTTTTTTGATAGAGGAATCACAAACCCAAGAAATTTTAACCAAGATGTTAATCTTGTTTTCCAGGAGTGCAAAGAGGAGGAGGTTTAATAACTGAGACGCCTGCCAATGTTACAGGAGAATGATTGCTGCTGCGAGGCGAGTTGTGCCAAGTGTCCGAGCATGTATTATTCAGGGCTGCCTGTGGAACACCATCACGTGCACTTGCAGGTTGCAAGAGGTGAGTCTTCCTGTCTTGGTTTTCAACTGACTGACAACAAAAATTGCTTCTTTATTCGTGTCTGCTTTGCGGAATGATTGTGCCTGTGTTTACCAGGATGCGCCGTCCCGAGCAGCTGAGCTTAACCTCAGCCGCTGTGTCCACCAGCAGGGTCAAGAATTCTCTGCACCGCCCCAGCTGTTTTACATTTTCTTCTCTTGTGCCCACTCTTGGCTGGATTAGGTCACTGATTGAAGGAAATAGCACCTGGGTTTTGTGGGATTGGGTTTGGACTGACTTGTCACTCTTGCTGGCTGTGTTGCAGTCTGGAGTAAGGAAAAGCCTGAATGTAGCTGCTGGGAAGAGTTGGACTCAGCAGTGCATTCTTCTCTTCCCTGTCTCTTGTTTCCTAGACTTAATTACCATTACTATCCACATTAGTAAAAACTTCAGAGGTTCATAAACTCTTCTTGCTGAAAACAGACCCCTCCAGTACAGGATTTAGCTCCTTGCTCTGTTTTGTGTCTTTCCGCAAATTAAGCAGGTCGGAGGAGACCTCCAAGCTCATCCAGTCCAACCTAGCACTCAGCCCTATCCAATCAACTAGACCATGGCACTAAGTGCCTCATCCAGTCTCTTTTATTAGTGCATTTGGGGCACTCCTATTTCTTTGTTCTCTCAGACTTAAGATTTCTTGTTTAGAATCATGAAATGTGAGGATTTTCTTGGGCACTTGATATGAATAGCTCCTAATGTTATCAGAAAAGACAAGTGATCACATCTGTCACTTTCAAGAGTAAGATGAAAGGCAAAAATAGAGGTGGTGAAGAGTAACTTTTTCTGTTTCTACAGAGTAGTGAGACAGTTTGAAAGCTGTGTTGAGTGAGGATGCTCTTCTGTCCCACAACACTTCACAGTAATTATGTTTGGAGAGCTTAGTGCTGAGTCCTTAATGTTGGCACTCAGTTTCTTTGTGGATTTTTTTATCATTTAAAGGATTTCTGTTGAACCAGAAACTAGGTGAGATCTACATTCCTTTAGCTTTGTGTGAGTGTGGAGAAAACCATGGGGAGAGGAAGGGGAGTGAAACAGTAGCAATTCCTTATCAACAGAACGAGGGGACACAGTCTCAAGTTGTGCTAGAGGCAGTAGAGGCTGGATGTTAGGAGGAAGTTCTTGTTAGAAAGAGTGATTGGCATTGGAATGGGCTGCCCAGGGAGGTGGTGGAGTCACTGTCCCTGGAGGTGTTGAAGCAAAGCCTGGATGGGGCACTTAGTGCCACGGTCTGGTTGACTGGCTAGAGCTGGGTGCTAGGTTGGGCTGGATGAGCTTGGAGGTCTCTTCCAACCTGGTTGATTCTATGAAATTCTGCAAACACATTGGGAAAGACTGAAGTGTGAGGGGATTCCCTCTTCAGTTAGCCTGAGATCATGGGATGATGAATTTCCCAAGGCCTTTCAGAGGATCAGCAGGTGCTGCAGCTCCTGCACAGAGCCACCAGTGCTGCTTTATTTGTCCCTTGGAAGGAGGTCTCAGATAAGGTGGTTGGTTCTATAATTCTGTATGTTTGAGACTCTCCCCTAAGATGAGTTTCCTAGAACGATCCACAGGAAGGTAGGGGTGACCTGTGAAGGGTCACTTCATCAGGAGTCTTTCTGAAAATGCATGTGGTGCAGCAAGTGGAAAAGCCCAGGCCTGACTTGGTGACACTGTTGCTTATTCTCAATATTCTGCTTGTTCTCCGTGGAGAATAGTTTATTGATTATGTCAAGAGAGGCTTAAAATGGCCCCCCAGGCTACAATTACTTGGCACTAGTGTGCTCAGTGAGCCAAGCCTGAAGATTTGACTAGTAACTTGGATGTAAGTGTTAAATGTTCATCTGGAGAAAGTTTTGATTGTCCAACCAACTCTGTGGTTCAGCAAATGCTGACTTAGAGCAAGTCTGTTTGCAAAGACCTAATTACAGAGTTGTGACAAGCCCAGTACTGAAGCAGAAAAAGCAAATTAATTAGGGCAGCCAGTTGATAAACTAAGTCTTCCAGCAGAAACCTGTATGTCTAGCAAAGCAGTGGAGATGCCTATACTTCATATTCACTGGCTGTCAGCCAGTGGAAACACACAGGCTCTCCTTGACTCAGTGAAGCACAGATCTCGTGGTAGAGCTGCCTGGTGAACTGGCTGGCTTAAAACCTGAGCCTCCTATTTGTCCTGGGCTTGGTAACTGAGTCCTTGGAAATGAGCTCAGTTTCCTACATCAGTCAGGTCTGTGTGGAGGATGCATGGCTTGGATACATGCTTGAGGCCTGATATGTCTTTTAGCTACTTCAAGTCTCTGGGAAGCTTAAATTGGACCAATGCCCTAGGTGAGAGGAAGTGGTTGGAATAAGCACATGGCTCTGCCACTGTCCCCTCTGGAGCTGGCTTTAGGACTGTTGTGCTGAAGAGCACTTAGAGCACTTCCCAGTGTTTTGTTGTCCAGCACTCACAACACTGAGTTGATGCAAGGGCAGACCATACCCATGTATTTTACATACTGCATTTCATGTAAGAGGAGGGAGAGACAACACTGGACACAGTGTCAAGCAGGCAAATATAGCAGAACTGAGGAAATAGGAAGCAGCTTTGCTAGCTGCCTGCCTAGCAGACGTACAGTGTCATGCACTCAGTGCTGCTACCTGAGCAGGTGTCTGACTTATCTCTAGTGGAATGGTTTGAGTCAGTTTTCATGAGCTGCTCTTAAAATCTCTTCCGTCTCTCTTTTCCTTGGTGTAACATGAAGGAAATATCCTCACAGCATAGAACAGCAGAATCATCTGGATTGAGGCTATCCCAAGCACCAATACAGGCTGGGCAGGGACTGGCTTGAGAGCAAGCCCTGAGGAGAGGGACTTGGGGGTGCTGGTGGACGAGAAGCTCAATCTGAGCTGTCAGAGTGCTCTGACAGTGTCATCTGTCAGGATGAGCAGAGGGCTGGAGCTGCTCTGCTGTCAGGAGAGACTGAGGCAGTTGGGGCTGTGCAGTCTGGAGAGGAGAAGGCTCCCAGGTGACCTTCTTGTGGCCTTGCAGTGTCTGAAGTGGGCTATAAGAAAGCTGGGGAGGGACTTTTTAGACTGTCAGGTAGTGACAGGACTGGGGGGAATGGAACAAAACCGGAAATGGGGAGATTCAGCCTGGATGTTAGGAAGAAGTTGTTCAGCATGAGGGTGGTGAGAGCCTGGCAGGAGTTGCCCAGGGAGGTGGTGGAAGCCTCATCCCTGGAGGTAAGGCCAGGCTGATGAGGCTGTGGCCAGCTTTATTTAGTGTGAGGTGTCCCTGCCCATGGCAGGGGGGTTGGGACTGGATGATCCTTGTGGTCCTTTCCCACCCTGACTCCTTCTGTGGCTGACTCCTTCTATGGTTTAGGTGGGAAAAGACCTTCAATCTCGTCAAGTCCAAAAGCCTGTGGTACCTTTGACATGGCCAGGCAAACAATACAGCCACCAAGGGGAGAGGTGTTCAATAAAGGCTGTGACAAATGATTCTGCAGGGTTGCAATGTGCTGCTTCCAGCTGGGTCAGCCCATTAGGACTAGGAACTCCAAAGCAACCCCCAAGCTTTGACTTCTCGGGAGATGAACCTCTGAACTGCAGTCAGTTACTCAATATGCATCCTGTGCTTATCTTTATGTACATTGTTTTGCCTGCCCAAATAATTGAACACTCTGAAGGCCATGCTTGTATGGCAGCTTTTAGGATGTTGTCAGATATTCTCACTTGCTGTACCAGTTAACCTGCTGTGCTTTTGATGAGTGTAGCCCAGTACTTCAGACACATGTCTACAAAAATGAACGTAGCCACCTTTGCTGCCGTGTGCTTCCCATTCAGGTAGCTATTACAAACTTGGAAGTGGTTCAACATTTTTGTGCACCCACCAAATATTACCATTATTATCAACTTGTCTGTGGCTCCTTATGGCTTGCATCCAGCACTGTACAAATACTCAGCAAGGCTCCCTCCAAAATCTAGTTACTTGTCCAATGTGCTTCACGGCTGATGAGTTATGAGGAGTTTGGAAGGGAAATAATGAAGTACTTCTACAGCTATTTCTAAAGTGTTCCTCCCAGGAGTAAGAAGGCAGCATGAAGGTGCTTGTTTGAATGATCTGAGTGATGGAAGCCAGTGTTGTGGAGCAGATGGGGAGAGGCTGAGCCTCTAGATAAGGTAGGAGGGATGATAGAGCAGATGTTATTTTGTTAAGGGCTGCGAAAGTAGATAAACAGCCTGTTGGATGCTTTTGGGGAGGGATGCATAGAGAGGAGCAGTGTCCTTGGCATGATGGGTTAATAAAATTGATGGTGATTGTAGATCAGCAGGGCAGGATAGCTTCTGTGGCAGCTGCAGGAGGGCAGTGCTGCACCTTCAGCCCAAGAGCAAGAAATGTGGCCTGAGGGCAAGAGGAAAAGTCTGATCCCCCAAACGCCTTGTGGATTAGTTCTGCAGGACATAATTGTAAGGTTATTTGTAGCTGGTTTGTTTTATCTTGGTGGCCTCCTCTGGACTGGCTCCAACACTTCCATGTCCTGCTTGTGTTGGGGGCTCCAGAACTGCACAGAGGACTTCAGGTGGGGTCTGAGGAGAGCAGAGCCAAGGGGCAGAATCTCCTCCCTTGCCTTGCTGCCCACACTGCTCTTGCTGCAGCCCAGCACAGGGTTGCTGTCTGGGCTGCACTCAGACTGCAGGCTCCTGTTGAGCTTTTCATCAGCCCAGACCACCAGGGTCTGTTCCTCAGGGCTGCTCTCAGCCATTCTCCACCCAGCCTGGAGTTGTGCTTGGGATTGTGCTGACCCAGGTGCAGGACCTTACACTTGGCCTTGTTGAATGCCTTGAGGTTGGGCCTGGGCAACAGCTCTACAGCCTGCCCAGGTCCCTCTGGATGGATCCCTGCCCAGGTCCCTCTGGATGGATCCCTGCCCTCTAGCAAGTTGCCTGTGCCACACAGCTTGGTGCCATCTGCACACTTGGTGAGGCTGCACTGATTCTTCTGTGCATCAAAAGATGCACATGAACATCAAAGATGTTCAACAGCACTGGTGCCAGCACTGACCCCTGAGGGAGCCACTTGGCAATGGGCTCCAGGTGGGCATTGTGCCCTAGATCCCCACTCTCTGGGTGCCACCATACTCTTGGAAGGTGGAAATTTGGCAGCAGTCTGTCAGGGTTTAGCAGTTCACAACTGACATTTCCTAGGGTGTTATAAACTAAACAGCCCAAAGCCATCAGACTGTTGGAATATCTAAGCATGTTGTGGGGTACCCCCATGTGCCACGTTGCTGTGCAGGGGATTTTCCTTGTATGTCCTAAAGGTGGTGTCAGTCCTGGAATGCTGTGGGGGTAGCAATCCAAGGGTGACTCTGCAGGAAGAGGATGCCTCAATATCTCAGCTAATTCTATCTGTTTCCAAACGGTATTTAACAACTAGTTATCTAAGCTGGCTGATTTGCAAGAGATAAAAGGCAACACTTAGCATCTAAATGAAATGCTTACAAAACAAGAGCAAAAAATAACTCCAGCAGCAAATGAATCCCAGGCACTATCTTCCTTTTACAGCAAGATTAGGAAAATATTGGTTTAATGAAAAAGCAGAACTAGAGTGCTCCAGAGTACCCTCGCTTAAAATCGATGTTGTCTGTCTGTAACCCCCACTGACACTTGAGCTGCGAACGTTTCTCCAAGTGAACAAGGAGCTGATTAACAGTGCAGGTTTATAGAGACAAGCTCATGTCAATTAAGCCCCAGGAGGGACCATCAATTAGTGTCAGTCAGGAAAGCCTTTTACCACTTACATTAACATAATGAAAAATGGTGCTCAGTCATTCAAGGTTCAAGAAACTTTTGCCGTCCTAAAACCTGTTCTTCTGCAACAAAAATCCTGCAGCTATGGAAATCGGTGCAGTCCCAAGCACAGCTAGGGCTGGGTGGGGAATGGCTGAGAGCAGCCCTGAGGAACAGGCCCTGGGGTCTGGGCTGATGAAAAGCTCAACAGGAGCCTGCAGTGAGTGCAGCCCAGACAGCAACCCTGTGCTGGGCTGCAGCAAGAGCAGTGTGGGCAGCAGGGCAAGGGAGGGGATTCTGCCCCTTGGCTCTGCTCTCCTCAGCCCCCACCTGCAGTCCTGGGTGCAGTTCTGGAGTCCCCACACAAGCAGGACATGGAAGTGTTGGAGGCAGTCCAGAGGAGGCCTGAGAGGGCTGCAGCAGTTCTGCTCTGAGGACAGGCTGAGAGAGTTGGGGCTCTGCAGCCTGGAGAAGAGAAGGCTTGGAGTAGGCCTTGGAGTGGCCTTCCAGTATCTGAAGGGGGCTACAGGAGGGCTGGGGAAGAACTATTGACAAGGTCTGGGAATGAGAGGATGAGGAGGAATGGGTTTGGACTGGCAGGGGGGAGATTCAAACTAGCTGTTAGGAAAGGGTTCTTTGCAGAGAGGGTGGTGAGACACTGGCACAGGTTGCCCAGGGAGCTTGTGGAGGACAGAAGCACAGAAGGGGATCAAATATCACATTCTGTGCTTCTGTCCTCCACAATCTCCCTGGAGGTGTTCAAGGCCAGGTTGGATGAGGCCTTGAGTGACCTGTTCTGGTTGGAGGTGTCCCTGCCTATGGCCGGGGGTTGGAACTGGCTGAGCTTTGAGGTCCCTTCCAACCCAAACCATTCTATGATTCTAAATCCTGTGTCTTGCAAAGCAGAGGAAGCCAATTCCTCCTGTGACTGTTTTTGTTGAGCTATTGTTTCCCTAAATGATCTTTCATTTTTATTAATGGCTCCAGACAACACTTAAGAAACCTTCCCTATGTCTTCTTAGCTTTTTCCTTTGGTCCTGCAAGGTATAATGAGGTTGTGGAAGTCACTGTTCTGACAGGAGCACAGCAAACGACCTGGCAAGATGAAAAAAGGAAGCAATTAGACCAAACCCTTAGCTCCTGCATTTAACTGGCTACAAGTCAACCTTTTGAGGTATAAACAATACATATTAAAGGAAACAAAAACAGCCAAGACCCAAACCCTGCTTCCTTGGGCATCCTCCTGGTTTGTAGCTCTTGCAGTTGCCCGGAACAGTGCCGGAGAATCGCTTTTTGGCTAGGAAGAGCTTTGTGAAGGAGTTTGTGCTGTGGCAATGAGTCCAGCTAAGTGCTTCAGAGCTTCCACCTGAGGGCTCTGTGTTTTTAATTGGTGTGCCGTGCTGCGAGCCATGGCTGTCAAACTCGGATGCTCCCCTGCAAATCACATGCACTGGGGGATTGCTGTAAGAACTCAGATGATTGCCAAGCAGGCAGTGAGGATGAATTTCGTGTTTGCTTTCCACACAGCAGTGTGCTGTGAAAGTAGTCCCCTGGTGACACTGAGGAGAGGTGAGAAGTGCAGGAGGAAGAAGGACCTTTCAAAGTTCTTGGAAATGGAAATGCCACTTTTTCAAGCGTTAGTTTTTGCTCGACGCTGGCATTGTTTACTCTTGGAAGGTATTGTGCTGCGGGGAAGGCACTATTCTTCTTTGAGACCTCCTTGCCGCGACGTGGCAGCTGTAGGACTTTGTTCAGATCTGCCCTCTGCTCCTCTGGAGGCTCCTGAGCTTTGTGACTAACACAGCCCCCCCTCCAGAAATCCAGCTCCGTGCAAGCCTTGCCGACCACCGCCTCCCAGCAAGCAGCTCTGGGGGGCCTGATCCATCTGCAGCACAGCTCTATGTGAAAAAACTTCACTGTTCTGTGGTGTGGGTTTTTTTTTTTCCCCTCAAAAGAGGCTTTTTTGTTGCAAAGGCAGCCTTGAAGGCATGTATGGCTGTGTAGCAGCTTGCTGAGGCTACAAGGACTTGCTCTTTTGTCGGGGCAGATACTGTGTTTGCAGTTCCTTTGGGGAGACTTTATTTTTAGAGTATCTATCATGGTATTGAACCCTCTTGCGTTGAAAATATTTGCCTTATGTATATTGCATTCTCTGCTGCAGCCTGTGGCTAGGACACACATATTAGTGAGTGTATTGCTATTGATTTTTCCTCTCTCCTCTTTGCTTTTCTTTTTTACCATTGTGCATGTGAAGTTGAAATATTTGTTTGTAATCTGTCCCTTACAGTGATCCGTTTGGGACTTGTGTGGTTTCTGAGGACTGATTGTGCTGTTGAGGCATAGACAAGAGGGATTTGTTTGGTTTTTGTTGGTGTTGTTTGTGACTTTGGTGAGCTGCAGAGTGCAGGAGCTGGTGGGGTGTGATGATCTGGTATAGAATAGCTATAGCTGGGCCAGTGCAAGGCAGGAAATGGTCACCATGTATGTTATATCCTCTAAGAATCTTAGAATCAAGCAGGTTGGAAGAGACCTCCAAGCTCATCCAGCCCAACCTAGTACCCAGCCCTGGCCAAGCAACCAGACCATGGCACTAAGTATTTCTTCAGCCTTTTCTTGAACACCTTCAGGGACGGTGACTCCACCACCTCCCTGGGCAGCCCATTCCAATGCCAATCACTCTCTCTGCCAACAACTTCCTCCTAACATCCAGCCTAGACCTCCCATGCCACAACTTGAGACTGTGTGAGACTGTGTCCCCTTGTTCTGTTGCTGGTTGCCTGGCAGAAGAGCCCAACCCCCGCCTGGCTACAGCCTCCCTTCAGGTAGTTGTAGACAGCAATGAGGTCACCCCTGAGCCTCCTCAGGCTTAGTTCCTGGCCCCAGACTGGACTTCAGAAGTCTCCACTCATAGCATCACAGAATACCTTGGGTTGGAAGAGACCGTTAAAAGTCATCTGGTCCAACTCCCCTGCACTAAGGTAGGTCCCCTGCAAAACCAAGAGGAGAGAGTTTCTAAGCAGCCCCAAAACACTTGTACCATGGACAAAAGGCTCCTCAGCAGGAGATGGTAAGCAGGTTTTGACCTGGGTGTCTGCTGTTCTGTAACATCCACACCAAGCTCATGCCTGTCTTCTCTGGTCCTTGGTGCTTCCATACAGGTTCTAAGGGACTTCAGAGCTCACCTCCCTCAACCTCCCCACCATGGGGACTTCTCTCAGCTAAACTCAGCTGCTTAAGACCTCATCCAACCTGGCCTTGAACACCCTCAGGCAGGAGGCAGCCACAGCCTCTCTGGAAGCCTATTCCAGCCTCACCACCCTCGCACTGTAGAACTGCTCCCTTAGCTGCAGTCTCCCCCTGCTCTCAACTTGCAGCCATGCAAACACAGTAATAGTGTGACACTCCTAAAAATGTTAACCATCATAGTGTTTTCTGCACAGCTGTTCCACTCTGAAGGTTATTAAGTATTGTGCAGCTATCATCAAACCATTTTTTAATTAGCTGCTTCAGCTCTGTATTTAATTACAAGCACTTAGCCACAGGGAATGTTTACATCTTGTAACCTCTGCATGAAAGAATCCACAAGCTGTAACATGGCACAACAATCTACTTTTGTGTGAAGTGACATGAAAGGCTACAAGGTTTTTCACATCAAGAGCTGCCTTCATGTCAGACCTCACTAAGCCAGACCTGAAGAAACACCATTCAAGAACCTCTAATTGAGGTGCCCAAGCTCCATCCCTGAATGAACTGAAGGATATTTGTGGAAATGATTTTTCAGGACGTCATAGGCAGCAGCAGGAAGACATTGAGGGTCCTGCACATTGCTGCATAATAGTTCAGCTTGGAGTGTAAAATTCATATTCCTTGAAATGCTTCAGCTCTTTGCTCCCACTCCTTCCCCTGTGTTACATGGTGGACCAAGACCCTTTAATTTCTGTGGTTCAGAAACCAAACAGTTTGAAGAATCAGAGGGAGAATCAGAATTGTTTGAGTTGGAGAAGACCTCAAAGATCATCAAGTCCAACCACTGACCCAAAACCACCATGGACACTAAACTGTGTCCCAGAGTTCCATGTCTACTTGTTTTGTGAACACCCTCATTCTTGAGAAGGCTGAGAGGGATCTGATCAATGTCTACCAGTATCTGAGGGGTGGGTGTCAGGATGAAGGCTCCAGGTTGTGTTTGGTGGTGCCCAGTGACAGGACAAGGAATGACAGACACAGGCTGGAACCCAGGAGGTTCCCCTCAACACGAGGAGACACTTCTGTGTGGTGAGGGTGTTGGAGCCCTGGAGCAGGCTGCCCAGAGAGCTTGTGGAGTCTCCTTCTCTGGAGACTTTCCAAACCCATCTGGATGTGTTCCTGTGTGCCCTGCCCTGGGTGATGCTGCTTTGTGAGGGGGATTGGACTGGATGATCTTTAGAGGTCCCTTCCAACCCCTGACATTGTGATTGTACAGGAGTGTGAAATCTCTCTCCTAGGCTGCTGAGCTGAGGGTGTTCTCCGTTTGTGCATGGCTTAGGATGTGCAGTGTGGTACTGGGGTGGTTACTCCCAATTCAGTGAGCCCAGATTAAAAAGGCAATGTGGAAAGCTTTCACTTGGGGTTGAGGTTCCCCAAAGGCAGCAGGCAGGGGGCACATGTCTTGCACAGGAGTGGCAGGAGCAGGAGGAAGAGCACTTGAGCTGAAGTGATTTCTCATCCCCAGAAGGCATTTTCACCTAGCTTGACAGCTATTACACAGTGTCTGAAGCTGCAGAAACAAGGAATCTTCTCAGCACTTCTCTTGGTCTTTCCGAAAGCTTCAGGTCTCTGCTTCCCTGGAGCACCAAGCCTGGAAGCTGTATGCCAGTGGACATGTTCTCATTATTCCCCTAGACCTTGTCTCAGGGGTGAGTTTTTTCAATACAAACAGCAGAGTTCCTGCCACCTTAACCCCTGGGTTCTCTTTCCAAGGGAAGAACATGCCTTCTGCTTCTGTGTCCATGTGGATTTTGCAGGGCTGCTTGGGGAAGTTGTGTTGCCAGTGTTCATTAGGTGCTTTGGCTCACTCTGGCCCCACATTGCCCCAGATGAATCATAGGATGGTTTTGGTTGGAAGGGACCTCAAAGATCCTCTAGTTTCAACCCCCCTGCCATAGACAGGGACACCTGCCACTAGAACAGGTCGACCAAGGATGCATCCAGCCTGGTCCTGAACACCTTCAGGGAGGTTGTGGAGGACAGAGTCACAGAATGTGATCAACGATTCTGTCCTCCACAAGCTCCCTGGGCAACCTGTGCCAGTGTCTCACCACCCTCACTGCAAAGAACTACTTCCTAACATCCAGTTTCAGCCTCCCCTCTGCCAGTTCAAACCCATTCCTCCTCATTCTCTCATTACAAGACCTTGTCAGTAGTCCCTCCTGTAGCCTCCTTCAGATACTGACAGCACTTGGGTGGCTTTTCTTGCATGCCAGTGACAACAAAGAGCATCATTTCAAAGCACTTAGAAAACCATGAGCCAACTTCATTACACTTGGTTCGTTTGAGGTGTCTTTCAGTACCACTTGGACTCGTTGCTGCCCTAAGGTGTTGGCTTTGAAAGTAGTTTATTCATGTGGAAAGTGTCTTTAAGTGTAGCTGTTAACCTGCTACCATTAGTGGCCACACCAGAGCTTCGCAAACAATAAATGGGAGCTTCGTTGGACTCGTGCAAAGGAAGTTGTTGCACCAATACACAACTGAATCTGTTTTGCTGCCCTTCCTGCAGTGACCAGTGGGCAGACTCCAATCCCGACTCTTTTCTTCTTCTCCTTGGTAGGGAGCCTGTTGGAGGCTGCTTTCCTTGTGGCCGCTGAGAGGCTGTAGCATTTCTTCCTTTCCTTTGTGCCGCTGATGAAGAATCCACTTCTGTTTCTGTGCATGCAGCTCAGTCTCCGCACTCACTAATGGTTAGAGTTGCTGAGCTCTTTTCCACGGAGATCAGGAGTTTAGAGAGAAATGTTAAATACCTCCAACTGCTATTAGACATGAGGCTGTGTTTTGGAGGACATGGCTTTGGTCTCTTAGGTCACAGAACTACCTCACCAAGTTCATCGTCTCATGAGCAGCTCCCCAGGAACCAGCAATGCCTTCATGAAGCCCAGCAGGCAGCTGTCTGCTGGCTGCAGCCAGAGGAGTGTGGGCAGCAGGATAGGAGAGGGGCTCTGCTGAGAGGTCACCTCCAATCCTGCTTCCAGTGCTACTGTCTCCAGCAGAAAGAGGATGCAGAGCTGTGGAGTGAGGCCAGAGGAGGCCACAAGGCTGGAGCAGCTGTGCTGTGAGCACAGGCTGAGGGAGCTGGGGGGGTGCAGCCTGCAGAGGAGAAGGCTCCAGGGGCACCTCAGAGCTGCTGCCAGTGCCTGAAGGGATCCTGCAGGAAGGCTGCAGAGGGACTTGTGCTGAGGGGGTCTGAGACAGGCCAAGGGGGAATGGTTTGGAGCTGAGGCAGAGCAGGGTTAGAGTGGAGCTGAGGAAGAAGTTGAGTGTGAGGGTGGTGAGAGTCTGGCCCAGGTGGCCCAGGGAGGCTGTGGCTGCCTCCTGCCTGGGGGTGTTGCAGGCCAGGTTGGATGAGTCCTTGAGCAGCTGAGTGTAGCTGAGAGGTGTCCCTGGACATGGTGGGGAGGGTGGAGGAGCTGAGTTCTGAGGCCCCTTCCAACCTGAGCCATCCCATGGTTGGTTCTGGTTCCTTCATGAGCAGAATAAGCAGGATCTAGGGAATATTTGCAGTCTTAGCTAGCCCCATAATAAACAGAGTGTGGAGCAGAGAACTCCAGTGTTTGGACCTCTGCTCTTTCAGGGTTACCAGATTAATTTAGCCATTTGCAACACACTTTTTGGGTTTGGTTTTTTTTCGCTTGTTTGTTTCGGCTTTTGTTTTGAGCTGAGTCTAGCTGAGAGGTGTCCCTGGGCATGGTGGGGAGCTTGGAGGAGATGAGCTCTGAGGTCCCTTCCAACCTGAGCCACTTTGTGTCTTTTACACTGTGAATGTTTGCTCATATTTTCCCTATGGAGGATTGTTTTATGACCTCTTGGAGCAAAGGCACTGAAATCTGCTGATCATGAGGCTGACTTCCCTGTGCAGTGGCTGATAGGAATCTCCATTAACTAATGGTAGGCTGCAAAGATTTGCTTCTCCTTTATGTGCTGTTTGCACCTTGGGGTAGTTGTTATATTTGTTTGAGTGAACCCTTGGCAGAAGCCCAGAAGCCCTTCTCTGGTCTGGTCCATTTTCCAGGTTATATCCAGCATCAGTTGCCCTTTTTCTTTCTTTCCTTTTTTTCACTTTATTCTTGCTTTCTCTGCCTTGCCTCTGAGGAGAAGGCCATGGATTGAGCAGTGCTGAGTGTGCAGAGCTGACTGCTGGGTAATTACCTGTGGGCAAAGCAGGTCTGCAGTAGCTGGAGCCTCTGTTTCTTACTTAGGTGACAGGAGTTCTGTATGGTTTCATTTTCACTGGGGAAAGTGGCCAGATGGGACGTAAGATGGATGGAAACTGAGCTCCTTTTCCTCAGCCACTAAGTGGAGTGGGTTTGGCACCTGACACAAACCTCCATTTCCTTCTGCACCTTCAATGAGGAGGAAAGCTTCATGTGGTCAGTGCAGAGCTTCATTGCACTGTGCTAATAGCTGCTGTCCGTGGGGTCTGGTGGGCAGCACTAGCACGTTTAGTTAAGGTAACTCCCTGAGGTGTGATGGAGAGGGGCAGTGTCTGAGTTGGCCTGGGAAAGTGGAGTGCTCTGAGATAACAGCTCAGAAATGTGAGGTGCAGAGCCCTCAGCATTAGCCCCCACTGCTGCCAGGGAGTAGGATTCAGTGTAATGCAATTAAGAGCCCTTCAAATAGAGTAAAAGGCAATAAAGTGATTAAAGGCAGTGGTGTGGAGGTTTCTCCATGGACTCTTTGACAGAGTGCAGATTTGACAGCCTCTGTGTGTGGATGCAGCTGTGTCCTAATTCTTGTTGAGTGAACTTCAACAAAAAGCAGGCAGGATGTCTTTTGACTAGTTTGATTAGAATCCAGTTGATAAACTCCTTTTTGCCTTCTTGTTTTCCTTTTCTGTTTTCTAAACCTCTAAAAAATCCCTCCCAGATCCTCAAAAGCCTTTCCCAAAACAGCATTTCAAGGAAGCTGAAATATTTTTACAAAAACATTGACCTTTGATGTAAAGTGAGGATTCAGTCAGAGCTCTCAATGGCTAATCATTCCTCCTTGCTTAAAGAGACATTTTTGAATCATAGAATAGGTCTGTAGAGGTAGAAGCAAATCCTGGAGTTAATGTTTTCCTTCTGTTGTGCTCCGATTTCAGATTCACACTTAAGGAATGCATAAGGGTCACATTGCAACAGGAAAGCCCTTTTGTAGAATAGAATCACAAAATCAAGCAGGTTGGAAGAGACCTCCAAGCTCATCCAGCCCAACCTAGCACCCAGCCCTGTCCAGTCAACCAGACCATGGCACTGAGTGCCCCAGCCAGGCTTTGCTTCAACACCTCCAGGGATGGTGACTCCACCACCTCCCTGGGCAGCCCATTCCAATGCCAATCACTCTCTCTGCCAACAGCTTCCTCCTAACATCCAGCCTAGACCTGCCCTGGCACAGCTTGAGGCTGTGTCTCCTTGTTCTGTTGCTGGTTGCCTGGCAGAAGAGACCAAACCCACCTGGCTACAGCCTCCCTTTTTTACATCCTTGACATTCATTCTGTTCCAGCCCTGCACCAAACTTGGCTGCCTAATCAATAAGTTCTCCATGAGAAGTCACCTTCTTAGCCTATTGCCAGGGATAAAGAGTTGAGACCAGAGTTTATCCTTAAATTTAGCTCAAGGAATCATCAAAAAGTGGAGCTCTGGCAGTGCAGAGCAGGCTGGGAAGCTGAGCCCTGCTCTCTCTCAAGGTGCAGACTGTCCTGGTTCCTCAGCTAGTTTGCAGTCTGCTCCTGCTGCTGGGAGTTGTTTGTGAGCTCTTCATTTCACCTTTGCAATAATTGTGAACGAATCCCCCAGGCTCCAATGCCCTTCACCCTTTCCCAATGTCCCCTAAAAATCCATTTGTTGTGGTGCTGCCAGGTGGCAAATGTAGCCTGAGCCTCGTGTGCCCTGCCACGTACCGCTGCTGCAGGCAGGGCAGCGCTGCGGGGTGCTGCTGCAAGAGGAGAGGGGGAGAGAGCTGAGAATGGTGTTTGAAACACCTGCCTCACCCATTCCTTCTCCAAGGCAGGCTCTCCCGTGTGGCTTGCTTCTGTCTGGAGCTGTCGGTGAGCTGTGGAATTCTGATGAGGCAGCTTGAGAGCCCAGGCACAGCATTTCTTTCTTGCAGGAGAGATTTTGTTCAGCAGAGCAGGCCTCCTGCTTGTGCTCACCTGACTGTGCCCAGTCACTTGCAGCAACACTTACAGTCATAGAATGCCAGGGGAACACCTCCAGGGACAGCAACTCCACCTCCCTGGGCAGCCCATTCCAATGCCAATCACTCTCTCTGCCAACAACTTCCTCCTAACATCCAGCCTGAACCTCCCCTGGCAGAGCTTGAGGCTGTGTCCCCTTGTTCTGTTGCTGCTTGCCTGGCAGAAGAGCCCAACCCCACCTGGCTACAGCCTCCCTGCAGGTAGCTGCAGACAGCAATGAGGTCTGCCCTGAGCCTCCTCTTCTGCAGGCTGCACACCCCCAGCTCCCTCAGCCTCTCCTCACAGGGCTGTGCTCCAGGCCCCTCACCAGCCTTGCTGCCCTTCTCTGGACACCTTCCAGCATTTTAACATCTCTCTTGAACTGAGTGGCCCAGAACTGGACACAGAACTCAAGGTGTGGCCTGAGCAGTGCTGAGTACAGGGGCAGAATAACCTCCCTTGTCCTGCTGACCACACTGCTCCTGAGCCAGGCCAGGATGCCATGTGATCCATCATCCTGTCCAGCCCCCTGCCAGAGCAGCATCTGCCGGAGCAGCATCATCCAGAGCATATCACTCTGGAATGCATCCGCATGGTTCTTGAATACCTCCACTAGAGGGAGACTGCACAACTCCCCTGGCAGCCTGTGCCGGGGCTCAGCCACCTCTGGCTTCCTCCAGCAGCTGAATACAGGGGTCTGGGTTAGGACGGATGCTAAAACTAGGATGAATCAGCACAGCAGCTGCTGCAGCCACTGCTGACAAGAGTGAAGGTCAATTTGGACTAGTAGGGAAGAAATTCAGGCTGGTCATTGCTGCGGACAGAGTTGGGTTTGGGATGTGTTTGTGCTGAGGAGAGGGATCCTGCAGGAAGGCTGCAGAGGAACTTGTGCTGAGGGGGTCTGAGACAGGCCAATGAGGAATGGTTTGGAGCTGAGGCAGAGCAGGGTTTGAGTGGAGCTGAGGAAGAAGCTGTTGGGTGTGAGGGTGGTGAGAGTCTGTCCCAGGCTGCCCAGGGAGGCTGTGGCTGCCTCCTGCCTGGGGGTGTTGCAGGCCAGGTTGGATGAGTCCTTGAGCATCTGAGTGTAGCTGAGAGGTGTTGCTGGGCATGGTGTGGAGGTTGGAGCAGATGAGCTCTGAGGTCCCTTCCAGCCTGAGCCATGCTGTGATTCTAAGTTGTTGCACTTGTGGACAGAAAAGCGCCCAGGTGGCTGGGGAATCATGTGGAGTGTCCTGTGCATCAGTGCTGAGCTGTGTGACAAATTCTGTGCTGGTGAGGCTTTTAAATTAGCCAAGGTGTAAAAATCAATTGTAAAGCAGGCAGGCAGTAACTCTGACACTCCTCAGTGGCAGTGAGCATGTGCTGAGGTGTTGATTTGTTGTCCTGGTACGAGCTAGAGCAGAGTTCATTCTGTTCAGTGGTTTTACTTCTCAGCTTGCTCTCTTCTCAGTTACAGCACTTTCTGCACTTAATGGCACACTTCTGCAGACAGTGCTTGCTTCTCCAGGTGATAACACTGATGTTTATGGCTGCTGCCGAGGGGTGCTGTGCAGGGAGGCTTATACCTGCTCCCAGGCAGACCAAGATCACTTCTAAATCCTCTGTGCCATGTTGGAGTGCAGTAAGTCAGAGTAGGCTGCTGCAGAGAGGAGCAAACAGGACAGTGACACACAGATGTCACCTTCAGTTTAAATCTGAGGGATCACCAGGGTCAAGCTTCCTCTCCAATGACCAGTGTCCAAAAAGGACTCTGTGCAGCCTGCCTTTGATCCCGGTCCATGCATTCCAGAAAGCAGCTCCTGAATCGGGTTCCTGCCTGCCACCAAATGCAGTCTGGAAATTGCCCCTTTACCTGCCCACAGTCTCAGTGGTGATGGTTTTGTAATTGCCATCAGGAGATGGGTTTGCTGTTGGGTTTGTTTGTAGCTGTATGTGTAATACAGCTATAAGCAATGTATAATACCATCATTTATTATCAGACTGCTGGGGAGTGACAGGACTGGGGGGAATGGAGCAAAGCTGGAGGTGGGGAGAGTCAGGCTGGATGTGAGGAAGTTCTTGAGCATGAGAGTGGTGAGAGCCTGGAATGGGTTGCCCAGGGAGGTGGTTGAGGCCCCATCCCTGGAAGTGTTTAAGGCCAGGCTGGCTGAGGCTGTGGGCAGCCTGCTCTAGGGTAGGGTGTCCCTGTTCATGGCAGGGGGGTTGGAACTGGCTGATCCTTGTGGTCCCTTCCAACCCAGACTGATTCTATGATTTAACTGATGGCATTTTCATTAGAAGTGCTTCATTTTTCCAGCCCACAAGTCCCCTTCTCCCTTCCTCCCTTTCTCTTCCCCTTTGGGAAGAAGGTCTGGCACTTGTTCAGTGGCCAACCTAGCCCCAACCCTTGACATTTGTGTCTGCTGGAGAACAAGCAAGGGCTTTTGGGGCACTCTTCTCTAGACACCTAAGGTGAACCTAAAGAATCTATATTTCAAAAGGGCAGGAGCAGCCACCAGCCATCCTTATGGCAGCTGTAAAACAAAGAGCTCCCTGGGGCAGTTTGACTGACACAAACCTCTCTGGTTACTGCACGAGCAGCAGCACCACCTGGTGTGTTCGAGTGGTGGGGAAATGGCCTTAAGTTGTGCCATGGCAGGTCTAGGTCAGACGTTAGCATTTCTTTTTTTTTACTGCAAGAGTGGTCAGGCATTGGCCCAGGCTGCCCAGGGAGGTGGTGGAGTCCCCATCCCTGGAGGTGTTGAAAAACCTGTGGCCATGGCACTTGGATGCACAGTTTAGTGGCCACGGTGGTGATAGCTGATAGTTAAACTTGATGATCTTAGAGGGGTTTTCCAGCCTTTGTGATGCTAATTCCATGGTCCTCTACCTGTAAGTGAAGATGCTTTGTGCAAGGGGATAATTTCAGAAGTCATCTGTAAGTGACAGTGAAGTGCTGTACACGAAGGAGTTAGTCTGGGTTAGGATTTTCTTAGGGTTTGCTTGTTAGTCCAGAAGATTCCTCCTAATGCAGTGGGAAGCACAGGGGGCAACAGGAGATGTGCACCAGACTGTCTTCTGCACTTTGGAAAGCCTTAGGCAGCTGTTTTCCAGACAAGTTGATCTGGCAATACTCAGATTGGGAATTGTTGCCCTCTGCTCACAAGGCAGAGACAAAAAGCATGAAGAGGTTGGGCAGCAGGGGAGAGGCCTGGAAATTCTTCAAGGGCTAGGCAAGAAATTAATTGAGCCTGCTTGTAGAAAAGGGTGCTTAATTCTGGGCTTGCTTCAGTCTGTGCTTGTTCTAAAGCATGCAGTGAAGGTGTTCAGAAGGCAGTGGTAGGAATGAGTTCATTGCACACACAGGGAGCTGGTTCTGCAAAATGGATTAAAAGTTGTCCTGTGCTCCTTCTGTACAGAGTAACTTCAATGTGCTTTTTCCATACTCCCTATGAAGGACACATCTCTGATCCCACTGAGTGCCCACACTTCAGCTTCAGGAGGTATTTGACATCACTGGACTTGAAAAGACTGTTTGAGCATCCTGGAGTGTTGGAGGCAAGAAAGGCCACCACAAATTGCTTTAAAGAACAGCTCTGAGACTATAAAAAGCTGCTAGTGAGAGCTGTCCACATCCTAGGCAGGTGGATGGGGGTAATGAGTAGCTGTTAGTTGATGGAGGGTGGAGAGACACTAGAACAGGCTGCCCAGAGAAGTTGTGTTTAGGACCAGGCTGGATGAGGCTTGGAATAACCTGGGCTAGTAGGAGGTGTCCCTGCCCAAGGCAGGGGGGTTAGATCTTGGCAATCTTTAAGGTCCCTTCCAGCTCAAACCCTTCTATGATCCTATGACCTTTGTTTTCCTGTGTTCCAAAGCATGCTTCTTTAGGACTGTTGGGTGTGGTGGAGACTGAGAAAAGACTTTGAGAAGTACCAAAGAACTTTACAGGTCCCTGAAAGGAGATTGGAGTCAGGCTGGTGTTGGTCTCTTCTGCCTGGTATCAGTTGACAGAATGAAAGGAAATGGCCTAAAATTGTGCTGGGGAGGTTTAGGTTGGAGATGAGGAAGAATTTCTTTGCTGCAGGAGTGGTCAGACACTGGAATAGGCTGCTTGGAGAGGTGGTAGAGTCCCCATCCCCGGAGCTGCTCAAGAAACCTGTGGCCATGGCACCTGGGGACACAGTTTAATGACCACGG
The DNA here is from genome assembly GCA_013400475.1 of Tricholaema leucomelas. NCBI lineage: Eukaryota > Metazoa > Chordata > Aves > Piciformes > Lybiidae > Tricholaema lacrymosa > Tricholaema leucomelas. The sequence continues at coordinate 252,360 of WAAF01012138.1, forward strand.
TGGGGTTGGGTTGATGTTCTCAGAGGTCCTTTCCACCAACTTCCATGATTCTGTGACTGACTTGGACACCTGCTGAAGCTGTCTGGTCCTTGAATGTAAGTCGCCATGGCTGTTCTACAGTACTGCAGGCAGATTCCTCAGCCAAGTGAATAGCTGCAGACGGGGAGGGAGATGCAGAGAGGGCCGATTCAGAAATAGACTTCAAATATCATTAGCACTACTTTAACTCGTCCCATGGAGAGCCTGTCTGCACCATGGCAGTGATGGAGGTGAGCACAGCACTGCTGGACTTACAGGAGGAGATGCAGCTCCAGCAGACACAGATTTGCAGGGGTTTCTTACAGGTGCCAGACCTCCCTAGCTCTTTGTGCTTTGGAATTCAAGGCTATGCTCAAGAGGGAAGTGTATTCATCTCTTCCTTGATGGGCTTGAAGAGCTTCCCTCAGTGTTGGTGGGAATTAGGAATGGACTTTGATGGTAGAATCACAGAATTAACCAGATTGGAAAAGACCTCTGGGATCATTGAGTCCAATCTATCATCTGACCCTTGTAATTAACCCATGGCACTAAGTGCCCCATGCAGTCTCCTCTTAACCACCTCCAGGGATAGGGGCTCCACCACCTCCCCAGGCAGCCCATTCCAATGCCGATCACGCTTGCTGTGAAGAACTTCTTCCTAACATCCAGGTGGCCAAGAGAGCCAATGGCATCCTGGCCTGGATCAGGAACAGTGTGGCCAGCAGGACAAGGGAGGTTCTTCTGCCCCTGTGCTCAGCACTGCTCAGGCCACACCTTGAATGCTGTGTCCAGTTCTGGGCTCCTCAGTTCAAGAGAGAAGTTGAGGTGCTGGAAGGTGTCCAGAGAAGGGCAGCAAGGCTGGGGAGGGGCCTGGAGCACAGCCCTGTGAGGAGAGGCTGAGGGAGCTGGGGGTGTGCAGCCTGCAGAAGAGGAGGCTCAGGGCAGACCTCATTGCTGTCTGCAGCTCCCTGAAGGGAGGCTGTAGCCAGGTGGGGTTGGTCTTTTCTGCCAGGCAGCCAGCAACAGAACAAGGGGGCACAGCCTCAAGTTGTGCCAGGGCAGGTCTAGGCTGCAGGGGGTTGTTGTGGCCAAAGTAAGTTCAGCTTTGGATGCTGTGCTGGAGTGTGAAGTGGCAGTGCAGAGCAGGATCTGCAGGTGTGTCTGTATGCCCAATGCCTGGGGGATGTGGCTTTCAAACACTACATTACTTGGACAAGATAAGGCTTCTGGCCTGTCTGGCTGCTTTGGTGAGAGCTGCAGTAGTTGTGAAGAAGCGAGGGAGAGCTCTGCTCGTCTGTCAGATGAGAAGCTACTGTCATTAAGGTTGAAAGATCCTGTAGTGACTAAATCTTTGGTGCAAGGAGTAGCACTGATGACATCCAAACAGAAATAGCTTTCTGTGGAGTCAGAGCTACAGTCAGCTTCTGGAAAGTGCAGCTTGTTGAAGTTTAATCTCTCAGCTCACCGCAGAGGATTGATGCTGAGCATCCTCATCGTTCAGCCAGCCCTGTGAAGGCTTAACCGCAGCTGCACATAGAGAACTTGCAAAGAACTCTTTCAGGGAAGCAGGGAGGACAAGTACAGATTCTCCCTCACTGTTCACTTTCAGGATGTCCCAGGCTCATAGCTTCAGTGCCTTGCTGAGAAGTCTGCAGGTGGAAAAGTAATAGCCTTAATTTTACCCATTCTTCTTTTTCTTTTAGTTTGTGCTGTTGCTTCGCTCCTGGTCCTCAGGCTTAGAGCCGAAGCATGTGGGAGAGCATGAGTGAGGGAGAGCTGTCCCATTGCTCATCTTAGAATCAGAGAATCAAGCAGGGTGGAAGACACCTCCAAGCTCATGCAGTCCAACCTAGCACCCAGCCCTAGCCAATCAACCAGACCATGGCACTAAGTGCCCCATCCAGGCTTTGCTTGAACATCTCCAGGGATAGCAACTCCACCACCTCCCTGGGCAGCCCATTCCAATGCCAATCACTCTCTCTGCCAACAACTTCCTTCTAAGATGCAGCCTAAACCTGCTCTGGCACAGCTTGAGGCTGTGTCCCCTTGTTCTGTTGCTGGTTGCCTGGCAGAAGAGACCAACCCCACCTGGCTACAGCCTCCTTTCAGGGAGCTGCAGACAGCAATGAGCTCTGCCCTGAGCCGCCTCTTCTGCAGGCTGCACACCCCCAGCTCCCTCAGCCTCTCCTCACAGGGCTGTGCTCCAGGCCCCTCCCCAGCCTTGCTGCCCTTCTCCAAACACCTTCCAGCACCTCAACATCTCTCTTGAATTGAGAAGCCCTGAACTGGACACAGGACTCTTTGTACTTCCTCTCTGTCTCTAGTTCAGCTCAGTATGCCAGACCTGAGCATGTTTTTGCTTTGACATGCAGCTATCATATCAACAGTTTAAATTTACTGTATCATGTTCAACTTTGTCTGCAGTTCTGCTCTCAGGGTGTGCATCCTCCAGTGCATACCCTTCTGTGTCAAGTCACATTGTGCATCAGAATGCCTCTGAGCCCCGTGGAAGGCAGGGAGAGCTGTGCAGTGTGTTTTTAACACTAGAGGCAGAGGGAAACCTTCTGTAGATGATATCCAACAGTGAATCATTCAAGGTGCATTGGTGTTTATTTCTTTCTACAGAAGGGCCAATCCAATCCCATGGATTTTTATTTTCCTAAGGAAACCCAGATGTAGAGTTTGTTTGCTGGGGGTGTGTGCTTTGTATTGTTGGGTTTTTTCTCTGTTCTTCTGACCGAAGTCCAAGAGCTGGAGCACTTCTGCTATGAGGGTGGGTTGCAAGAGCTGGGGCTGTTTGGCCTAGGGAAGAGAAGGCTCCAGGGGGACCTTAGAGCTGCCTGCCAGTACCTGAAGGGAGCCTGCAGAGGGACTTTTTGCCTGTCTTTATAGAAGATGGTGAAGGGAACCTAACAAAAAGGGCAACATGTTGTACAGTGAGACTGGTGAAACACTGGCACAGGTTGCCATGAGGTGGGAGATGCTCCATCTCTGGAAATGAATTCAAGGTCAGCTTGAATAGGGCTCTGAGCAACCTGCTCTAGCTGAGGATGCTCATTGTGTGGAAGACAGAAGTAGATGACCTTTAAAGCTCATTTCCAACTCAAAACATTCTGTGATTCTATGAAAACATTTCCTGATTCCTATGGTTCTAAGCAAGATGCTCTTGGGACCCCAAGAACAAGCACAGCACCCAGGTAATGCAGCTTGCTTCTCAGCTGGGCTGCCTTGTCCTTATAGCTGCCTGATTGCCAGGAAAAGAGGTTGCTGTATGGGTGGTGGTGCACTGCTTGTGCAGTTATGGTGAGGACTAGAAGCTGTTCTCAGGATGGTGTTTGGAGCAGACTGCTGCCGAATGGCAGTCGCCTTGTTATGGCTATTAATGCTGGCCCCTCAATGAGGAATAAATACAACTGCATTGCTACTGCTTACATGGGAAGTGAATTGCAGCTGATGATAAATGCAGCCTTCCCAGCAATTGGTAGCTGGCTTTGTCCCCTCCAGTCTGGAGGAGGAGGCTATGCAGTTGCTCAGCCACAATGACTGTAACTAATGAGGAAGCCAAAGCCCCTTATCTCAGCTGATAAATCCTCAGCTCCTTACATCTGTCTTCAGCACTGTCACTTGAGTGCTCAGCTCTGCCACCGGGTTTCTTGCAGGAGGAGGTAGGCTCAGGCTTGCTGAGCAGGGTAACCACATCCAGCATTTCACGTGAGGCAATCTGGACAGAAATGTCTCCAATTGAAAGTAACTGTTCCCAGTCCTCTAGCAAAGCACTGCTCTGTTATCTGCTTGCTACTTTGGGACCACACAGACAGCTCTGCCTGCGAAACCATCACTCTCTGCACACAATCACATAGTGGTAGGGCTTGCAAGGGGCCTTCAAGGCTTGTTCAGTCCTAGTCCCCTGCCAGAGCAGCATCACCCACGGCAGGGCACACAGGAACACATCCAGGTGGGGCTGGAAAGGCTCCAGAGAAGGAGTCTCCACAATCTCTCTGGGCAGCCTGCTCCAGGGCTCCAACACTCTCACAGGGACAAAGTTTCCTCTCCTGTTTCTGTGGCACCTCCTCTGCTCCAGCTTGCCCCCAGTGCCCCTTGTGCTGCCCTTGGCCACCCCTGGGCAGAGCCTGGCTGCATCCTCTCAACACTGCCCTGCACATCTTTAGCACAGCACTGAGGGCAGCCCTCAGGCTCCTCTGCTGCCAGCTGCCAGCCCCAGCTCCCTCAGCCTGGCCTCCCAGGAGAGGTTCACTGCCTGCAGCAGCTTGGGGGCTCTGGGCTGGCCTCTCTCCAGCAGTTCCCTGAGGTCCTCCTTGAATGAAGGAGCCCAGAACTGGACACAGTACTCCAGATGTGGCTTCAGCAGGGCAGAGTAGAGGGGCAGGGGAACCTCTCTCAACCTATGAACCACAGCCCTTCTAGTATGCCTCAGACTGCCCTTGGCCTTCTTGCCCACCAGGGCACATTGGTGGCCCATGAGCATTGTGTTGTTTATCAGCACTCCCAGCTCCCTTGGGGAAAAGGTGCTCTCCAACAGTTCAGTCCCCAACCTCTACTGGTCCCCGGGGTGGTTGTTTCCCAGATGCAGGACTCTACCCTTATCCTTGTTGGATTTAATTCAGTTCCTCCCTGCCTAAGTCCTCAGCCTCCTCTTGCTCAAGAACAGGTTTTCTCCCTCACCTATCAAGACTTAGAGTCAATTCCACCACCCCAGGTGAAAATAGAAATGAGAATAAGGTCCAGGAATGTCCAACTGTAGAAATCTTCCCATTTTGTTGGATGGTGAAAGGTGAGAGCTTTAAGTGCTGAGTTTAAACTGTGCACTTCACAGTCACTTCTTTTGGGATGTATTCCCTAAGTCTCCTCAGCAGAGCTAATCTGGCTATCAAAATCCTTGCTGTGTGCTCAGCAGTGTCAGGAAAGCTACATTTTGGGGAGTGGGTTAGTTTATTCTCCCTACACTCTGTCTTCACATTTCAGTCTCATCACTTTAAACACAGTTCTAATACCCTGCCACGTATAAAAACAAGGTCAACTGTTCTTTAAGTCTTTGGACCATCCTCCCATCCTCTCTTCTGAGAGCCACACTTTCCTTGCCCTTCCCTACTCCCCCAGGATTGCCCTGTCCTCTGAGTTCTCAAAGATAATTGCTAATGGTTCTTAGATGGCTTCAGTTAATTCCTTGAGTACTTGAAAGTGCATTTCATTTGTCCCTACAGCTTGACTGTGTCTAACTTAAATATTCTCCAACCTGTCCTTTTCATTTTCCTGTCCTTTGCTTTTATCTCCCAGATAAAACTAATTGTTCAAATACCTGGCTTTAATTAACCTTAGTGCAAACTGCAGGCAGGCAGGATTTGGATTCTTGAGCTTTCCTGCACTGCCATTCTTTGTTGGGCCGTGGGAGCTGGCTGGGTTTGTCTGTTGTTGTGGATGCTGCATTTCTAGAGCTCTCTTCCTTGATTGCATTCTCATTACCAGCTGCCCACAGCTCGCTTTGCACCTCTGCCTTTCCAGTCCCTCCCTACCATACTCGTGCTACTCTTCGTTAATTGTGTTTCCCCTTTCAGCACAGCTCCACTTCAAGTACAATTTGCTGTTGATGATCTGGGTTGTGGAAGAGGTCCTGAGTCTCTCGATTTTTCCCTTTTCTCCTGTGCCAGGGTCGTTTGATCTTGTGCCCCGAACAGGCTGTCCTTCAGCACCTGTGTTAGAGGGTTTGCTGTGGGCTTTAACCCCAGGGACCATCTTTACCAGTTCTACACTGTGCTGACACTCCCTTCAGTCTGCAATTCTCCACTGCCTTTGGAAGGATGACCATAACTGTTCTGTGAATGTTTACATCTGCCTTCAGATTTAAGCCAATGATTCCTGTTCTCTTTCCTTCATGTTCCTGCCTCTGTGAAGAGAGAAAGCCAAAAGACCTCAGGATGCCAATTGAAAGTGTGGAAGCTTGGGAGTACCTATGGTGTCCTTGGATGGCAAGCCCATCTCCAGTTTGGTCACTGTCCACTGATGGAGCCAAAGCAGCAGCATCTGAGATTCTTCTCCTCTTTTAAATGGGTTGTATAAGGAGCACAACTGACACAAGGGACAATGACAGGCCAAGGGGGAATGGTTTGGAGCTGAGGCAGAGCAGGGTTTGAGTGGAGCTGAGGAAGAAGCTGTTGAGTGTGAGGGTGGTGAGAGTCTGTCCCAGGCTGCCCAGGGAGGCTGTGGCTGCCTCCTGCCTGGGGGTGTTGCAGGCCAGGCTGGATGAGTCCTTGAGCAGCTGAGTGTAGCTGAGAGGTGTCCCTGGGCATGGCTGGGAGGTTGGAGCAGATGAGCTCTGAGGTCCCTTCCAATCTGAGCCTTTCTGTGATTCTGTGGACACAATGAACTAGTCTTAGCTGATGTGCATAGCTTCCCCTTCTCCTGGATGCTTCTACTCATGTGAAGCCTTTTTGTCCTTCTCATTCCTTGCCTGTGTCTGTCCCCAACCAGCTTCTCTGTGCTGCAGCTGTTCCTCTCTCCTTCCTTCCTCACCTCAGAGCCCTCACTCAGCATACCCAGAGCTATTTCAATAACTGCAGCTGTGCCACTAAATTGTAACTTTCAGATTGTTATTGGAAAACTAAATTGAGATGTGCCTAATGATCCCAGGAGAAGGATCTCCCAGCACAGCATAGTCTAACAAATTCAGTGGCAATCTAGTGGGGGAGGAAATGAAGCAGTGCTGGAAATCCAGGGCTGTGACAGCAGCTCAGGTTCAAACCCTTTCTGGCTCCCTGCGTGTGCATTTCATACAGCTATCAGAACCAGCTTCTTCTGGAGGCTTAGCTGCTGGCTCTTCTTTCTCCACGAGCCCTCCCAGAAGCTCCTTGCCACAGCCTTATTTGCCAGCTAGCCTCCTGTTGCTGTTGTCTGAACCACACCATTGTAGGAACATCCAGCACTTCTTGTTCCATCACTGGGAATGACCTGCCCTGCTTTTGTCATAGCCAAGGAGGGTCCTTGGCCTGCCAGGACTACAGCTCTGCTTCCTCCTGCCCAGGACTGCACCACGGGCAGCATGGCAGAAGCAAAGCAGTCATCTCATCATGGGCCATTGAGTGCTTACTGTTAGCCCACCAAAGCAGGCTTTGTCTGCCCCTGGGATCTAGGAGACAGGTGGAGACACATCTGGCTCCATGCTGGCCCTTGCCTGAGGGTCTCTTTGCTCCATCAGTGCCACAGTGCTGCCTCATTCCTTTCTTCTCCTCTAGAAAACCAGACTCAACAAAACATTTGCTTCCCTTTTGCACTGAGCTGCACAAGGGGCATGGAGGAGCAGAGCAGCCTTTGAGCAGTGTCACAGCCTGCATGGCTGCTGTTTGCCGCCAAGGAGTGGCCTTGGAGCCAGAGGTGGGGACTGCTTCACAGCTTTCACTTTGGACGTCTTAAGCTGTTACTGCCTTAGGGCTTCTGTGGAAGTGCAGGTGCTGCAGGTGAAAGCAATGTCCTACCCATTTTGGTGCACAAAGTCCTTTCTCCATCTTGTGCAAAGCCACTCCACATGCATGGACCAAGAGTCAGCTCCCAGGCAGTTCTGCTGGTGTACAGGGAGACAATCATAGAATCAGTCAGGGTTGGAAGAGACCACAAGGATCATCTAGTGCCAACCCCCTGCCATGGGCAGGGACACCTCACACTAGAGCAGGCTGTCCAGAGCCTCATCCAGCCTGGCCTTAAACACCTCCAGGGGTGAGGCTTCCACCTCCTCATGGCAGAGCAGCTCCAGCCTTCTGCTCATCCTCGTGACCCTTCTCTGGACACCTTCCAGCATATCCATATCACTCTTGTCCCAGGGGCTCCAGAACTGGATGCAGTACTCTAGGTGGGGTCTCAGCAGTGTGGAGCAGAGGGGGAGGCTGTGGTTGCTCTCTGGGCTGCTAGAGCACACTCTCAGCTCACACTGAGCTTCTCATCCACCAGCACTCCGGAGTCTCTCTCCTCAGGGCTGCTCTCAAGCCAGTCCCTACCCAGCCTATATTGGTGCTTGAGATTGCTTTAACCCAGCTGCAGGACCTTGCACTTGGGCTTGTTGAACTTCAGGAGTCATGGAACCTTACCATGGTTGGGTTGGAAGGGACCTTTCAAGACTGTCTAGTCCAACCACCCTGCAGCAGGCAGGGACCTCGTTGCAGGGCGTTGTGTAATGGCCGTGGTGGTGTTAGGTTGGTGACTGGACTTGATCTTAGTGGTCTGTTCCAACCAAAACTCTTCTGTGATTCTGTCTGTAGCTAGACAGGTTGTCCTGTCCAATCTTAGCTGGAGTGTTTCAGAGATGAGGTTTCTACCACCTCTCTGGGCAGTCTCTGCCACTGTTTCAGCACTCTCATTGGTTCAGGGAGAGAATGGCTGTGCAAGAGCTGGATGTGTGCTTACAGCTGAAATAAATTCACTTGTGTCTATCCATAGCTTTTTGGCCTGCCCAGCAGGAAATAATCAGACCAAGGGTTGGATGAGATGATTTTAAAGGTCTCTTCTATGGTTCTATGGAAGATTGGGCCAGATGGATGGGGAGGGGAAATCACTTGTAATTTGCAAAGGAAAATAGTTCCATCTCAGTGAATTTGGCAGGCAAATAAGGAGAAAGAACATTCCCCAGCACGTGAAAAAACACTGTCCAGTCCCAAAGTACATTAACTTACCAGAGAGCCATGGACTGCTAGAATGGCTCAACTTGGAGGGGGCCTCAGAGATCATCTGCTCCAACCTTGCCACCGTGGGCAGGGACATCTCTCCACTAGACTCAGCTGCTCCAGACCTCCTCTAACCTGGCCTTGAATGCCCCCAGCACACAGCTGCCTTCTGGGCTGCACCAGGGCACTGCTGCCTCCTGAGGAGCTTCTCATCCTCCAACGCCCCCAAGTCTCTGCAGAGCTACTCTCACAAGATCCATTCTTTGCTCTTTACTTCTCTTTCAGACTCCTCAATCCCACATGGGCTGCTGATAGGTACATTTATGGTTGCAATTGCTTCATGCTGAAATTCTCTTTTCTCCTTGCACCTGCCTGGCATTCAGCCACAGCTTTTGCTAGGCTGGTACTGTGTGTCTGTAATTTGCATACTGAAAGATGAAGCCAGGAGGGGTTTGATGTTTCCTGTTAGTTTTGTAATTAAGAAATTAGTGCAACAAGCTAAGATGATCTCTAATCTTATGTCTGTGCTAAATACAGAGAGAGGCAGATTCTGATTGGACTTTGCTAACTGTGAGCTGTGTCTCTTTTGCATTGCTGGCAAGGGAAATCCTGTCCTGGGCTGCAGCCAGAGCAGTGTGGGCAGCAGGGCAAGAGAGGGAATTGTGCTTTGGCTCTGCTCAGATCTCATCTCCAATCCTGCTTCCAGTGCTGCTGTCCTCAGCAGAAGGACACAGAGAAATCAGAGTGAGGTCCAGAGGAGGTCACAAAGATGCTCCCAGGGCTGCAGCAGCTCTTCTGAGAGCACAGGCTGAAGGAGCTGGGGGGGTGCAGCCTGCAGAGGAGAAGGCTCCAGGGGCACCGCAGAGCTGCCTGCCAGTGCCTGAAGGCATCCTGCAGGAAGGCTGCAGAGGGACTTGTGCTGAGGGGGTCTGAGACAGGCCAAGGGGGAATGGTTTGGAGCTGAGGAAGAAGTTGAGTGTGAGGGTGGTGAGAGTCTGTCCCAAGCTGCCCAGGGAGGCTGTGGCTGCCTCCTGCTTGGGGGTGTTGCAAGCCAAATTGGATGAGAGGTTGGAGGGGATGCTCTGAGGTCCCTCCCAACCTGAGCCCTTCTGGGACTCTATGGCTGTCGGGAAGCAGCCTTGCTGGAATGTACATAATCCAACAAAACCCATTCAGCCCTCTCCCATTATCTGGTTATTGGTTTATGATAGAAATTCAGCTGCCTGTATTCATTCTATTTGAGGAACAAAACTATTGGGCTTGGTGTCTGCAAGTGGAACTGTGACAGCTTTTGGAGGCTGAATGCACAGACTGGAGAAGTCTCTGCACAAGCAGGGACTAAGTTTTCTGAGGAGACTTTCAAACATAGGTGGCAATTGTCATTGTAGTGACAAATAGAGGCACTTAAGCCTAGGAGTTGGTATTTTTAGCATATTTAAATTATTCAAATCTAGTTCCTTCTAACTTTAACCTGCTGCCATGGCAATCAGGCTGTATATTAGCAGGTTTAAGTGTGTAGCTGACTAATCAGCTGCAAAGTCTGCCTACAGGCTGCGGGGCTTTTGTTCAGCCAGCTCCTTCAACAGTGCAAGAAAGAAGTAGTGTGGAGAAACCTAGGCCACTTCAGTCAGCCACATGGATGCTTCAGCAGTCACAGGCAGACAGGATGCTAGGGGTTGGAGGGGACCCAATGAGATCGAGTCTAAACCCCCTGCCAGAGCAGGACCACACAATCTAGCTCAGGGCACACAGGGACACATCCAGACAGGCCTGGAAAGGCTCCAGAGAAGGAGACTCCACAACCTCTCTGGGCAGCCTGTGCCAGTGCTCTGGGACCCTTCCAGGCAAGAAGTTCCCTCTTGTGCTGAGCTGGAACCTGCTGTGCTGCAGCTTCCATCCATTGCTGCTTGTCCTGTCCCAGGGAGCAGTGAGCAGAGCCTGTCCCCCCCTCCTGACCCCCAGCCCTCAGATAAACACTGATTAAAGCTCCTCTCAGTCTCCTCTTCTCCAGACTAACAGCCCCAGGTCCCTCAGTCTCTCCTCATCAGGCAGTGCTCCAGTCCCCTCATCATCCTCATGGCCCTCCCTTAGACTCTCTCCAGCAGATCCCTGTCGCTCTTAAACTGGGGAGCCCGAACCTGAAGGCAGTACTCAAGATGGGGTCTCAGCAGGGCAGGGGAGGAGGAGAACCTCCCTTGATCTGCTGGACAATTCTGTTTAAAGCCCCCCAGAGACAGAGGCAGCATTGGAGGTGGGATCTCAGCAGAGCAGAGGGGCAGATTTGCTTGCAGAGCTTACATTGCTGTGTGATGTGGGCAGCAGGGTAGCTCTCTGCTCCTGTCCCTCACCACTGGCTCCCAGGGCTGCCAATGAAACGTTTCCTAATAGCTGGCCCTGCAGTGCCCCTTCCCTTATCCCATAACCTTGGAGACAGTTCCAGTGGCTCTTGAATCTTATCAGCTGGGGAACAAACAACTCTCTCGATACCCTTTGACTTTCTTCTCCTGCAGCACTCATATGTTTTTTATGGTCATATAATTTTTAATCAACCACTGAGTCTGTAACCTGCATGTGAGAAATGAATCCCACTGCTGCCCTTGCATCAGCTTGGAGCTCTCAAACCTGAGCTGCAGTTCTGCCTCTTTACTGCCAATTTACTTTCACAGGATTCTGCAATATTAATTATTGCAAGCACATTTACAGTTAATGGATCTGCCCCATAAGTGTCTTTCCTCTGGGCTATTTCTACTTCCAGTGTTACAATGTCTGTCTTGTTCAATATCTTTATTGGTGATCTGGACCAGGGGATTGAGTCCAGCATCAGTAAATTTGCAGATGACACCAAGCTAGGAGCAGGTGTGGATCTTTTGGAGGATAGGAGAGCCCTGGAGAGGCACCTGGCCAGGCTGGATGGGTGGGCAGAGACCAATGGGATGAGATTGAACAAGGCCAAGTGCAGGGTTCTACACTTTGGCTACAACAACCTCAAGCAACACTACAGGCTGGGGACAGAGTGGCTGAGAGCAGGCAGGCAGAGAGAGACCTGGAGGTGCTTGTAGAGAGTAGCTGACCATGAGCCAGCAGTGTGCCCAGGTGGGCAGCAGAGCCAATGGCATCCTGGGCTGGCTCAGGAGCAGTGTGGCCAGCAGGACAAGGGAGGTTCTTCTGCCCCTGTGCTCAGCACTGCTCAGGCCACACCTTGAGTGCTGTGTCCAGTTCTGGGCTCCTCAATTCAAGAGAGATGTTGAGGTGCTGGAAGGTGTCCANGCTGAGCTTGGAGGTCTCTTCCAACCTGCTTGATTCTATGATACCTGTAAGAGTAATTCCCAGTGCAGTCCCAGTTATTGTCAGCACTCTGTCACCACCTAAGCAGCCCCCAAGTCCCCCCTTCACCAGAAGCATAGCAAGCACTCAGGACAAGCAGCATCCAGACAGCCACTCATGAAAACTTGAGCAAATAACTGAGCCTCACAATGTTTTTTTCAAGAAGGAAACCTCACTTTAGCACCAGTTCCCCTCACTGAAGCTGTAAGTCAGCTGAAGTCAGGAGATTAATAATAAACCCACCAAAGAACTGACCCTGATGTTTCAGGTCATTAGTTAGAAATTATTTCTGCTGTACACTATTGTACCCTTGCTTCCCTCTTGTCAGAAAGAGCAGATTCCACTCTTTAAAACAAAACCCTTCCAGTGATTTACCTAGTGCTGGGGAAGCTGCTCAGTCACAGCACTCAACAGGAGCAGTGGTCAAGTGCAGCCAGGAACCTCCTTCCCTAAATGTCTGAAGAATAATTAATTCACGTGGAACAAAAGGCTCAGAGCAAGAGGTTTTTTGTAGCCTTTCAGGATATTTAGGAGCTCCTTACCAAAAATAAGAAAGCAATAAGCAACTGCATTAGCTTAGGCTCTCCAAGATAGGCAAAACAGGGACAAGTGCAGAGTCTTGCATCCAAGGAGGAGCAGCAACAGGCACCAGCACGGACCGGGGATTGTCCTGCTGCAAAGCAGCTCCAGGCAGAAAGAGCTTGGAGAGCTGGTGCACAGCAAGTGCTGCATGGGACAGCAACAGTCCCTGGGGCCAAGGGGGGCAGCAGCATCTGGGGTGCAGCAAGAAAAGTGTCTCCAGCAGGGCTAGGGAGGTTCTGCTGCCCCTCTGCTCTGGAATACTGTGTCCAGTTCTGGACTCTCCAGTTCCACAGGGACCTGCTGGAGAGAAGCCAACAGAGAGCTGTGAGAGTGGTTGGAGGACTTGAACATCTCTACAGTGGAGAAAGGCTGAGAGCTCTGGAGCTGCTTAGTTTGCAGTGGAGAAGGCTGAGAGGGATCTGATCAATGTCCATAATCATCTGAGGGGTGGGTGCCAGGAGGAAGGCTCCAGGCTCTGTTTGGTGGTGCCCAGTGACAGGACAATGGGCAACAGGCACAGGCTGGAACCCAGGAGGTTCCACCTCAACACGAGAAGGCACTTCTATATGGTTAGAGTGGTGGAGCCCTGGAGAGGCTGTCCAGAGAGCCTCCTTCTCTGGAGACTTTCCAACCCTCTCTGGAGACTTTCCAACCCCCCCTGGATGTGCTCCTGTGTGCCCTGCCCTGGGTGATCCTGCTCTGGTGGGGGGATTGGATTTGATGATTTCTGGAGGTCCTTTCCAACTCTTAACGTTCTGTTGTTGACATGAAGGAAAAAGTTTAGCGCTGGTCTCCAAGGGACACTCCTGCCCTGGCCCCCAGGGAGCTCTCAGAGAGTCAGTTTGGCTTCTTGCACGCTCTGGTCCTGCAGCCTGCCTGTGTGAGGCTGTGCTCTTGTTGACTTTAGTAGGACTTTCATCCCAGCATGGATAAAAGTTTATGAATCAAGGCATTAGCTGATATTTGTGGCTTCACTCTGAATTGATTTCTTGGAGACCACAGCCAGCTCCAGTTATGCTGGAAATGTCAGGACAGCTCTGATATTAAGACACTTCTCTCTGGGTATTTTTCCCCACAGTGACTAGCTGCAGAGTTTTCTGACAGCTGCTGGCTGCTAACTGCAGATTCATCTCTTCAAACAGGGAGTTCTGCAGCTTGGGTGGAAAGTCTCCAGACACTGAAAAGAATGTTCCCTTCTACCCAGCAGAGGGATAAGGTGAACTAGACATTCACAGACCCCATCCTAAGCAAATCTGAAGGTATCGAGGCATGAAAACAGGGGTGGGTTCTGCCTCCTGATCTTAAGGAGCCTGTTGAGTATATGACAGCAGCAGGCCATGTTGGGGACAGCTGCGATGCTGTCACAGCCAGAAGTGGCAGCCCTGAGAGAAATGTTGTTACTGCACTAGTGCACAGCCAGGGCTTTCTAGGGCTGCTTTAGCTACACCCTGGGAGGTGCATGTCACAGCACCATGCAGGATGGCAAAGCCCCTCAGGAGCACCAAGTCCAACCTAGAACCCTACTCTACAAGATTCACTTAAAGCACAGCCATAAGCACCACATCCAAACCACCCTTAAACACAGCCAGGCTGGGTGACTCCACCACCTCCCTGGGCAGCTCATTCCACTCCCTGACCACTCTATCCATGAAAAACTTCCTCCTAATGTCCAGTCTACACCTCCCCAGCCTCAGCTTGAGGCCATTACCCCTTGTTCTGTCTCCAGTTCCCCGTGAGCAGAGCCCATCAGCAGCCTCTCCACAACGTCCCTTCAGGTAGCTGTAGACAGCAATGAGGTCTGCCCTCAGCCTCCTCTTTTTCAGGCTCTGTGGCACAATCTGATCTCTACCTGAACTGCTTCCATAGAGTTCCCCTCTTTGAGGAGATGCCTTCTGGATCTTCTGCTACAGACCTGGAAACCTGAGACAGAAACTGTAAAAGGAGGTTTGAGTAATTGCTACAGAAGCAGGTGAGCAACCAGCACAGCTCCCAGTGCTGCCTCCAAATCCCTGCACATCCACAGCTGCTCCTGCCACTGCAGGGGAAATAGATCCACCTGCTTTGTTCCTCTGAGCTTCCTCAGCCTCCTTTTCTTCAAATTAAACAGCCCTCAGTTGCTTCTCATAAGATTCATCACAGAATGGGTAGGGTTTGGAAGGGACTTCCAAAGGTCATTCAGTCCAAGCCCCCTGCCAGAGCAGCCTGCACAGGAACACATCCAGGTTGGGGCTGGAAAGGCTCCAGAGAAGGAGACTACACAACCTCTCTGGACAGCCTGCTCCAGGGCTCCAACACCCTTACAGGGAAGAAGTTTCCCCTCCTGTTCCCATGGCACCTCCTCTGCTCCAGCTTGCCCCCAGTGCCCCTTGTGCTGCTCTTGGGTACCCCTGGGCAGAGCCTGGCTGCATCCTGCCCACACTGCCCTGCACATGTTGCAGGACTTGTGCAGTCTTTCAGCACTTTCCTCCATTTTCAGCTGCACATTTCCTTTGTCTCTGAACTCTCTGTCATGTAGAGGTTTATTGATGACAGTGTTCACCAGACTGAAACCTCTGTAAATATTTTGCAAGATATACATGAGCTTCTCCCTGGGATATCTCTTCTGCTGCATTCAGCATGGAAGGCCAAAGCCTGGATGCTCTCCCAGCAAAGCAAGGGAACAGACATCTCTCCTGCTTTCTGTCAGGGGGAAGATAATTGTATGAAAGATAAAGTAAGGACTTCTGTGAGGCTTTTCTTGTTGTACAATAGCAGTAATGTGTTGCCTGCATCAGCAAGAGGATCTAAAGCTGCGCAGCCTCTGGACACGACCAGCTCAAAGAAATTGGCTCTTTGCTGTGCTGGCAAACGCAGACCTGTGCCTTGTGTTCCTCACCATTTGCTCTGCTCTTCTCCAAGCCTGGAGACCCATACAGTAACCTTTATTTTTTGTCTCTTCTGCCATCCTCTTTCTTCAGGGATTTTTCTGTCGCCTTTGTCTTGTGGCACTGATGCTGAATGCAGATGAGCTGCTGCTACCTTCCTCTCAGTGCTTACTTCCAGAATATTAAGTTCCAAACAAACCTTTTGGAATTTGGGGGAGGAATTTTGTGGGATAGGTCTATACCTGCTTCAGTTACTGACCACGAAGAAAGAAGCAAGTGTGCAGATGACACCAAGCAATGTGTCACAGGCGACTTGCTAGATGGCAGGGATCCATCCGGAGGGACCTGGGCAGGCTGCAGAGGTGTGCCCAGGCCAACCTCATGGCATTCAACAAGGCCAAGTGTAAGGTCCTGCATCTGAGTCAGCACAATCCCAAGCACAACTCCAGGCTGGATGTGGGGAATGGCTGAGAGCAGCCCTGAGGAACAGGCTCTGGGGGATTCTGCCCCTTTGCTCTGCTTTCCTCAGATCCCACCTGGAGTCTTGTGTGCAGTTCTGGAGCCCCCAGCACAAGCAGGACATGGAAGTGTTGGAGCCAGTCCAGAGGAGGCCACCAAGATGCTCAGAGGGCTGCAGCAGCTCTGCTCTGAGGACAGGCTGAGAGAGTTGGGGCTCTGGAAGATGGAGAAGAGAAGGCTTGGAGGAGGCCTTGGAGTGGCCTTGCAGTATATGAAGGGGGCTACAAGACAGCTGAGGAGGGACTATTGACAAGGTCTGGTAATGAGAGGCGAAGGGGTAATGAGTTTCATTTGGGAGAGGGGAGATATAAATTAGATGTTAGGAAGAAGTTCTTTGCAGTGAGGGTGGTGAGATACTGGCACAGGTTGCCCAGGGAGGTGTTCAGGGCCAGGTTGGATGAGACCTTGAGTGACCTGATCTAGTGGGAGGTGTCCCTGCCTATAGTAGGGAGTTGCAACTGGCTGAGCTTTGAGATCCCTTCCAACCTAAACCATTCTATGATTCTAGGCTGCCACGCCGATGGTGCTGAATCAGTCACTTCACTGCTTTTGACTGGCTCATATTGCTCAAGCATGTAAAGCTTGGTGCAGTACAAGTGTTTGGTGTAGTTATTCCTTGTAAAGTGGTAGTAGCAAGTTGAGGAGCAGCAGCAAGTTGTTGAGGGCTGTTAGGCTGCCTGTACAAAACACAGGTGGAGAAATGGTCCTAATTAGTGTCAATGAAGTATTTACTTATAATTATGCCTGTCTCCAAAGACTGCCCTTTGGTTTTGCTGTGCAGCTCTGGCTCTGGGAAGGAAGGGAATATGTGCTCTTTATGGCTAAAAGTGCTTTTCTGAAGTGGATATTTAGTGGTGCTCTTGACAGGAACTTACTCATCCAGAGGAAGTCAATAGGACAACCACAACAGACCTAGCAGGATCCTTGCACTCGATACCAGCAGCAGCCAGGCTTAGCCTGGAAAGCAAAGGCACACAGAAGCCTCTATCATCTCAGGGGTTACTTGCTCTTCAGTCCCGGGTTTTGCTTTTTGTCTCTTCCACATCCCACTGCACAGAAGGGAACAGGACAAAAAGCCACAGCCAAGAGGGCAAGTGTGAAGAACAATAAACACAGGAGAAGCTGAAACGTGTCCAAATTGCTGCCGGTGCCAAGCAGCATGGCCCTTACAGGGGGCTTTGCAGAGGGAGCTGGGGGTGCTGAATGGATTTGCTTTCCCCTAAGCCATCCATAAAACAAAGCTTGAGCTGGTATTCAAATGCTGCTTTATCAGTTCCTGTTGAGGAGAGCACTCCAACCTCACTGCTTCTTTCCTTGCTGTGTTGCACCTTTTGCTCTTAACAGCTTGGCTGAGATGTTTGTCTCTGGGTTTGGACATTCTGGAGTGAGGCAGTGAAAAGGAGTGAGGTGGTGAAAGCTGAGCTCCCCACCCTGTTTTATTTCCCCCCCTGTGCTGGTGATGATGGAGCTGTGCTCTGCTATGTGCTGCTCACAGCTTTGAGAACATAACCTCAAATGTGAGCTGCTTCTGTGCTCTGCTTCTTGGCTGCATAATGTAGACATTAGGAGTCTGGAAGCAAGGGAAGGGTCAGAAATCAGTTCTGCAGTCAAATGACTCAGGTAAACAAGAGGTAAACAACCCCTCCTGCTGCAGGACTGCCACGGAGGGGAATGGTCTGCAGAGGAGAGGAATCAGAGGCTCACAGGATGTCAGGGGTTGGAAGGGACACAAAGAGATCATCCAGTCCAACCCCCTGCCAGAGCAGGACCACACAATCTAGCTCAGGGCACACAGGAACACATCCAGACAGGCCTGGGAAGGCTCCAGAGAAGGAAACTCCACAACCTCTCTGGGCAGCCTGTGCCAGGACTCTGGGACCCTTCCAGTCAAGAAGTTCCCCCTTGTGTTGAGCTGGAACCTCCTGTGCTGCAGCTTCCATCCATTGCTGCTTGTCCTGTCCCAGGCAGCAGTGAGCAGAGCCTGTCCCCCTCTACTGACCCCCAGCCCTCAGAGATTTATAGACATTGATTAAATCCTCTCTCAGTCTTCTCCAGACTAAGCAGCCCCAGGTCCCTCAGTCTCTCCTCATCAGGCAGTGCTCCAGTCCCCTCATCATCCTCATAGCCCTCCCTTGGGCCCCCTCCAGCAGATCCCTGTCCCTCTTGAACTGGGGAGCTGAAACCTGAAGGCAGTACTCAAGATGAGGTCTCAGCAGGGCAGAGTAGAGGAGGAGGAGGAGAACCTCCCTTGATCTGCTGGACACTCTTTTCTTAATGCATCCTTGGACCCCATTGGCTCCCTTGGCCACAAGGGCACATTGCTGTGCCAGGGATGTTCTCCACCAGCACTCCCGGGTCCCTCTCCACAGGGCTGCTCTCCAGCGGATCACCTCCCAGCCTGTGCTGGTGCAGTTTGTTATTACTTCCCAGGGAAGGGGTCTGGAACTTTACTGCCTAGGAGAAAAACTGAAATAGTCCACACTCCCCCATCCGTAGAATGGTGGGGGCTGGAAGGGCATCTCTGCAGATCACCTCCTCCAACTGCCCTGCTGACACAGGCACACCTAGAGCAGATTGCACAGGATCACCATGCCCTGGTGGATTTGGAAGTTCTCCAGAGAAGGAGACTCCACAACCTCTCTGGGCAGCCTGCTGCAGCCCAGCTCTGTTCTAGCCTAGAGCTGAGGATTTACCTTTTTCCCCCCTTGGCTCAGAACTCCTCACTCTTGCAGCCCAGTGGGACTGGCTTGTGTCTTGCTGCAAGGGGACTAATTAATGGGCCTGTGCAAGGACAGTCCTGCCTTAAATACCACAAATTCTCATCACAGTGTTTTTTTTTTCTGTGCTTCAAGTGAGTTTGCTCTCCAAGGGAGGAGGGTGAATGGCTCAGCCCGCACAGTGCAGTGACAGTTGCCCCTTGGAGGCAAGGAAAAGTGGGGAAAGGGAGGGGAGATGGAGGGAAGGAGGCATTGGAGCCAAGAGCAGGGATAAGAGGAAGTGGTTTCCCTAGCAACAACAGCACTTTGGATGGTTTCAGACAAGAGTACAACTGGGTACAAAGTACCTGATTAAAATTTATTGCAGGGCATAGAAGCTGTGCAAGCCATGGCAGGTGCCAGGTCTGAGCAGAGGATGGTGCTGGGCTATTTCTGTATTGTCTGGGGTATCTTCCATGCATGTGGAGAAGAGGTTTGGGAAGTGGGTGAAGGTTACATGGCCAAACTGAAGGCACAAAAAGTCACACTGAAGTGTGTGAGTTCAAAGTTTAGGGAAAACACCAAACTGCCTCACAAAGTAAAGGAATGAAGTAGGAGAGAGAATCTTTTTTTCTTCTCTTGAGATAGCCCAACTCTGGCACCAGCAGTTGCCAGCTGTTCTCCTCTGCTTCTCTTCATGTACTGATGATTGGGGTCTTGTCATTTATTAAGGGGAAAAGAAATATCCCAACCAAATAAATATCTTTCTTATGTTGGGGATCATCCTGCTGGAAAGCAGCTCCAGGCAGAAAGAGCTTGGAGTGCTGGTGCGCAGCAAGTGCTGCATGGGACAGCAGTAGTCCTTGGGCCAAGAGGGCCAGCAGCATCTGGGGAGCAGCAAGAAAAGTGTCTCCAGCAGGGCTAGGGAGGTTCTGCTGTCTCTGTTCTGGTGAGACCACACCTGGAATACTGTGTCCAGTTCTGGGCTTCCCAGTTCCAGAGAGACAGGGACCTGCTGGAGACAGTCCAGTGGAAGCTATGAGGATGATTGGGGAATGTGAACATCTCTGCTGTGGAGAAAGGCTGAGAGCACCTGGGGCTGTTTAGGCTGGAGAGGGATCTGATCAATGTCTATAAACATCTGAGGGGTGGGTGTCAGGAGGAAGGCTCCAGGCTCTGTTTGGTGGTGCCCAGTGACAGGACAAGGCACAGGCTGGAACCCAGGAGATTCCATCTCAACATGAGGAGACACTTCTGTATGGTGAGGGTGCCCGGAGAGGCTGTGGAGTCTCTTTCTCTGGAGGCTTTCCAACTCCATCTGGATGTGTTCCTGTGTGCCCTGCCCTGGGTGATCCTGCTTTGGGAGTGAGCTTGGGCTCAATGATCTCTGGAGGTCCTCTTAACATTCTATGGTTAAGCCAAAACCAATTGCTTCACCTTCCGGTAATACTGGGTGCAGTGGCAAAAGAACTGCTGTTGGTATTTAACCCTTTGCTTTCTCCCTGGTAGCAGGCAGATGTTTGCTGGTTCTAAGTCACTAAATTAACCCTGGATTATTTGGAGCAGTTTGAGTAATGTTCGACAAGAGCTGGTTTTGAGCTGCAGCAAGATGCCCATTTCCTGGGTGTGGATACTTAAACCATCTTATAGATGCAGCAGTGTCCCTCTTAGGTGCTGAGACTAAATGTCAATTTGGTAGTTGTGGGCTTTTCCCCACGCTTGAGTTTCCTCGTTTGTAAAATGCCTCACAGAGATGGTGCAAGATTTATTTCTGTGAGAAGCAGAAAATGTTTTGAGCCACTCATTTGGCTCTGTAAATACAATCCACTGTTACAGGGAGAACTTCCAAACTCCAGAGTGTTGTCTGAAGTCTTGAGTCTTCAATGCTGGGCTCAGGAACTTAGACAATGCTCTTTCATGCAGTATTCCCATCAGAGCTGCCTTTTGTGAGCCTGCTGTGGTGCATAGAAAATGTCTGCTGTGAAACCCAGCTGTAAGTCAGACACTGCCTGCTTCGGTTTGGTTTCTGGGTCTCTCAGATGCTGCAGCTCAGAGGTGACAGGATGAGTAGATACAGAGCTCAGCTGAGCTGTGAAGCACTGATCATGAAATAAAGATCTGAGTTCTTGTTGGAGCAGACTCCCCCAGGAACCGTGGAATCACAGGAAAACTCAGTTGGTCTTTTCGAGGACCTAATGTTCTGCATGAAGGGAAGGGGGTTTGCAGTGACAGTGTTGTCCTGGCAAGCTCATCGTGTGCTCAGGTACACAGAAGTCATTGACAAGTTCCCATGGGTTAGTGAAGGTGAACAGGATGTAAGAGCTCTGAGTAGCCAGCAGAGAATCTCAGAATCCCTGTTTGGAAAAGACCTTTGAGATCATTGAGCCCAGTGGTTATTGAACTCTGCCAAGTCTGGTGCTAAACCATGGCCCCCAGCAGCACATCTCTGTGTCGTCTTAACACCTTCAGGGATGGGGACTCAGCCACCTCCCTGGGTAGCCTGTTCCAGGGTTTGAGAACCTTTTCAGCTAAAAGGTTTCTTCTGATATCCAACCTAAGCCTCCCCTGGTGCACCTTGAGGCCATTTCCTCTCCTTCTATCATCTGTTACCAGGGAGAGGAGACTGACCCTCAGCTTTAATACAATATCCTTTCAGGGAGCTGGAGAGAGCCAAAAGGTCTCCCCTCAGTCCCCTTTTCTCCAGCCTAGGCAACCCCAGGTCCCTCAGCTGCTCCTCGCCAGATCTGTTTGTCAGAGCTTTCACCGCCTTTGTTGCTCTTCTCTGGACCCACTCTAGGACCTCAACTTCTTGTAGTGAGGGCCCCAAAACCGGACACAGTATTCAAGGTGTGTCCTCACCAGTGCAGAGAGCAGGGGACAGTCACTTCCCTGGGCCTGCTGGTCATACCAGTGCTGAGCCAGGCCTGCATGCTGGTGGCCCTCGTGTCCATCTGGGCACACTCTGGCTCATCTTCAGCCAGCTGTTGATCAAAACCCTATGTCCTTTTCCACCAAGCTGCTTTCCAGCCACTCTCCTCCAGAGAGCGCAGAGTGTTGCATGGCATTGCTGTGACCCAAGTGCAGAACCTGGCACTTGGCTTTGTTGAATCTTATGCAGCTGGCCTCAGACCATCCAAGTTCTTGCCAGAGAGTGATTGGCATTGGAATGGGCTGCCCGGGGAGGTGTGGAGTCACTGTCCCTGGAGGTGTTGAAGCCAAGCCTGGCTGGGGCACTTAGTGCCATGGTCTGGTTAATCGGCCAGGGCTGGGTGCTAGGTTGGACTGGATGAGCTTGGAGGTCTCTTCCAACCTGCTTGATTCTATTCTATTGATCCAGCCTCAGACCATTGATGCAGCCTGTCCAGATCACTCTGTAGAGCCTTCCTACCCTCGCACAGACCAATACTCCCTCCCAGCTTAGCATCTTCTTCTCTGGAGACTTTCCAAACCCACCTGCACGTGTCCCTGTGCAGACCACCCTGGGTGATCCTGCTTTGGCAGGGAGGTTGGCCTCAATGATCTCCAGAGGTCCCTTCCAACCTCTAAGATTCTGTGATTCTATGATCGCCTGCAGACTTCCCAAGGGTGCCTCAATTCCCTCCTCCAGGTCATTGGTAAAAACTGGCCCCAGAAGTGCTCCCTGGGGAACACCACTGGTGCCTGACCATCAGCTTCTTTCTGCTCTGTTCTGTAGCTCCTTGGGTAAAGACATAGGCAGGCTCTGAGCCAGTCACTGACTGCAGACCATATCTGCATGTTTTCAGAGTATGTTGCTTTGATGAGGTTGGTTTTGTTTAAAAAGAAATAGATGAAAGCTCTTTAGAGTTACTGCTTCCTCCTTTTACTAACACTGAGAGCTCTGAAAACAGCTGCTGCTTTGATTTCCCTTTTGTTGTGCAGTTCAACAATTCTCTGCCACCATGCTCAAAACAAAAGCAGAAACAAACAAGCAAAAAAAACCCAAACCCAAAAAGTGTGTTGCAAATGGCTAAATTAATCTGGTAACCCTGAAAGAGCAGAGGTCCAAACACTGGAGTTCTCTGCTCCACACTCTGTTTCTTATGGGGCTAGCTAAGACTGCAAATATTCCCTAAATCCTGCTTCTTCTGCTCGTGAAGGAACCAGAACCAACCATGGGATGGCTCAGGTTGGAAGGGGCCTCAGAACTCAGCTCCTCCACCCTCCCCACCATGTCCAGGGACACCTCTCAGCTACACTCAGCTGCTCAAGGACTCATCCAACCTGGTCTGCAACACCCCCAGGCAGGAGGCAGCCACAGCCTCCCTGGGCCACCTGGGCCAGACTCTCACCACCCTCACACTCAACACCTTCTTCCTCAGCTCCACTCTAACCCTGCTCTGCCTCAGCTCCAAACCATTCCCCCTTGTCCAGTTGCTTTAGTTACACAGAGCAGAGAAAATCAGACCCTGCATATAGATTCACACAATGGTTTGGGTTGGAAGGGACCTTAATGAACATCTCCAGGGATGAGAGCATCCACAGTCTCCCTGGGCAACCTGTTCCAGTTTCTCCTCACCTTCACTGTAAAGAATTCCTTCCTCATCTCCAGTCTAAATCTGCCCTCCTCAAGCTTCAATCCATTCCCTCTTGTCTCCTATCACTACAAGCCCTTGTAAAAAGTCTCTTCCTGGCTTTCTTGTAGGCCCTATCAGGCACTGGCAGGCAGCTCCAAGGTCTTCCTGGAGCCTTCTCTGCAGGCTGCACCCCCCAGCTCCCTCAGCCTGTGCTCACAGCAGAGCTGCTCCAGCCCTTGGAGCATCTTTGTGACCTCCTCTGGACTCGCTCCACAGCTCTGTGTCCTTCTGCTGGGGACAGCAGCACTGGAGGTGTGTTTGAGGTGTTTGTATTTGAGGTGGGGTCTCTCAGAGCAGAATAAAAGGGCAGAATCTCCTCTCCTGCCCTGCTGACCACACTCCCTTGGGTGCAGCCTTTTTACGAGGCAACTTGCACAGCAAGTTTGAAATTAATGCAGCTGCAGGTCCCTTCCCTTCTGAATAAAATAGGGAGCATCCTGCCTCTGCAGCTCCTAGCCTTGGCTGATACTATAAAGTAACTATGCAGTGAGGGAATTCAGCTTGCAGGGTGTCACTTCCCACCATCAATAATCCTAAATATTGAGTGGCTTGTTTATAATCCCAGCATTAATCCTGAGGTGGAGGCAGCCCCACACTGTACATCAAAATCCTAGGGGAGGGAAGGCAAAGAAATTTGTCATGGAGGTAGGAAGCATTTGATATGACAAATACTTCATAAAATTAGAAAAGCCTTATCATTTCCAAGATGGATCACCCTGACTTGTCCCTGCCCTGCCGTGCTTTGCATTCCGCCTGCTGATGTCTCCTATTTCAGGTACATATTTCACTGCCCTCCTTAGCTCTACTTTGCAATCTTCCCCCTCCCCTCTTCTTTATTTTCTTTTTTGGGGGGTGCTCTTACAAAATTTTTGCTGATCACTCATCTTTAAACTTGGTTTTGGAAGTGTTGAGTGGTTAATTTGAAGTGTGCTTAAGGTGATGCTTAAGCTCAAATTGCTGCTCTGGGATTTGTGGGGAGGGGAGAGGAAAACTTTGTTTTCTACCCTGTCTTTTTTTTTCCTCCAAGAGCACCAGGGGAAACAGATCTCTGGTACAATCCACACACATGACAAGGAAAGATACTGGGTTTTTTCCCTCAGTAATTTATCACCTTCTGTGTGATGGAAAGCCTGCTTCCCAGCAAGTACAAAAACCCACATACCCAGCCCTGAAACAAACATATTCAGTAGAGCTGAGCAACTCAACGACTAAAAGACAGCCTTATTTTGCTGTGCTTCTGATGGACCTTGGTCTGCTAGGTAGAAACTCTGATGGGGAGGCTAAGGTGTAATTATTCTCTGGTTTCTGGTGGGTTTTGGAGGGGAGGGAAAGATGTTATTGAGTTGAAAAATCTGTTTAGACATTTGCTAACACATCTGAAATGAACACCATTTTCTGGTGTGTTTTCAAGCAGGCAGAATGTGATATGTCATCCTGACTGTAACAGAGAGCCAGATTTCTAAACAGATGCCATTTGTCTTAGCATTACTGCATTCCATTATCTATCACCTCCCTTGGACAGTGAGAAACAAAACTTCCATCTGAAAGTACAAAACCTCCTACCTGAGATGCACTCTGCTCTGCAGACAGCACTCATGGGGCACAGAAGCCCTCTTGTGCCAGCCTCCAATGTCAGGTGCTGAGGTTTTGGTAGGTATGACTCAGAGATTGGATAGGGCTGGGTGATAGGTGTTAAGCAGGACTGGATGGGCTTGGAGGTCTCTTCCAACCTGGCTGATTTTGTGATCTGTTCTCATCATAGACTTATCAATGAGTCACGATCATAGAATGGCTGAGGGTGGAAGGGACCTCCAGAGATCATCTGCTCCAACCTCCCAGCCTGGATTGGTGACCCAGCTGCAGGACTCTGCACTTTGACGACTTGGAATTCCTGCAGCTGGTCCTGGCCCACTTCACCATGAGGGTGGTGAGACACTGGAACAAGTTGCCCAAGGTGTTGGAAACCCCATCTCTGGAGGTCTTTGAGGCCAGGCTGGATGTGGCTCTGAGCAACCTGATGTAGTGTGAGGTGTCCCTGCCCATGACAGGGGGTTTGGATGATCCTTGAGGTCCCTTCCAACGTTGACAGTTCTATGATTCTCAAGCCCATCAAGATCCGTCTGGCTGCCATCCCTGCCCTCAAATGATTGCAGTGCACCACACAGCTTGGTGTCACTCTTACATTTGCAGAGGGTGCACTCAGTGTCACTGGCAGAGATGCTAACCAGGATTGGACCCAGGACAGATCACTGAGGAGCTCCAGTTGTCATTGGTCTCCCCCTGGCATGGAGCCATTGATAGCAGCCCTTTGAGTCCATCCATGTGGCCACTTCCTCGAGGTGGGGCTGATGAGGTTCTGGCAGCTATCCCTTGGTGTTTGAACTTTCACATCCAAAGCAGCATGTTGCAATCCCAGCAAAATCCTCCAGCAGAGGCAGAGCTGACAGCTCTGGCCATCAGGTGATCTGTGAAGCACTCTGCTTCAGCTGAGATGGCTGCAGAGCTTCAGGAGGCAGCAGACAGTTGCTATAATGCCATCATCTTGCACAGAAGAGAGCTGCTAATTAGAATTGTCGATCAGGGATTGATCACTGCCTCGTAAACTGCACGAGATGTTGCATCCAAGCCAATGTGTTGTCTTAAGGGTGCAGGGAACTGCAGCCTTCAGCTCCTTGCTGTCAGCAGGATTCAGGGAACCAGAGGCTGTCCCCTCACTGCAGGCTGCTCAGCGGCCCTTCAGAGAACACCTTGGGCATCGTGGGCTTTACAGGCAGCTGAGAAAGGAGTGCTGTGCTCTAAAGTCTACAGCTCAGACTTGTTTCTTTTAACCTTGGAGCAATACATTGTTCTGTCCTGCAGGCACCCTCATTTCCTTGGGTTTTGGATAAACACAGAAAAGGAAAACAATAATGGAGAGGCTCTTCCCATGGCCTGTGGACATTTCCTCCCTAAGCTTCACCTATTGATTTTTGTTTAGATTTACTTTGGTCACAGAATCATTAAATCCTAGAATGGCTCAGGCTGGAAGGAACCTCAGAGCTCATCTTCTCCAATCTCCCAGCCATGCCCAGGGACACCTCTCAGCTACACTCAGCTGCTCAACCTGGCCTGCAACACCCCCAGGCAGGAGGCAGCCACAGCCTCCCTGGGCAGCCTGGGACAGACTCTCACCACCCTCACACTCAACAACTTCTTCCTCAGCTCCACTCTAACCCTCCTCTGCTCAGCTCCAAACCATTCCCCCTTGGCCTGTCTCAGACACCCTCATGCAAAGTCCCTCTGCAGCCTTCCTGCAGGATCCCTTCAGTTACTGGAAGGCAGCTCTGAGGTGCCTGTTAATGATGGTAGGTCACCATCAGCTCTGCTGGAGCAGACAGCGAGCAGCACTGAGTTAGTTTGGTGGAAATGGAAGCGATGTAATGAATGACTTTGCCTTCAACTGGTGTAGGATTAGGGAGTGCTGAAGTACCTGAGGGAAGGCAGAATTAGCCTGTAAGTTGATTATCCTGGGGTTCAGGTGTTGCAGAGTAATTTAGGTGGGAAGAGACCCCAGCAGTTCTCAGGTCAGACCTCTTGTCCTAGCAGAGGCGGCTCTGGGTTCTGACACGTTTGCTCAGGGCTTGACCCACTTGGGTCCTGCAAAGCTACAAGGCTGAAGGTGGTGTGACAGGGCTGGGCAAGCTGCTGCCCTGCTTGGCTGCCCTGCTTGACTGCCCTCAGGGGGAAAAATGTTTTCCTCCTAAGTGCTCTGACTCATTCTCCTTCGGTTTTGAAAGATGAGTGTGATAAACAAGAAGGTGATGGTGACAGAGTGAGTCACTCCTGACCAAAGATGAAATTTCCTTAGCATATTGTCTTGAAGAAGACAACAAAGCTCATCCAGATGCCAGATGTGTTTTGTGGCAGTTGTGACTAGCCACGGAAAGGAAAAATCCAATCTCCTTTGTGTGCAGTGTTTTGCAAAAGCAACGCTCACCCTGCAAGTGTTAGGAGGGTCAATTTCATACAGAATTAATGAAGAGATTCTCCATCTCATCCTCCCTAATGTTAATCATTCAAAACATCTTTACTTGTTAAGTGACTACTGTCAGTTATCCCCTCTAAGAGATGCTGAATAGGTAGTTTCTTGTATACTGATTCCTGTCAGTGTTTTATAAAGCAGTCAGCATCTCATTCAGAAAGCCTGAGTTTGAAAGCACAGAAAAGCCCTGCTAGAACAGATGGGTTGTGTGATTGACACCCTAATGCACACTCTCAGCTCTGTCTGGTGGCTTCAGCAGGGAGGTGACTTCAGGATTCTCAGAGTAGCACTGGGGACCAGTCTGGGTGGGAAAATCCCAGCAGGAGTTGTTTGGTGACCTAGGAGTGGGTAATGTAATAGCTAAAAGGAAACTCTGAGCTTGCACTGCAAGGCCACTCCAAGGTCTCCTGGAAGCCCTCTCTTCTCCAGGCTGCAGAGCCTCAACTCTCTCAGCCTGTCCTCAGAGCAGAGCTGCTGCAGCCCTCTGAGCATCTTGATGGCCTCCTCTGGACTGGCTCCAACACTTCCATGTCCTGCTTGTGTTCAGGGCTCCAGAACTACACACAGGACTTCAGCAGAGAGGCTGACCAGTTGGAGGTGACCTCTTTTGTGCAGGGAATGTGTCCTTCTAGGCTGAAGTCCTGGAAGTGCTTGCTGCTCCACCAGGAAACAGTGGCCCAGGCTAAGAAAAGATCTTTGCTAAGCCTTTAATGCCAGCGGCTGGTGTCCCCAACATCCAGCTACAGCTGAGGCTTTGACTCATGGAAGGGGAAGGAGAAAATGTGAGCCCCCACTTCATAGGTGCTCTTATCAGAGCATTCCACCTAGAAAGGTGGGAGACTGCACCCTAGAGCACTGGAGGGAACGGAGGAAGAGCTACACGATGAGCCCCAGTGGTCCAGCTGAGATTTAGTGGCAGCCCATGGAAACAGACACCCATCCTTGGGCTGTTTGCAAACTTTCCTTTCACAAGTCCAGCTTCTGATCTGTGTTTAAGGAGATCCTGACCATGTCATCTTTCTATTAGTCTCTCTCCCTTTTGCCATCCAGTTTTCCTTTCAGAATAGTCTGATCAAAAACCAGAGCTGAGGAATGGGTGACAGTGCCCTCCTGGAGCCATGTCCACAAATCAGGGAGACTCCTTTAGATTTCAGCATAACTTTATACAAGCAACGCTTCCATAATAGACTTTAAAAGCAGTTTAAGAATCTACCCTTCCCACTCCTCCATTCCCCACAGGCAGCAAAGAGTCTGAAGATGGAAATGAAACACAGCTTTAAAACACAGCCCACAGAGGTTAGGTTTCGCTCCAGACCGTCCCTCATGGAGGGCTGCTCAGAAAGCCATGTCTGAAGGAAGGGGAGTGTTGGAGCAGCCTCTTACAGCCACCTGTGTGCACTTCTTTGTCAGCCATTCCTGTGTGCTCAGGAAATCTGACTTCCATGGGATAAATCTCTGGCTGAGGTGATGCTCTATTTCTGTCTTTAGTTTGGTGTGCATACAGAAAGTCTGTAGCAGAGGTTGGTGTGGGCAAAACCGTGGCAAAGCAGCTACTTCAATTCCCTGAATGAAAGCTGTTTAGTTATTTGCTCAATGCAGTTCTGCATTTGGGCGGTGCCAGGACAGAGCAAGACCTAGAAGCAAGCCTGCCTCTTAGGGGATGTGGTTCTCCAGGTCCTGCTTAGTTTTCAGAGAATATTTTTATGCCACTAATACAGTGCTGGCATGAGGAAGGGAGCTGCAGAAACCAGGGCAAAAAATAAACGTGGAGGAGAAGAACAAGAAGGAAAGAGGAGGGGTAAAGTGAAATCAGAAACTACATAAATAACAAGGCAAGGGGGACAGGAAAAAAAGGCATCCCAAGTGCTTGAAGATCGAGGGTTGAGTAGGAGGTGGCAGGTTCAAAACAAACAAGCTATAAGGAGTGGGGCAAGCTCTGAAGCTTCTGCTAGAGAGTGTGGGGAACATTTGTGCTCTGTTCCCACGGCTTTGGCACAGCCAATTCCATCCACATGCTGCCCATGGCTGGCTCAGGTGTCCTGAGCGGGGAAGAGACAAGCGAAAGGCACAGTAAGGAGGCTTTAAGTTCAGGTAGATGCTAGACACGTTCAGTGAACAAAAATCCCCTGTGGGTAAGGCCTGATTTGGAGATCACATCTGGTGGTGGGGTGGGCAAGGGCCTTTGCTTGCTGTTGGAGATGGGACATGGGTCCTGGCACTGTTGCTCTGGCCCTGTGGGGCTGCTCCTGTGTCAGGAAGGCAGGCAATGCTGGCAGAAATCCTGCTCAGTGCATGCTGCAAGGGGGAGGTTGTAGACTCTAAAAAGATAGAATCAAGCAGGTTGGAAGAGACCTCCAAGCTCAGCCAGCCCAGTCCAGCACCCAGCCCTGTCCAATCAGCCAGACCATGGCACTAAGTGCCTTATCCAGGCTTTCCTTCAACACCTCCAGGGATGGTGACTCCACCACCTCCCTGGGCAGCCCATTCCAATGCCAATCACTCTCTCTGCCAACAACTTCCTCCTAACATCCAGCCTAGACCTCCCCTGGCACAACTTGAGACTGTGTCCCCTTGTTCTGCTGCTGGTTGCCTGTCAGAAGAGCCCAAGCCCACTTGGCTGGGGTGTGGGTGGGTGCAAGCAGAGCCAGGAGGTTTCTGAAGGGTTAATATCTATTTCTTCTTACTCTTCTCCTGTCACTTGACTTCCCTGGCTTTCAGCAACTTCCCTTCCTGCCAGTAAGGTGGTTTCCAGTTGCTGCTTTCTTTATGACATTGCTGAAACCCATCATTCTCCTTAAGTACACTGCTGTCCTTATGGCTCCCTAGGCAGGAATTAGCTCTCACCACTCACTAGTTAGGCTTCTGCTGTGCTCAAGTATAGTTGGTGCTAATCCTCTTCACTCTGAGGAATTCCTAATGTTTGTCTGGATGATATGCAAGGTTTTCTTTGGAACACGAGGTTGATCTCTCTGAGCAACGTGCATTGGTCAAAAGTGTTTGCAGCTCTGCAATTCAGCTGCATCAAAGTCACTGGAAAGTTGCTGTTTGCATTCTGCTGAGATGCCATAAGGCCATGCTGGTGGGACTGACCAGCAATGCCTCAGTGCAGGTCCTCAGCTCCAAATCATTCCCCTTTGGCCTGTCTCAGACCCCCTCAGCACAAGTCCCTCTGCAGCCTTCCTGCAGGATGCCTTCAGGCACTGGCAGCAGCTCTGAGGTGCCCCTGGAGCCTTCTCCCCTGCAGGCTGCATCCCCCCAGCTCCCTCAGCCTGTGCTCACAGCAGAGCTGCTCCACCCTTGCAGCATCTTTGTGGCCTCCTCTGGACCTCCTCCACCAGCTCTGTCTGGGAACAGCAGATCTGGAGGCAGGACTGCAGGAGGAGTCTCAGCAGAGCAGAGTCAAGGGGCAGAATTCCCTCTCTTGACTCTTCCTAGCAGCTCCTCAGTGCAGGTCCTGTGCTGTCATTAGAGGCACATCCTCAGCATCATGAGCAGGAAACTGGATCCTGTATCATTCCCTTACAAATCTCAGTCAGCTAACCCAATGCAGAGGTGTGAGGTGGTACAAGAGCATGGGTGGCACAGCCCTGGGTTCAAGGGGAAAGGATCCAATCTGTGAGCTTTTGATTCATGACTTTGTTTCTCCCCTATTGCAGACCCAGTTCCCTATCTGTACCCTTTGCTAAGGACAACACTGTGTCCAGGCCCCCTTTTTTCCCACAGTTGTAGGCGTTGACAGATATGCAACTCATTGTCTTGTGAGCCATGGGCAAGCTTTCTTTTTACCTGATTTGTGTTTCTTTCTATTGCTGAATGAGAGAAAATGAATGAACACATCACATTTCAAATTGGAAAGGACTGTTGTGGTGCATAAAGTCATAGAATAGAAGTCATAGAATCAGCCAGGTTGGCAGAGACCTCCAAGCTCACCCAGCCCAACCTAGCACCCAGCCCTGGCCAATTAACCAGACCATGGCACTAAGTGCCCCAGCCAGGCTTGGCTTCAACACCTCCGGGGACGGCGACTCCACCACCTCCCTGGGCAGCCCATTCCAGTGCCAATCACTCTCTCTGCCAACAACTTCCTCCTGACATCCAGCCTAGACCTCCCCTGGCACAGCTTGAGGCGCTGTCCCCTTGTTCTGTTGCTGGTTGCCTGGGAGAAGAGACCAACCCCACCTGCTACAACCTCCCTTCAGGTAATTGTAGACATCAATGAGGTCTGCCCTGAGCCTCTATTTTTCCAGGCTAAACAACCCCATCTTGCTTTCCAAGATGCCATCTCTGCTGAGACTGAGAATAATTATCATATTTGGGCATCTTTGCTGCTCTGCAGAGTTCTTACTGCACTGTAAGAAATGCAGTGCTCCAAACACAAGGAAATGTGTTCCAAGGTGCCACATCTGACCTGCAATCACAATGTGCTTGTGGAACAGAAACTCTTTGCTCTGCTTCTCCGAGACAATTGGATGTAGTTTAGACATGCGTGGAATGTAATGATGAGCTGGGTGTTTGATTTCACACCCAAAGTGATAAAACCCCACAGAGTTTTACAGTGAGCAATTTGTGCAAGTTTGTGGCTTGCAAGCCTTTCTAACTAGTCCTTTGAAGCAGGGCTGCAGCACGGAGGAGGCTTTATCAGCCGCTGCATAAGGGAATTAAGTTGCTTTTATTGCAAGTCTAGGGGACTGTTTACCACTGATAAAATTACAAGGTAATAAGTACAAGTAATGTCAAAGTTTAACTATCCAAACCGTTGTTAATTACCCATTTCTAGGTGATTATTAGGGGAAAAAAAAAGAAGTTAAAAAGAAAAAAAAAAAAAGACTGTTTCCTTGCATGGAAAACTTGGAAGGAATTGGAAGTGAGAACAGTATAAGAGTGCCTCCAAGTGGCACCTGCTTAGATTCCAGTCCAGAGAAAAACTTGAAACAGTCACAGAATGTTGGGTTGGAAAGGACCTCAGAGATCAGCCAGTCCAACCCCCTGCCACAGCAGGGCACACAGGAACACATCCAGGTGAGCTTTGAATGTCTCCAGAGAAGGAGACTCCACAACCCTGCTGGGCAGCCTGCTTAAGGAACTTATTTGTAGGACCAAGCTGAAGCAGATTCTTTGATCTTTGTCCTCTTCATCCATTGCTTTCCTTACCCCATCACAGACACTTCTATATACCTGTTACTGAGACCTGCTGTCTGTGTTAGTAAGAAGCCACAAGAGAAGGGAGCTCAGTGCACCTCAGTGAGCTTAGAGATGTGTTTGCTTCCTATGCTTGCAGTCAGATTAGCTTCAAGTATCATAGAAATGGTTTAGGTTGGAAAGGACCTCAAAGCTCAGCCAGTTCCAGCCCCCTGCCATAGACAGAGGTACCTCCCACTGGAACAGGTCGCTCAAGACCTCATCCAACCTGATCCTGAACACCTCCAGGGACATTGTGGAGGACAGAACCACAGAATGTGATCAAAGATCTGTGCTTCTGTTCTCCACAACCTCCCTGGGCAACCTGTGCCAGTGTCTCACCGCCCTCCCTGTGAAGAACCCTTTCCTGACATCTAGTTTGAATCTCTCCTCTGCCAGTTTAAGAGTTAAATTAAGCTTGTGGGCACAGCATGCCGTGACATCAGCCTTTCCTTGGCACTGCCTCTGCAGACATGCTGTTTCCTTTGGTTTTGTGCTAGTTTCCCAGTGAGGGGTCTAAGCAAGAACCAAGTGCCAGGCTCAGATCTGCACTGTGTAGGGCTTGGCTGGGCTGTGCCACGCACTCAGACTGCACTGCTGCCATTGATGCCTATGCAAGGAATTAGGGTAGCCTGTGCCACAGGGAGACTTCTGCAGCTGAAGGCAAATGAAGTGCAGAGACTGACTGAAAGGGAGGATCTGTGGATTCTGGGAGCTGTGATGTGTCAGTGCTGAAAAGGCTGGAAGAGCCTAGCACAGGATGGGGAATGTTGCAGGCACGGTGGTGAGCTGGCAAAGCACGGGAAAAAAGAAAGGATTGTGCCATCCTGTGCTGTCATCCTGTGCTTTCTGAGGTCTGGGCTTTGCTTAGAACAAAGGAGCAGTTTAATTTCAGACCTCTTTTGGTTCTGAAACTCACTGGAGCTAGAAGAAAATGTGTTCAAACCATCAGAAGGAGGAGCGCTGTTGTGGAAGTGAAGTTCTGGAACTGACTGTCTCAGGAGGATGTGAAGACAGACAGCATCAGCCTGTTCAGAAAGGGATTAGAGAGATCCACGGATAACAAGTCCATGAAAACATAGGGAAAGGACCAGACAGAGAGGTCTGCACTAATATCTCTAACCCAAGATATGTGCATCTTGGGCAGGACTGCAGACCATGGCAGGTCGGGCAGGCTCTCCCAGCTGGATGAGATGGATCAAGGCTCTCACCCAGTTAGGAATGTCTCTCGCCCTTAGCAGAGGTGATATCCCACGTGTTGAAGGGAATCGGTTCCTGACTAGCTTATGGCTTTGTTTTGCTCTGCTAGAGAATCTGCAGCTCTCTAGTCCTGAAATTTTCATCACCAGAGACGAAGATTGCTCGTAGAAAGAAAACTCCATGTGGCATTCGAGAGCGACACACAACTATCCATGGGAACAAACCTACAAGTTCTGTGAGCTGGGTGTGGCTCTTTCAGAGAGGTGTCTGAAGTTTTTTGCACCCTTTTTAAAGATGGAAGTGGTTTGGTACCTGCAAGAAAATAACTGTCTTAAGAAACCTACTAATTTAACTCATTTGCCGTGACTGACAGATTCCAACACCCACAACCAACGTGTAGCTGCTTAATGGCAGACTTCACAGTTTACAGGTAGATGAGAAGCAGGCAGATAATTGGCACTGACTCCAGCATGGAATAGTGTCGCATGCAGTCAGCCTTCCCTGGAATAAGCAAGCTGTTAGAGAGAAAATCAGCTGATAGGCTTTGGAAGAAAAGCACCTCTTGCCTTGCTGTGGGTTTGTGAAGGTCTTTATACAGACAATAACATTTAGAAGCACTTCTCTTTACAGCTCTGCCTCCTCATTACCTTCTTGGGGATTAAATTTAGACATGAAATGATGGCACCAACAGTACAGCCTGGGAAAACACAAATGCAAATAGCACAGTCACAGAGGGTTAGGGGTTGGAAGGGACCTCCAGGGATCATCCAGGCCAAGCTCCCTGCCAGAGCAGGAACATCCAGGGGGGCACACAGGAACACATCCAGGTGGGTTTGAAACTCTCAAGAGAAGACTCCACAACCTCTCTGAGCAGCCTCACAGGGAAAAATCTTCACCTCCTGTTCCCCTGTCACCTCCTCTGCTCCAGCTTGCCCCCAGTGCCCCTTGTGCTGCCCTTGGCCACCCCTGGGCAGAGCCTGGCTGCGTCCTCCTGACATTGCCCTGCACATCTTTAGCTCAGCACTGACGGCAGCCCTCAGGCTCCTCTGCTGCCAGCTGCCAGCCCCAGCTCCCTCAGCCTGGCCTCCCAGGAGATGTTCACTTCATCGTTGTGATTCTCACAGAATGGCAGGGGCTGGAAGGGACCTCGAAAGCTCATCCGGTCCAATGCCCCTGCCAGAGCAGCATCACCCAGAGCAGATCACACAGGAACACATCCAGGCAGGTTTTGAATATCTCCAGAGAGGGAGACTCCACAACCCTCCTGGGCAGCCTGTTCCAGGGCTCTGTCACCCTCACAGGGAAAAAATTCCTTCTCATGTTTAAGTGAAACTTCCTATGCCTCAACTTCCACTCATTGCCCCTTGTCCTGTCACTGGGCATCACCCAGCAGAGCCTGGCTCCAGCCTCCTGGCACTCACCCTGCACATATTGATAAATACTGTTGAGGTCACCATAAAGATTGATGAGGTCTCTCTTGTGTTTGTAACCTGCATCAGGACTTGCTCTAAATGCATGATTCCCCTTCTTTGTTAGACGTTTCCTGTGCCTACCTTAAGAGTGGTATTTTTTGCTGTTCAAAGATAAGTCAGGCTTAGCTCAGGTTGAAATTCATGGGTGAAATACTTTAGTTTCTCTTCAACAGCGATTTGCAGTTTAGTAATCCTTGGAATAGCTTTGTCAGAGGGAAGAGCTTTGTCAGAGATCAGTCTGCAGGAAACAGAAGATTTAAGAGAGCAGCTAAAATAGGGGGGAAATTTGGGAAAGCATATCTGAAAAACCCATCTGAGGAGAAAAGAAAATGGGAAATGAGTAAAAGCACTGCCAGAATTTTCTCTGATTGTGTTATGTAGTTTGTGCAGCTGGCAGATAATACTCCAGACCTTGATTCAGTGAAAGCTTAGAGCCAGTTGACGATGGGTAGGCAGAACGC
This sequence comes from Tricholaema leucomelas, assembly GCA_013400475.1. NCBI lineage: Eukaryota > Metazoa > Chordata > Aves > Piciformes > Lybiidae > Tricholaema lacrymosa > Tricholaema leucomelas. Next base: position 287,956 of record WAAF01012138.1, read on the forward strand.
AGCAGGCAGGAGCTGAAGGTCACTGGGTGTGCTGTGTTTGACTTACTGCTGGCATGGAGACTGCTGCCCCAGCTGGCAAGTGTTGAAATGGTTTTCACAGGACTCTCTCAGCTCTTTTGGACACTGCTCAAGAGGAGTTTGCTGCTTTTACACTGGTTGCTTGTGGTTTTTTTTCACAATTAGTCAAGAAATAAGAACTAATTATATCACAGGATCATGGTAGGGGTTGGAAGGGACCTCCAGAGGATCACCTAGGGCAGGTCACACAGGACCACATCCAGGTGGCTCTTGAATGCCCCCAGAGAATGCCTCCACAATCTCCCTGGGCAGCCTGCTCCTCTCACCACCCTCCTACAGAAGAACTTCTTCCTCAGCTCCAGTCTAACCCTGCTCTGCCTCAGCTTCAAACCATTCCCCTTTGTACTATTGCTGGACACCTTTATGCAAAGTCCTTCTGCAGCCTTCCTGTAGCATCCCTTCGGCTACTGGAAGGCAGCTCTAAGGTCTGTCTGGAGGCTTCTCTTCTCCAGGCTGCACAGTTCCAGCTCCCTCAGCCTGTCCTGATGGCAGAGGTGCTGCAGGTGTTGTGTATAAGCAAATAGGTGGTGAGGTAGGGATGAAAGGGCTGCATCTCAGGCGTGGCACAGTAGGCATTTTGCAAGGACAATCTTCTTTCACTTGCTAATTGTGGATTAGGTTTTTCTTCCCTTCCTCTCAAGTCCTCTTCAGGAGATGTCTGCTGGTGTCATCCTGTGCTCACAACATGGTGACTAGCCCAGATATACACTGGAGAGAGAACAGTGACATTGCCAAGGCCACTGCCATCAGCTGTGGTTTGAAAGTTTAGTGAAACCCTTTAAGCACAATAAATCTGGAGTGCTCTGGGCCAGGCTCAACACAGCTGATTTAAGATGATATGATTTATGCCCCCGTCAGCTCTTGTCTCAGTAGGCCTTGGAGGACAGGAGTCTTCTGCTGGAGTATTGTCTAATTAATATTACTGCAGAAAGAATCTGTTGCCCAGTGGTTAGAAAGCAGAGGGAATGCAGGCCACCCATGTTCAAGCATCTGCTTTGAAGCCATCAGATGTTTGCCCTCTGAGCAGCTATTGCAGAAGAGGGAAGCTCCTGCTGCTTTGCTGCCCACCACTGCTGGACCTGTGGAGTAGCCTCAGCCTCCTCCTCCTGCTTTCTGCCAGCTTCTCTGCCATGCATCAACCTGAGCCTCAGTTTTTGTTCTTTGAGATCATCTTTCAAAGAGCAAAACCTAAAGAGAATTTTGTGATAGTTACACTCCATCTCCAGGCACCCAGAAGATTTCTCTTCTGCGTTTTAAATCTCTTCATTTCCAAAGATTTCCTGCTAACCACCTCTGTCTCTCTAATCTTATCCAAAAGTGATTGTTCAGAAGTGCTGCAGAAGGCAATAATTGAGAATTAGGGAACTCTTCAGAGGACAGCTCCAGCTCACAAGTATGTCAGGAGTTTAATTTGAGGGGGGGGAGAAGTTAATCTTACTGTTATGAAAGTACTGCTTCCAGGTCTTCTGCTAGGGAAGGGATTCTTCCCCTTTATTCTGTTCTTCTCAGACCCCCCCTTGGAGTCCTGTGTGCAGTTCTGGAGCCCTCAACACAAGCAGGACATGAAATGTTTGAGCCAGTCCAGAGGAGGCCACCAAGATGCTCAGAGGGCTGCAGCAGCTCTGCTGTGAGGACAGGCTGAAGGTGTTTGGGCTCTGAAGCCTGGAGAAGAGAAGGCTTTGAGGAGACCTTGGAGTGGCCTTCCAAAATCTGAAGTGGGCTACAAGAAGGCTGGGGAGGGACTATTGACAAGGTCTTATAATGACAGGACAAGGAGGAGTGGGTTTGAACTGGCAGAGGGGAGATTGAAACTGGATGTTAGGAAGTTGTTTGCAGTGAAGGTGGTGAGACACTGGCACAGGTTGCCCAGGGAGGTGTTCAGGACCAGTTTGGATGATGCCTCGAGCAACCTGTCGTAGTTGGATGTGTCCCTGCCTATGGCAGGGGGTTGGAACTGGCTGAGCTTTGAGGTCCTTTCCAACCTAAACCATTCAGTGAATCGAAGATTATCATTAAATAGCATTGCCAGCATGATTCAGCATTAGTCAGGAGTGTCACCGCTGCCAAAAATGGTGAGTCAGACTCTACCAGGAGTTAGAGGAGATGGACCCATACACTCCTGCTGAAACACCCTTGCAAGGGACAGTATCCTGACGTGTCACTCGATTCAGAGCTGCGTCTTGTCCCCCCAGGCAAAAAGGAATGTAAAGATTTAGTTAAAAGTGTGCAGATGCATTTAAAAGTGTCCTTCCAAACAGAGTGCTTCAGGCATATCTCACATTTTAAGAGACTGGTTTCCCTCAAAGGGTAGGAAGTAGCTGGAGAAGCTGAAGGCTTTCTTCCTTGTTTTCTTTGCTTGGCTTTTCTCTGAGGTGCATCACAGAGTAGATCAGTTTGGAAGGGACCTCAAAGTTCATCCAGCCCAATCCTCAGCCCAGCACTAAACCATGAAGGGAGCATCTCCACGTCTCCTCCCAGAGAAATCACTGCAGTGACTTGGCTGCAGCCATCGCAGTTTGCTTGGATTATTCCCTTCCTTCCACAAAGGTGAGTTGGAAGGTTTCAGCCATGAGGTTTCTTTCCAGCAGCACCCTTGGTGAAGCTTGATTTAATATTCCCTTGTCTGCTGAACCCTTCTGCTGCGACTTGAAAGGTGCCCTGAAACCCGATGCCTTCCCTGCTTTTGCTCTGAGGAAGCTCAGAGGAACAAAGCAGGTGGATCTATTTCCCCTGCAGTAGCAGGAGCAGCTGTGGATGTGCAGGGATTTGGAGGCAGCACTGGGAGCTGTGCTGGTTGCTCACCTGCTTCTGTAGCAATTACTCAAACCTCCTTTTACAGTTTCTGTCTCAGGTTTCCAGGTCTGTAGCAGAAGATCCAGAAGGCATCTCCTCAAAGAGGGGAACTCTATGGAAGCAGTTCAGGTAGAGATCAGATTGTGCCACAGAGCCTGAAAAAGAGGAGGCTGAGAGCAGACCTCATTGCTGTCTACAGCTACCTGAAGGGACATTGTGGAGAGGCTGCTGCTGGGCTCTGCTCACAGGGAACTGGAGACAGAACAAGGGGGAATGGCCTCAAGCTGAGGCTGGGGAGGTTTAGATTGGGCATTAGGAAAAGGTTTTTAATGGAGAGAGTGGTCAGGAAGTGGAATGAGCTGCCCAGGGAGGTGGTGGAGTCACCCAGCCTGGCTGTGTTTAAGGGTGGTTTGGATGTGGTGCTTAGGGCTATGCTTTAAGTGAATCTTGTAGAGTAGGGTTCTAGGTTGGACTTGGTGCTCCTGAGGGGCTTTGCCATCCTGCATGTGTCTGTGATGCTGTGATCCCTCTGAGCAGCTAGATGTAGTTGAAGATGTCCCAGCTCACTGCAGGGGAAAGAGACTGGACAACCTTTAAAGATCTCATCCAGCCCAAAGCATTCTTCCCTTCTACCATCCACTGCTTTCCAATAGCATCTCTGGATTACCCTGGAGTTTGTGACCATCTGCTTGTGCTACTTGCATCTATATTTATTTGTCTGTGTACATGTTGGTGAATCTATCTCACAGAGCCAACTATTCCTCAAGTGACACCCCCTAAATGTGGTAGCAGAAGCTTCGGTAACTGAGATAATTCTCACCCACCAGTGTGGAGGAAGAACTGGTCCTAGTGCGTTGCTATAGCAATTTTCAGAGGTGTGAATGTGGCTTAATAGTGTCATCCTGGAGCACCATCAATCTAAAGTAATGCCTGCCAAACTATTACCTTCTGAAAATTCCATACTTAAGGGAGTTCATAAAATTGATATGTGTGCAAATGGCATTTAGAAGTTGCACATTACCAATAGTGTGCTCGCTCCCAGCCCAATAAAAATCAGTTGCAAAACTCTTGGTTGGCTTTATGGTGGTGGAGATGAGGCCCAACCCTAGCTGTGATTAAGTAGGCAGCCTTGACAATTCAATGAAGAGGAAGATAAAAAGCAACAACCCTATGGAGAACAAAGCTCCTTCTCTATTTATCAACAAACGTGTTCGCAATCTTCCGTCATTAAATTATACATCAATAACATTGTAAAAGGCAGAGCAAAAAACCACCAAGTGTCAAGCTAACATCTTTGATGTAAAAACTTGTGCAAGCTGATGAAAAGCAGAGCCCAATATAGCTGCCTAATGAAATCTGCTAGGTGTACAAAACAGGAGTACCTTTTCTCTACCGTATGCCAGCCAGAAGGATCTTGATGGGCTTGACAAATGGGCCAGTGCCAGCAGCATGAGGTTGAGCAAGTCCAAAAGAAAGGTTTTGCATCCCAGATCAAATCCAGGCTTCATGGAGAGTGGATTGAGAGCAGCTCTGAAGAAAGAGCCCTGGAGGTGCTGGCTGCTGAGCAGCTCCCCAGGAGCCAGCAGTGCCCTCCTGCAGCCCAGCAGGCAGCTGTGTGCTGACTGCAGCCAGAGGAGTGTGGGCAGCAGGGTAGGACAGGGGATTGTGCTCCTTGGCTCTGCTCTGCTCACACCTCACCTCCAATCCTGCCTCCAGTGCTGCTGTCCCCAGCAGAAGGAGGATACAGAGCTGTGGAATGAGTCCAGAGAAGGCCACAAGGCTGGAGCAGCTCTGCTGTGAGCACAGGCTAAGGGAGCTGGTGGGGTGCAGCATGGAAAAGAGAAAGCTCCAGAGGGACCTCAGAGCTGCCTGCCAGTGCCTGAAGGGATCCTGCAGGAAGGCTGTAGAGGGACTTGTGCTGAGGGGGTCTAGAGCCAGGCCAAGGCGGGATGGTTTGGAGCTGAGGCAGAGCAGGGTTAGAGTGGAGCTGAGGAAGAAGCTGTTGAGTGTGAGGGTGGTGAGAGTCTGTCCCAGGCTGCCCAGGGAGGCTGTGGCTGCCTCCTGCCTGGGGGTGTTGCAGGCCAGGTTGGATGTTGCCCTAAGCAGCCAAGTCTAGTGGAGAAACCTCTCTGGCCATGGTGAGGCCCTTGTAGAAGATGATGAGGTCCCTTCCAGCCTAAGCCATTCTATGCTGGTTCTACAATTAATGCTCCCTCATTTGTTGCTGTCGTTAGCAATGTTAATTAGTGACCCTTAGCAAAATTGTAAATAGAGACTTATAACACTGCTGCAGTTTGTTATGTGTTAGTGCAAAGAGACTAAAAGGTAAGGACTATCAAAACATCTTCAGTCCATGTCAGTTCTAATGCAAATTCAAATGACTTTGTTCAGAAATCAATAATATTATGGGCTATTGTTGTGGCAGAGGGACAGCATGGAGGGCACAGGGCTTTAGGCTGCTAGGTCTCTGGGGTCTATTTATGACAAGCAGAAATTATGGCAAAGACTTAGGGTTTGGTTTGGTTTTTAACTTCTCTTAAATTGGGTGTGCTGCCTCATTTATTCAGCTGGCATCAGTGACATTCTCTACACTTTAGTGGAATTGGGAAGCCTGCAGTGGCATTTTGGCCACTAATAATGGGTGTTACTCCTTGTTAGTCTCTCTGGAGTAATAAGGTTTTGCCTATGGGGCAGAATTTCTGAAGCTAATACTGTACAACTAGAATGGTCCAGTGTTAGTTCCCAACTAAGATGCTGCAATGTTAGCTTCCAGCTAAGGTGCTCCAATGTTAGTGCCCAACTAAGATGCTGCAATGTTAGCTTCCAGCTAAGATGCTGCAATGTTAGCTTCCAGCTAAGATGCTCCAGTGTTAGTTCCCAACTAAGATGCTGCAATGTTAGCTTCCAGCTAAGGTGCTCCAATGTTAGTGCCCAACTAAGATGCTGCAATGTTAGCTTCCAGCTAAGGTGCTCCAATGTGAGTTCCCAACTAAGATGCTGCAATGTTATTTCCCAACTAAGGTACTCCAATATTAGTTCCCAACTAAGGTGCTGCAGTGTTGTTTTTCTTTCAGTATGAAGTTGCTGGTGCTCACCACTGTGCCTCACAGTGCAATGCTGCCAAGGTAACCAGGGGCAGTCTGGGGCACTGGAGGCTGATAGGGATGGGAATGAGTGATTGCTTTTAAGCTGTGGCTTTATAGGTAGAAAGAATTCTTTCTGGTATTTCACAGCGTGCTTAGTCATGTTTCCAGACAGGGAACACTGCTGTGTCACAGCCAGATTTTGCAGGTTCTTGGTTAGTTCTTTATGTCAAGGATCCAAGCAAACCTAATTTCATCTCTTTCTTTAGAACACTCTTCCTTATCCTACAACTTACCTGTTAAACTACCAGACAACCACCACATGGATTATGTATTGAGGTCATTCTTCATTGCAGCAATCAAAGCCTTTACATAAAATAAAGAGAAAATAAATAATTGTAAGACTGAAATATTCTGAACAGATCCTTTTTAATTATCTGAATCTGATCCTGTCTTTTACATTCATACTCCCCTGCCTCACACTTCCTGTGAGCTGTTTGCTTTTCAGGGGATGGAAATTGAGGAGATGATTCTTCCTGCAGCAGAATATGAATCCAGGAAAGAACAGTGCAAGGTGTGGGGAAGAAATCACAGAATGACACAGACTTACAGGTTGGCAAAGCCCCTCAGGGGCACCAAGTCTCACTTAAAGCACAGCCATAAGCACCACATCCAAACCACCCTTAAACACAGCCAGGTTGGGTGACTCCACCACCTCCCTGGGCAGCTCATTCCACTCCCTGACCACTCTCTCCATTAAAAACCTTTTCCTAATGTCCAATCTAAACCTCCCCAGCCTCAGCTTGAGGCCATTCCCCCTTGTTCTGTTTCCAGTTCCCTGTGAGCAGAGCCCAGCAGCCTCTCCACAATGTCCCTTCAGGTAGCTGTAGACAGCAATGAGGTCTGCCCTCAGCCTCCTCTTTTTCAGGCTCTGTGGCACAATCTGATCTCTACCTGAACTGCTTCCATAGAGTTCCCCTCTTTGAGGAGATGCCTTCTGGATCTTCTGCTACAGACCTGGAAACCTGAGACAGAAACTGTAAAAGGAGGTTTGAGTAATTGCTACAGAAGCAGGTGAGCAACCAGCACAGCTCCCAGTGCTGCCTCCAAATCCCTGCACATCCACAGCTGCTCCTGCCACTGCAGGGGAAATAGATCCACCTGCTTTGTTCCTCTGAGCTTCCTCAGAGCAAAAGCAGGGAAGGCATCGGGTTTCAGGGCACCTTTCAAGTCGCAGCAGAAGGGTTCAGCAGACAGGGGAATATTAAATCAAGCTTCACCAAGGGTGCTGCTGGAAAGAAACCTCATGGCTGAAACCTTCCAACTCACCTTCGTGGAAGTTCTGGGGCATTCATTTCAAGAGAAGTGTTGAGGTACTGGAACATGTTCAGAGAAGGGCAGCAAGGCTGGGGAGGGGCCTGGAGCACAGCCCTGTGAGGAGAGGCTGAGGGAGCTGGGGGTGTGTAGCCTGCAGAAGAGGAGGCTCAAGGCAGAGTTCATTGCTGTCTACAGCTACCTGAAGGGAGGCTGTAGCCAGGTGGGGTTGGTCTCTTCTCCCAAGCAACCAGCAGCAGAACAAGGGGACACAGCCTCAAGTTGTGCCATGGGAGGTCTAGGCTGGATGTTAGGAGGAAGTTGTTGCCAGAGAGAGTGATTGGCATTGGAATGGGCTGCCCAGGGAGGTGGTGGAGTCACCGTCCCTGGAGGTGTTGAAGCCAAGCCTGGCTGGGGCACTTAGTGCCATGGTCTGGTTGATTGGACAGGGCTGGGTGCTAGGTTGGGCTGGATGAGCTTGGAGGTCTCTTCCAACCTGCTTGATTCTATGATTCTAAGTTCATGTAAGTTCAGATTGGCTTTCACTTTGCTTTTTCTTCTCCCTCTGTTTCTTCTGAGTGTCAACCTCAGCCTTCCTCCTTTGTTTCTGAGGAAGAGGTTGGAGCTGGTTTGCAGCAATTACTCTGAAGTAAAGCAGATCAGCATAGCAAAGTTAAACCCATAAAAACTAACAGTATGGGCAGGAAAAAATATTGCATGATGGATTCTGATCTTCTATGTCTCAGCATTTATCACACTATTGATTTGAGCAGGGATGACTTCTCAGCATAGTGACTGTAGCTGCCTTTTGGTCTTCTTATTTTACTGCAGCTGATTAGTATCTGTCCTTCCATGTCCAGTGCAGAGCCATCCTCTGGAGAGAGTCCTTGCAGAAGACTTCTTTTATTATTCTTTTTAACTTTAGCAAACTAATTACTCAAATTGATTCAGCCTAATAACTGCAGCTGAGTCATCTTGTGTTCCTGATGGATTGCTACAGAAAATTAAAGGTAGATAGCTATATGTATACAGGCTGCTTTTGCACCCCATGCCCTCAATTCAGACCAATCTAAACCAGTCCTGCAGGAAAATGCCAGGTTGTGGCCTAAGTGCTGCACAAGAAAAGCAGTGAAGACAGCCTGGGAGACTGCTCCAGCCCTGTGAACACCTTTGTGGTCTCCTCTGGACCTGCTTCAGCAGCTCCATGTCCCTCTTGTTTTGGGGGTCCCAGAGCTGGACACACTACTCCAGCTGAGGTCTCAGCAGAGCAGAGAGGCAGGATCCCTTCTCTTGACCTGCTGGCCACACTTCTTTTCATTCAACCCAGGCTGCCATTGGACTTCTGGGTTGCAGGTGGCCATTGCTGGCTCTTGTCCAGCTTTTCCCCCACCGGCATCCCCATGCCCTTCTCTGCAGGGCTGCTCTCAATCTCATCCTCCCCTAGCTTGGACTGATATCTAGGGCTGCCCTGACCTAGTTGTAGGACTTGTACTTTGCCTCCTCAGCCTACTTCTGCTTCCTGTCCAAGTCCCTCTGGATCACATCATATCCCTCAGTCGTGTGGGCTGCACCGCTCAGCTTGGGATCATCTGGAAGCTTGCTGAGGGTTCCAAGAGCAGCAATGAAAAGCAGGCTGCAGTTGTTTTATTTTCACTTCAGTACTGAGTTGATGCTGCTTCTCCAGCTGCCAACATGGCTCACCAAAGATGGTGTCTGTTGTCATGCAGCAGAAAGGTAGGAGGTATTCTTCTCCTGCAGTATTTTTAGCTGCCTTCTCCCCCATTTCCAGTGAAGGCAAATGCAGTAATTTATTGCTTAGCAGAAAGCGCCGAGGCTTGCACACTGACTCATCCAGGGGGGTTGGATGTGAAAGCAGACATTGCTTGTCTCTCCCCCACTCTTTTGAACTTGGTTTATTCTTAGGCTTAGGATTTGGATCCATTTGGAATGACAAGGTGGGTAACAAAATGAATCAGTTTGGACACCTTAATGTTGGTGTGGTTTTCAGCTCTGCGTTGCTGCAGACAGGAAGGCAGACAAAGCAGGCTGGCTTTAGCCTTCACCGTGGCTTCTCCAGAAACCCATGCTGGCCACCAGGCTCCAGCCACACTTGTGTGCCATACACCAAAGAGCCAGCACTTACAGAACCCCACAAGACTCTTTCTCATCCTCTTCTGTTATTTTTTTAACTGTGACAAACATCAACTCCATTGCAAAGGCTCAGAATCACAGAATCAAGCTTCACAAACCCTCCAACTCACCTTCATGGAAGTTCTGGGCCCCTCTATTCAAGGGGTTACTTGGTGACAAAGGATATTGCAGTGTTGGAAGGTGTTNTGTTAGGAGGAAGTTGTTGGCAGAGAGAGTGATTGGCATTGGAATGGGCTGCCCAGGGAGGTGGTGGAGTCGCCATGCCTGGAGGTGCTGAAGCCAAGCCTGGCTGGGGCACTTAGTGCCATGGTCTGGTTGATTGTCTAGGGCTGGGTGCTAGGTTGGGCTGGATGAGCTTGGAGGTCTCTTCCAACCTGGCTGATGCTCTGATTCTGTGATTCTATGTTTGAGGCTGTGTGCTCTTGTTCTGTCCTCCCAGACATTTGTACATTGAAAAACTAAGACAATGATTCAGTGCAAAAAAACTCGAGGAGAGGATGAATATAGAGCAGCAGAAGTCAAGAATTGCAATGCAAAAGACAATATCAGCAAAACATTGCATTGACCATTCTGCTTCTGGTCATAATGTAATTAATCCTGTCCAAATCCTTTTGTCAAAGGAACAGCCAGGAAGATAATTTTAATGAGTTTTGAATTGCACATTATGCTTCCACATTCTCTCTGCAGCTGAACATTGGCAATGATTCCTCAACTGCAATATTTTCTTCTACTGTAGTTTCACTAATTGCAGTGTGGGTAAGCTGGGATCTACCTGGCTGGAAGAGAGCAAACTGTGGAGAATGTATCAGTAACCTTAGGCCATATTTTAATCTCCATTCTGCCCCTTGGCTCTGCTCTCCTCAGACTCAACCTGGAGTGCTGTGTGCAGTTCTGCAGCCCCCAGCACAAGCAGGACATGGAAGTGTTGGAGCCAGTGCAGAGGAGGCCACCAAGATGCTCAGAGGGCTGCAGCAGCTCTGCTCTGAGGACAGGCTGAGAGAGTTGGGGCTCTGCAGCCTGGAGAAGAGAAGGCTTTGAGGAGACCTTGGAGTGGCCTTGCAGCATCTGAAGGGGACTACAGGAGGGCTGGGGAGGGACTATTGACAAGGTCTGGTAATGACAGATTGAGGAGGAATGGGCTTGAAGTGGCAGAGAGGAGATTGAAACTGATGTTAGGAAGTTGTTTGCAGTGAGGGTGGTGAGACACTGGCACAGGTTGCCCAAGGAGGTTGTGGCTGCTCCCTCCCTGAAGGTGTTCAAGGAGCAGGTTGGATGAGGCCTTGAGCAGGTGTGAGGTGTGAGGCCTTGTGCAGGTGTGAGGTGTCCCTGCCTGTGGCAGGAAGCTGGAACTGGCTGAGCTTTGAGGTCCCTTCCAACCTAAACCATTCTGTGATTCTATGATTGGAGATGAGGAGGAGAATCTGACCCTGGAAATAAAAAAGCCATCCTCATTGGAGAGGAGGAGGAGATTCTGTCCATCAGAGGGTGAACAAACAGTGCATTTCTGTCTCACTAAATGAGGTTATTCTGCTGTTACTCTGCTCTGCTCTTTTCTTTCCTCCTTTCTCTGAAGTGTGAAACTAAGCTGCACTCAGAAGGCAGCTTTTGTGTGCACCACAACATTTGGAACAACCACAGAGGATTGCATTTTGTGGGGTGAAGGTAAATGCAGACTTTTCTTTGAGTTCAATGCATACATTGTTCCTTTCCTGCCATCTCATGACTGTCTTTAATTCCAGTAGCAACATTCTGTTCCCTAGCTGCAAAGCCACATGAGTCAGAATAAAATGTGGTGAGTTCTTTTCATGTGATAGCCCAGGGGATGTTGTCACAAACTCTCTCTGCATACTAAGAAAGGTGTTTTTTAATATATGTTCTTAGTTTACTTGCTCATTGCTTCATTTCCATCAAAGCTGACTCTGTAGGTGCTCATTGGTTGTGGTGTTCATCAGGTTTTAGATTCCAGACTCCTACAGCAGCCTCTTTTGATTTGGTGTCACTGATGGCAACCTGAGTGCTGCCAGGTTCATGTCTGTAACCTCATGAGACATTGGGCAAGTTCAACTTTTATTACTACCAACCAATAACAAAAAGAGTTTTCAAGGACTAATCATCCAACAAGCTTTTGAAACAGAAAATCATCTTCATCCTATCCAAGACTGCTCCACACTCAGTGTTCACCTTAGTTGAGTAGGAATTACAGGGCTAGAAAATGTTTGAAGGAATGGAACAGGTTGCCCAGGGAGGTTGTGGAGGACAGAAGCACAGAATGTGATCGAAGATCCTCCCTGGAAGTGTTCAGGACCAGGTTGGATGAGGCCTTGAGTGACCTGTTCTAGTGGGAGGTGTCCCTGCCTGTGGCAGGGGGTTGGAACTGGATGATCCTTGAAGTCTCTTCCAACCTAAACTATTCTATGATTCTAAATATTTGTCACAATTCCTTTCATAACTGATGAAAAATTGACCTCAAGGTGGAGGCTTGGCTCAGCTTGGCTCTGCTTGGCTCTGCTCTGGGGAGACTTCTCCTCCAATCCTGCCTCCAGTTCTGCTTTCCCCTTCTGTCTTCAGCAGAAGAAGGACACAGAGCTGCTGGAGAGGGTCCAGAGGAGGCCACAAAGATGCTCCAAGGGCTGGAGCAGCTCTGCTGTGAGCACAGGCTGAGGGAGCTGGGGGGGTGCAGCCTGCAGAGGAGAAGGCTCCAGGGGCACCTCAGAGCTGCTGCCAGGGCCTGAAGGGATCCTGCAGGAAGGCTGCAGAGGGACTTGTGCTGAGGGGGTCTGGAGACAGGCCAAGGGGGAATGGTTTGGAGCTGAGGAAGAAGTTGTTGAGTGTGAGGGTGGTGAGAGTCTGTCCCAGGCTGCCCAGGGAGGCTGTGGCTGCCTCCTGTCTGGGGCTGTTGCAGGCCAGGTTGGATGAGGCCTTGAGCAGCTGAGTGTAGCTGAGAGGTGTCCCTGGGCAAAGTGGGGAGACTGGAGGGGATGAGCTCTGAGGTCCCTTCCAGCCTGAGCCCTTCTGTGACTGATTTGTCTATGAAGTGATTGTATTCTTTCCCAAACTCCATCGTTACTCCTTATAAAGCATGGCTGAAGACTGAATAGAATTACAGCACTCTTCTGTCAGGAAGAGAAAAGATCAGATTCCACTTCATATTTTATGTGAAGAAAATGGTGGCTATTTTGTCCATAAATATACCCTGTAAGAAAAGAAAAGTAAAGAAAAAAGTCCTGAGTTTGGCTTGCCAGAGCAATGCTATTATGGCAGAGCAATATAATACCCACCCAGACATGATAGGTGCTTTGCCAACAGCCCAGATACCTAACAGGATGCAGTACCCTCTGTAAATCAAATGGTCTCTCCTAATATATACCCTGCATAACAACTTCAGCAGAATAAACTCTGTGTGTGTGGGGGGGTTCTTATTAATTTTCCTGTCTCAAATGTATGCTGGTTGGAAGTCAGCATACATTTACCTAGGACAAACTACAGATCCCAGGACTCAGAAGGGCACTGCCTCAGGCCTTTTTATTTTGTGGTGTTTTTTCTTAGAATCACAGAATCAGGCAGGTTGGAAGAGACCTCCAAGCTCATCCAGCCCAACCTAGCACCCAGCCCTGGCCAACCAACCAGACCATGGCACTAAGTGCCCCAGCCAGGCTTGGCTTCAGCACCTCCAGGTACGGCCACTCCACCACCTCCCTGGGCAGCCCATTCCAATGCCAATCACTCTCTGTCAACAACTTCCTCCTAACATCCAGCCTAGACCTGCCCTGGCACAGCTTGAGGCTGTGTCCCCTTGTTCTGTTGCTGGTTGCCTGGCAGCAGAGCCCAACCCCACCTGGCTACAGCCTCCCTTCAGGTAGTTGCAGACAGCAATGAGCTCTGCCCTGAGCCTCCTCTTCTGCAGGCTGCACACCCCCAGCTCCCTCAGCCTCTCCTCACAGGGCTGTGCTCCAGACCCCTCCCCAGACTTGCTGCCCTTCTCTCAACACCTTCCAGCACCTCAACATCTCTCTTGAATTGAGAAGCCCAGAACTGGACACAGCACTCAAGGTCTTTTTTCCTATGTTTGCTACAGCAGTAAACACAGGGAGTAATCATCCTTAGTGCTTAGCAATTTCTTTTATTGTTCTTTACATTATATGCAATCTTCTGGTGTGGAAGCCCTGAAGGGAAACAAAATCAATAGGGCACTATGAAAATACAATAGGAGCCTGCAGAAATCACTCTGAGAACCACCAGCTGGAATAGGAAGTGATAATATTTCCATGGGGCTTTTTGGTGCAGGGCAAAGAGCCTCATCAGTACAGGTAAAAAAAAGCTGCTTTGCTCTTCCTGAGGAGGTTGTCCCCTGTTCTGCAAGGGCTGCTGGAGGAGAGATGGCACAGCAGCTCTGAGGTGAAGTGAAAAGGCAGAGGAAAAGCTCAGCTCTCAGAGGAGGGGTTCTTTCCTGAAGAGCTCACAGAAGAGCAGTCCTCCAGAGTGTCCATCATGCTTCAGAAGGGGAAATGCCTGGAGCAGAGGAGGCTCAGGGCAGACCTCATTGCTCTCTACCACTAGCTGAAGAGAAGTTGTAGCCAGGTGGGGTTGGGCTCTGCTCCCAAGCAACCAGCAACAGAACAAGGGGACACAGCCTCAGATTGTGCCAGGGCAGGTCTAGGCTGGATGTTAGGAGGAAGTTGTTGGCAGAGAGAGTGATTGGCATTGGAATGGGCTGCCCAGGGAGGTGATGGAGTCACCATCCCTGGAGGTGTTGAAGCAAAGCCTGGATGGGCACTTAGTGCCATGGTCTGGTTGATTGGAAGAGGCCTCCAAGCTTATCCAGTTGCTTGGCCAGGGCTGGGTGCTAGGTTGGGCTGGATGAGCTTGGAGGTCTCTTCCAACCTGCTTGGTTCTATGATTCTATGCAATTCTGCAAGCACGATGGGAAGGACTGGACTGTGAGGGGCTTCCCTTGCCAGGTAGCCTGAGATCATGGGATGCTGAATTTCCAGAGGTGCTTCTGAGCCCCTACACTGCCTTGCAAAGGATCAGCAGATGCTGCAGCTCCTGCACAGAGCCACCAGTGCCTCTTTATTCATCCCTTGGAAGGAAATCTCAGAGCAAGTGGCTTCAGGGTGTGCACAGCTTTTGCTTTGGTGAGTTTTTGCTGTCAGACCACACAATTCCATCACAGTTTGAGAGCTTCATCTAGGTAAGGTCCCTTCCTTTGCTGGCATATTTCCAGTGAGCTGGGGACTCACAAAAGAGACAATGGTAGCAACACTAAGAGCACCACAAAATCATTCTTCTTTCTTTTCTAACCTTTCTTGAAGCCTTTCAAGAGATGTGAGTGATGACAACAGTGCAGGCCATGATCCAAACTTAACTTGCCAGTAAGAACCTAGGCTTTGATTTAGTTAATCCTGATTTAGTTAGATAATAAAGCCAGTGCTGAATTTTAAGTGTACAAACAGTTCACTTAAATCTGATGAGCCTAATACTATGTACCCAAATCCCTCTAGAGATTGAGTTATGTGTTAATCTATAAAACACAGATAGAACTTCTCCAATAAGCTTCCTTTTCATAACTAATGAATTCACAATGAGCAATGAAAATTATATTCAAAGAGAAGGTAAAGCTTCAGTGATCTGCTGGGTTACAGACTGGAATAGTCCCTGTCAACTACCAGAGTTCTGAACCCTGGAACAAGATTCTCCTCTTCTTACTGTTTCACCTGGATATCTCATAAGCCTTTCTTCACTCAGTTTAGCTCATGGAGGTGTTCTGAACCTCTATCTGCAGCTGGTATCTGCCTTTTCTGGACAGCCCACTGAGGCTTCTGGCTTTGGATAGTGGAAATATCCAAGTTAAACACATACAGAACCTGAAATATGTGGAGAACCCATCCTCAGAGGCCAGCAATAGAGGTTGTGTCAAACCCTACACTATTCCATGTTAGTACAAAGGTGTGGAGCTGGAGTTAAAGCCTTTTTGCACCTCTAGCTGAATTCAGAATCAATCATAGAATCAACCAGGGTGAAAGAGACCTCCAAGCTCATCCAGCCCAACCTAGCACCCAGCCCTAGCCAATCAACCAGGCACTAAGTGCCCCAGCCAGGCTTTGCTTCACCACCTCCCTGGGCAGCCTGTTCCAATGCCAATCACTCTCTCTAGCCAGAACAGCTTGGCTCTTTGTTAACCCACCAGTCATTTCTGTAGCTCATAGAGAATGTTAAGGGTTGGAAGGCACCTCCAGAGATCGAGTCCAGCCCCCCTCTGAGAAATCAGGGTCACCTAGGGCAGGTCAGACAAGAGCACGGCCAGATGAGTCTGGAAAGAATCAGGTATACAGGAAGAGGGGAAACCGTTTCTGTTGGCAATGAAACTGGTTTTTGTTTGCTAAATACCTAAAGGGATCCAGATGCAGGGCTGAAGTGCTTCCTAGCCATGGTTAAAGTGAGCACATCAGTGTTCTGTTTCCCCTCAGTGCCCCAGCAGCAGCACTCAGCCTATATATTCATCAGAGGGTTTTAGTGTGCCTCTTAAATTTTCATCCTTCCCTTTGCTTCATTAATCAAGCTGTTTGCATGAAAGCAAGAACAAATTGTCTTCTAACTGCTCTATTACAAGCTACATTAATGAATACAGAGGGACTTTATTGGTACTTTCATGGTGTACCTGTTCAGGTCAGACTGGAATGGGTTGCTTTGCAGGCATCTTAAAGGGCTGCCAGGTACAATAAGCAATGCATTGGAAAACAACTCTCACACTTCCCTCTCCTTTTTCCTTGGAAAACAAGTACCACAGAATCCTAGGGAGGCTCAGGCTGGAAGGGACCTCAGAGCTCATCTGCTCCAACCTCCCAGCCATGCCCAGGGACACCTCTCAGCTGCACTCAGCTGCTCAAGGCTTCATCCAACCTGGCCTGCAGCACCCCCAGGCAGGAGGCAGCCACAGCCTCCCTGGGCGGCCTGGCACAGACTCTCACCACCCTCACACTCAACAACTTCTTCCTCAGCTCCACTCTAACCCTGCTCTGCCTCAGCCCCAAACCATTCCCCCTTGGCCTGTCTCAGACCTCCTCAACACAAGTCCCTCTGCAGCCTTCCTGCAGGATCCCTTCAGGCACTGGCAGCAGCTCTGAGGTGCCCCTGGAGCCTTCTCCTCTGCAGGCTGCACCCCCCCAGCTCCCTCAGCCTGTGCTCACAGCAGAGCTGCTGCAGCCCTTGCAGCATCTTTGTGGCCTCCTCTGGCCTCACTCCACGGCTCTGTGTCCTTCTTCTGCTGAGGACAGCAGCACTGGAGGCAAGACTGGAGGTGAGGTCTGAGCAGAGCCAAGGGGCACAAGCTCCTCTCTTGCCCTGCTGCCCACACTCCTCTGGCTGCAGCCAGCACACAGCTGCCTGCTGGGCTGCATGAAGGCACTGCTGGCTCCTGGGGAGCTGCTCAGCACCCAACCAGGTCTCTTTCTTCAGAGCTGTTCTCAACCCACTGTGCACCCAGCCTGGATTTGTGCCTGGGGCCTGGCCTGACCCTAGTGCAGGACCTTGCACTGAGATGTTGCAGAATCAGCAGTGCAGTGGGAGTTAAATCTGGTGCCAGTCTCTCTCCTTTCCTACTTCTTAAATGTTGAGGCTTTGACCTGGAGTTCGTGTTCCTTTTTAAGTACCCCTGGCAATGTGCTGTGCCCTGACACACCAAGGGTCCTTCTATTGCCCCCCAGGGCTGGCCACACCACAACAGGTCTGCATAGGATGCACTCTCATTTTTCTGCAGCAAGATGAAGCTGATCTGCCTTCCTCCTCAGTAAATTAGACACTAAATCCTCCAAGAAATCAAACTGAATCACCAAGCACTCAGTAAAAAATGCCTCGTGGTACATCAGCCTACCTTACCGACCTGTGGGGAGGGAAAAAGCAGTGTGAAAGTGCTCAGACAAGAATGATTCCCATGAATACAAACATTCCTGCTCATGACAGCCTCATTGTGCTTCTGAGCTGTTTAAACCCTTGCACCAGATGAGGTTTTCTCCCCAGCTTTCTGACAAACAGCACTTCACGAGAACACACACAGCTTGGGAAATGGTTCTGAACGAGCAGGTGATGAATATGGAGTGAAACTGGGTCGTGCCAAGAGTATCTCTGCCGTGCACATCCCTAAATATTTATCTCAGGCTCATGGCTGCCACTGGCAGGTCCCAGTGAAGGAGATGGCTTGTGATCTGCTGCCCCCACTTGCAGTGCTGTGCTTTAAAGCAAGGCATAATCTTGAAAAGCATCTCTCTAGCTCTTCCAGAAACGAGGAGGACAAAGGAGTTAGTTTTAAGTGGTGATTTATGAAGAAATTAAGCAACCTAACCAAACTGACCTTCCTCTGGCAGTGAGGAATGTGACTTAGGTGACTGAAAAGTGATACTGTGCTGCTTCCAGTGACAGAAATGTCACTGATGTGAAATATCAATACCATATTGTCAGAGATCCTGCATCAGGGCTGGGCCAACCCCAGGCACAAATCCAGGCGGGGTGCACAGTGGGTTGAGAACAGCTCTGAAGAAAGAGACCTGGTTGAGTGCTGAGCAGCTCCCCAGGAGCCAGCAGTGCCTTCATGCAGCCCAGCAGGCAGCTGTGTGCTGGCTGCAGCCAGAGGAGTGTGGGCAGCAGGACAGGAGAGGGGATTGTGCTCCTTGGCTCTGCTCTGCTCAGGCCTCACCTCCAATCCTGCCTCCACCTCTCTGGGCAACCTCTTCCAGGCTCTCACCACCCTCATGCTGAAGAACTTCTTCCTAACACCCAGTCTGAATCTCCCCATTTCCAACTTTGTCCATTACCTCCCAGTCCTATCACTACCTGACAGCCTAAAAAGTCCCTCCCCAACTTTTTTTGTAGGTCCCCTTAAGATACTGCAAGGCCACAGTAAGGTCACCTTGGAGCCTTCTCCTCTCCAGACTGCACAGCCCCAAGTATCATTGTTGGTTCTCACTGCTGCCTGCTCTCCTTTCTGAGCTCTACAGCTTTGTTTCTAATTTACTTTTTCTCTCTTCTCACCCTGTTCCTCTGGGATTCACAGAGCTAACAGCTCTTAATAGAATTCCCCAGAGGATCTGCTCATCTGAAATGCTGAGGAAAAGGAGCTTGCCACCTCGTTGCCAGTAGTCCTCATTTCGATGCACAGCTCTGTCTGCTTCCCCCGGCTGAGCTCTGGACTCAAAGCCATCACCAGATCTTTGCATTCAAGTCTGTTTTTTCCCACAGTTGATTATCACTCCTGTTATTAAAATATTAAGGGCAAGTGCTCAGCACACATCCAGCAGTGTTTCTAAGAGCCCTGTTGCCTTTCATTAGTAATGAGCAGATTGGAGCAAGTCTGACTCAGCCTTTGAAGAAGGAGCTGTAGGAAACATCATCAAAGGGCTTGCAGTTGTTTGTGTATAAGGCAGTGGCACCCAGGACTGTCAGCCAGGGAAGTGCTGGGCATCATTTGGTGCTCATAAAACCTGGGGACATGGCACTTTGGGGCACAGTTTAATGGCCATGGTGGTGTTAGGTCAGTGGTTGGACTTGGTGATCTCAGAGGTCTTTTCCAACCTGTGATTCCAATGACACAAAATTAAAGGAGAATTTTGCTAGGCAGAACTTTTGAGGTGGTTGAAATAAATGAAATTGGGATGCCTTTAAATAATGTTTAAGCTCAAGCATTTGCCTGTCTGCTGATGGTTTGTTGCTCATCCTGCTTTCCTTCACATTCTGTGCTTCTGTCCTCCACAACCTCCCTGGAGGTGTTCAGGACCAGGTTGGATGAGGCCTTGAGCAACCTGTTCTAGTGGGAGGTGTCCCTGCCTATGGCACTGGCTGAGCTTTGAGGTCCCTTCCAGCCTAAACCATTCTATGATTCTATGTTAGCAACAAGTTCTTTACTGTGAGGGTAGTGGAACCCTGGAATGGGTTGTCTGGGGACGTGATTGGGGTCCTATCCCTGGAGAGGTTCAGCAGGGCTCTGAATACCCTGATCTAGTGCAGGATGTCCCTGCTGACTGCAGAGGGGCTTGGACTGGATGAGCTTTGGAAGTCCCATTCTGTGATTCTATGACATGAGAGTCAACATTGCAGGGCCACGGATCCATCAGCTGTCCATCTGAACAGTGATCCATTCAGAGGAGCCAGGCTTTGAAAGACAGTGCCACTTACTAAGTAAAGAGACAGTTCAAATATGTGAAGTCTCCAGAGATTCCAGCCAGCACAAATGGGAGCAAACTTTCTGGCTCTTTCCTCCAGCAAACAATGAGCTGCAGTACTCAACATCCTCTGAGATGTTTCACTTCAGCTGGCATCTCTAATTTATAATCAATGATTAACAGAAGATGCAACTAATTTGTCTTTGTTGTTTGGTTTTGCCACAGTCATCTTTACTCAGGAAAATTGATTGAAACAATGTTCTGAGGACTGGAAAGCATTTAATGAGGAATCTGCTCTGTGGCTCCTTTGTAGACTGGTATTAAATAGATGTAATACAGGACAATAGCTCTGCTGTTAAGTGGCCTTAACCAATTCATTTTGACCCCTGAGCTTAATAAAGTCTGTTCAGTGGGCCCAACATCTCTGTTCAGTTAAATGGAGACTGAATATTTAATACTTTTAATTGTCTGATAAATTTGAAATTAGAAAGTAACAACCCTGCAAAGTCTTCAAATCTCTTTCCAGCCCCACGTGTCGTTAAGCCTTCCTCTGCTGGTTTTACTGCATCCAGGAGGTTACAAAAGCCCACACCAGGCAGCCCTGGTGGAGGGAGAATTGCACATTAGATCAAGAGAAATAATTGGCCAG
Organism: Tricholaema leucomelas; assembly: GCA_013400475.1. Lineage (NCBI taxonomy): Eukaryota > Metazoa > Chordata > Aves > Piciformes > Lybiidae > Tricholaema lacrymosa > Tricholaema leucomelas. The sequence continues at coordinate 308,175 of WAAF01012138.1, forward strand.
GGGTTAAAGCAGCAGCCCAGGAAAGCCAAAGCACATCTCATAGAAGCACAGAATGGTTTAGGTTGGAAGGGACTTCAAAGCTCAGCCAGTTCCAACTCCCTGCCAGAGGCAGGGACACTTCCCACTAGAACAGGTCGCTCAAGGCCTTATCAAACCTGGTCCTGAACACCTCCCTGGGCAACCTGTGCCAGTGTCTCACCACCCTCACTGCAAACAACTTCTTCCTAACATCCAGTTTCAATCTCCCCTCTGCCACTTCAAACCCATTACCCTCATTCTGTCATTACCAGACCTTGTCAATAGTCCCTCCCCAGCCTTCCTGTAGTCCCCTTCAGATCCTGCAAGGCCACTCCAAGGTCTCCTGGAAGCCTTCTCTTCTCCAGGCTGCAGAGCCCCAACTCTCTCAGCCTGTCCTCAGAGCAGAGCTGCTGCAGCCCTCTGAGCATCTTGGTGGCCTCCTCTGCACTGGCTCCAACACTTCCATGTCCTGCTTGTGTTGGGGGCTGCAGAACTGCACCCAGGACTGCAGGTGGGGTCTGAGGAGAGCAGAGCCAAGGGGCAGAATCCCCTCCCTTGCCCTGCTGGCCACATTGCTCTTGCCCAGGGTTGCTGCTGTCTGGGCTGCACTCACACTTCAGGCTCTTGTTGAGCTTTTCATCACCCCAGACCCTTGTGATGTACAGGGAAATAAAAGAGCACTTTTTAAAGGTAGCTGAAATCATCAACATTGAAGAGGATGGCAGAAAAAAAAAAGAAAGAAAAAGGAAAAAAGCTACTAAGAGATGTTGGTGTTGATTGCAGTGCAGAATGAAGCCTAAGGGCTATGATTAAGATCTTAACTGTCTCAGTCTTGCCCCAAGTGACTGAAGGAAGTGTCAGAGGGTAATGAAACACTGCAACAGAATGCCCAGGGAGATGGTTGGGGCCCATCCCTGGCGATATTCAAGGGAGGACTCAACAGGGCTGTGGGCAGCCCGATGTAGTGGAGGACGTCCCTGCTGACTGCAGGGCAGGTTGGACTGGATAACCTTTGCAGGTCCCTTGCAGCCCAGCCCATTCCATGCTTCCCTGCAGAACAAGCCCCATCCCAGCGCCGAAAGCCTTTCGAGGATCTGCTCTTCTGAGCATAAATTGCTGTGTTGTGAGACTAAAGAAAGGGCACTGGACTGTGACACTCAGAAAGTTTACAAGTGTCTAAAGAAGCTGTCAAAGCCTTCACTGCAGGCTCAGAACCATTTTTCACATCATCAGCTCCATGCAATTGAACAACAGAATGCATAGAAACTCAAAAAAACCCCAACCAAGCCAAACCCCAACCCCTGGTTTGTAATTTCATGCAGGTGCATTGGAAAAGCAATATGTGTGCTGTCCTGGGTCATTAAGAAAATGGATGATTACAGGGTACCTGATGTGCAGGACCAACATTTGGGTAAAGGCTGAGTTCAGTTCTTATTCAGCACAGTGACCAAGCAAAGGAAGAAGAGAAAAAAAAGGAAGGGGGGAAAAAAAGCTAAGCAAACCCTATTGACCATCTGTCTCCTGAATGCCTAAATCAATAGCAAAAGCAAACTTTATTTGACTGGTAGTCACACTCTAATTCCATTCCCAAAGTTTCCACAGGCTAAGTAATTACAATTAACCAGTGATTAATGCTTTAACTAATACGAGTTTTCATAGAATCCCAGAATGGCTCAGCCTGGAAGGGACTTTGGAGCTCTTCTCCTCCACCCTCCCCACCACGGGCAGGAACACCTCAGCTCTGCACACTGGACACTGCTCAGTCCATGGCCATCTCCAGTGCAGCTCAAAGGCAAGGAATTAAAAACAGGAATGAAGTGAAGAAGGATGAGGAGCAATGTGTTTGAACTAGCAGAGGGAAGATTGAAACTGGATGTTAGGAAGAAGTTCTTCCAAGTGAGGGTGGTGAGACACTGGCACAGGTGGCCCTGGGAGGTTGTGGATGACAATCACAGAATGTGATTAAAGATCAAAGATCACATTCTGTGATTCTCTCATCCACAACCTCCCAGGGCCACCTGTGCCAGTGTCATAGAATCACAGAATCAACCAGGTTGGAAGAGACCTCCAAGCTCACCCAGCCCAACCTAGCACCCAGCCCTAGACAATCAACCAGACCATAGCAGTAAATGCCTCATCTAGGCTTGGCTTCAACACCTCCAGGGATAGGGACTCCACCACCTCCCTGGGCAGCCCATTCCAATGCCAATCACTCTCTCTGCCAACAACTTCCTCCTAGCATCCAGCCTAGACCTGCCCTGACACAGCTTGAGGCTGTGTCCCCTTGTTCTGTTGCTGGTTGCCTGGGAGCAGAGCCCAACCCCATCTGGCTGCAGCCTCCCTTCAGGCAGTTGTAGAGAGCAATGAGGTCACCCTTGAGCCTTCTCTTTTCTAGGCTAAACATCCTCAGCTCCCTCAGCCTCTCCTCACAGGGCTGTGCTCCAGGCCCCTCCCCAGCCTTACTGCCCTTCTCTGGACACATTCCAGCACCTCAACATCTCTCTTGANTTCCTAGCTTGGTGTCATCTGCAAACTCATTCATGCTGGACTCAGTCTCCTGTGTCTCACTACCCTCACTGGAAAGAACCCTTTCCTAATCTCTTAAAGCCTAGTTTAAATCTCTCCTCTGCCATTTTAAACCCATCTCTCTCTCTCTCTCTATATATATATATATATATATACACACATACATTCTGTGCATCCTTTGAAAGTTTAATCAGCATTCTGCTGCCTTTCCAGGTTGCTGATTCCTCTGTTGCAGGGTAACTTGCACTGGAGAACTTGAAAGGCATCTCTAATTTCTGTTACTGTCAAAGACTGGATAGGGCCAACATTTTACTTTGAAATTATGTTCTTCTTATGAACTGCTTATTAGGCAATTATGTCTGCTGTTTAAGCCAGGCCCAGTTAGAAATTGAAATAAAATGATTTTTTAAAAGACTCAGTGGTGGTTCCTGTTGAAAGGCAGTTGTGGCTGTGCTGCTGTCAGATAGGCTTTGGAATAATGAGAGGCACAGGTAATCAGCATGAACTGGCAGGAACATTTTTTTTTTCCCCATGATTTCATTCCAAGGGGACCTGATTAGAAAAAAAATATTGCACTTATTACTTTGGAAGGAGCATTTTCAGGAGGCTGGGCTAGAAAGCGAATTACTTATGGCATTGCTGGTTCAGACCTCTACAAACTGTAAAATAGAAGTAAAAAGGGGGAAAATTACTGCTTCAAGGATTATTATTTTAGCAGGCCAGCTAGCCAAATGCTTTTGCTACCTACTTACAACTCCAATGTGCTGCTCTCAAGGCGTGAAAAACACTCTGGTTGTGACAGGCTCTAGTGCGGGTGAAGCAAGAAGCACACAAATGAAATGCAAGGAGAAGATGAGCAGGGGGCTGGAGATGCTCTGCTATGAGGACAGACTGAGGGAGTTGGGGCTGTTTAGTCTGGAGAGGACTCCCTGAAGGTGTTGAAGAAGAGCCTGGGTGGGGCACTTAGTGCCGTGGTCTAGTTGATTGGATGGGGCTGGGTGGTAGTTTGGACTGGATGAGCTTGGAGGTCTCTTCCGACCTGCTTGATTCTGTGATTCTATGAGTCTATGATAAGATGGTTGGCAGAACTGGAGGAATAGCTGGAATCTGCTGATTGAGCATCCCTTGCCCTGAGCACTGTGCCAGACCCCTGTGGTCATGGGAATTATGATGCAGAGGTGATTCAGTTTGTGCTGTTGCTCTTTGAAGCCTTCAGAAAAGGTTTTCACTGCGGTTTGTGTGTAAGAAAATGAAGGGGAAGACTAAAGCAAAGTGAAAATTGTGTTTAATTCTTCAGCTAACAATTGAGATTGTCTTAGAAGATGACAATTTTACATCTTCATTTAAAAAGAAGTTTAGGCTCTCTCACCCTTTTTTACTTTACTGAGATCTGATGAAGTGTTTGCAGGTAGCTACCAGGTTCCACTTTATCTTCCTAGTAGGTCCAGCCCACTGGCAGATACCATTTGCACTGATGTAAGTGAGAGTGAAGCTCCTTCCCTTTTGACTTCTCAAAGCAAAACATCAGGATGTAAGAAATCCTCTGAGCTCCCACAGGCACCCCTGATGGGAGCAAAGCAATCAGGGGGTTGTTTGGAAGCATGAAGCTGAGCTGCAAAGCCCTCTGCTTTTTTTAAAGCTGGAGATGTACCTCAACAATGCTTTTAAAGCCTGAAAATGTGGTTATAGCCTCAAACCCAAAACAACTCAAAGGGGAAAAAAGGAAAAGCTAAGCTGTTCAACGTGGGCTAGCTGCCTGCAGTTAGGAAGAGTTGTGCCATCATTCCTGTCAAGACATAATGAGTGCCAAAGCTGAAGGCATAATGAGATGCCAAAGCTGAAGAATATTTGGTAGTCAGCTCCTAGATGCTTCCTTATTAGTTTAAGCTGAATAAACTCAACATCAGTAACAAGGCAGCTGAGAGCCTGGAGCTTGATGTGGGTAATGGATTATGAAGTGCATCTCAATAGGTAAATCTGTTGCCATGTTTATCTGACTAACCTAGCAATGGTGCTGGGGAGGCAAAGCTGTGCTTAGAGAAGAAAGCATTTCACACTGCTGGAGCAAACTGCTGGGCAGGCGAGGAGGGGAGGAAGGCAGGAAAGCAGGAAGGCAGGAAGGAAGGAAGGAGTACATTAGAGCTGACTTCCCATCGGTGTAAGTGACAGGCCTTGCCCAGTAGACTACACAGAATCATAGCATTGTTTGGGTTGGAAAAGCCTTCCAAGGTCATCCAGTCCAACCATCAACCCAACACCACCATGGCCATTAAACCACCTTCTGAAGTGCCACGTCTGTGTGTTTTTTGAACACCTCCAGGGACGGTGGCTCCAGCACCTCCCTGAGCAGTCTGTGCCACTGTTTGAGTAAAGGATGTTTTCCTAATACTCAGTGTGAGATGTCAGAGCACTTTCAGACCTGCTGTGCTAGTTTGAAGCTAACTGGAATATTTTAATGAGAGAAATTAGATGCTAGGCTGTGGAAAAGAAACAATGGTGATGTCTGCTGCACTCATAGGCTTGCTGAGATGTGTAAAAACAAGAACACAAACATAGATAAGGGTCGGAGTGTGTGTGTCTCTGTCTCGCACACTCTGTGTTTTCTCCCTGGGCTGCTTCTTTGTAACCCAACTAATCCTTCTGCTTCTAATCCCCCTTGCCAATCCTTGCAGATCACCTTGCACATAGGACAGACTCTGGGATAAGGTAGAGGGGTGGAAAGAAGGTGGAAGGGTGGGTGGGAGCCCCTCCTGGGGACTCTGGTTCCTGTATTAATTTTAATTTATGTATTTCTATATATAGCTGTAAGAATGTAAAGATCTGCTTGGATATTGTGCTAAGGATCATAGAATCATAGAATCAACCAGGTTGGAAGAGACCTCTAAGATCATCTAGTCCAACCTGTCCATCCAGTCCAACCTATCCAACCAAGATCTTCCAGTCCAGCTCTATCCAGTCAACCAGACCATGGCACTAAGTGCCCCAGCCAGGCTTGGCTTCAACACCTCCAGGTACGGCCGCTCTACCACCTCCCTGGGCAGCCCATTCCAATGCCAATCACTCTCTCTGCCAACAGCTTCCTCCTAACATCCATCCTGAACCTGCCCTGGCACATCTAAAGCTCCATTCCTTAACTCCTAAACCATCACACCTGCTTCCTGGCACAGCCACCACATGTGTCGTGCTGTGCTTGGACAGATGAGAGAAGCCTGGACCAGACCCGAGGAGCAAGCCCGTTGTGGCAGCCTGAGCTAACCAAAGGCCATGGAGTGGTAGCTGTGCTGTCAGGCAGGAACTGTAGGGAGGGCAGGGAGCACGCTTGAGAGAGCGAGGAGAACTGCTGACATCTAGTGTTTGCTGCTTCAGAAAGCCCTCTCTCCTGCTCCTGGCCGCTGGAAGTGTCTCTGTTAGGTTACAGCCCCTGGGCTGCTCAGAGAAGACAGGTGCAAGGCTCCATGGTACCAGCGGAGTGAGGGGGCTGCAGGCTGGGGATTCCCTGCCACTGCTGCCTGTTTCAGGCTTCCCTATCCTTTAGTAGAGCCGGGCAGAGAGGACTGCAGAGAGAGCTTCAGCAGAACATTTGAGAGCTGTCCCTGCCTATGGCAGGGGGGCAGAACTGGATGATCCTTGAGGTCTCTTCCAACCAGAACCATTCTATGATTTATTTTCTCTTTCCCACTAGTCCAATTCTCTTGAACCAAGGAGTGATTTCCAACATGGAAGTCCTCCATCTATGTAAGCACGAGTCAGGAAAAGGAGAAATTTTGCCTTTTGGCCTGGTTGCCTAAACCTAAAAACAATCAAATTCTGTTGTGTTTGCTTTACACACAGAAGCAAAACGAGCTAGAAGCAAAGGCGTTCCTGGGCAGGGTTGCTGCTGTGAGAGCACATCAATATTGCATGTCCTGCCTGTGATTGTCACTGTGCTTGCTTTTAACCAAACACAGCTCTTCTGTAACAGTTTCATTGGTGAATCTGTGTTGCCTCCCTGCACAAGCCCATTGCCTTTACCCTGTCTGCAGTTAGTGCAGGCTGTCTGGCAGCGTTAGGGCTGTCATTCCGTGCTATCATTATTAGCTGGATTGTTTTGTTAGCTCCGTTGCTCTCAGGCTCATTATTTTTCAGCCTGCTAAATGTCCTGACCTAGATTTGATTGCCTACCAGGTGACTCATTATTTAAATTAACTGGTAGATCTACAGCAGGCATTACAATCTAATTCCCTGAATTAGATTGCCTGCTGATCCTTCCTCTCCAGATGATTGATAGCTTGGATGATTGTCATGTCTGGGGGAAAAAAACCAAACCAAGCTTTTATATGTGAATCAGTGATTAATTATTCCTGGGTTTGAGTGTTGGTTTTTTTTTACATCAGCCTCAAGTTTGTTCTGAGGCCTCAAACAGATGTAAGGATGTGGACAATAATGATTTTAGAACCATAGAATCAGTCAGGGTTGGAAGGGACCACAAGGATCATCCAGTCCCAACCCCCCTGCCGTGGGCAGGGACACCTCACACTAGATCAGGCTGGCCACAGCCTCATCCAGCCTGGCCTTAAACACCTCCAGGGATGAGGCTTCCACCACCTTCCTGGGCAACCCCTGCCAGGCTCTCAACACTCTCATGTTGAAGAAATTCTTCCTAACATCCAGTCTGAATCTTACCCATTTCCAGCTTTGTTCCATTCCCCCCAGTCCTATCACTGCCTGACAACTTAAAAAGTCCCTCCCCAGCTTTCTTGTAGCCCCCTCCAGATACTGCAAGGTCACAGTAAGGTCACCTGGGAGCTTTCTCCTCTCCAGACTGAGCAGCCCACATTACAGTGGAAAATACTGGCAGTAATAACCTTAACTTAAATATTCTAGAAAGATGTTGCCTGGCTCCAGCCGAGGCTGCCCTTGCCCAGATCATAGAATGCCAGGTTGGAAGGGACCTCAAGGTTCACCTGGTCCAGCCTTTAATTGTGTACAGCTGCAGGAGTGCAGCTGAGCTCTGCCTCATTGCACTGTGCGTTCTGTTTCCCCTCTGGATTGTAGAATCACAGAATGGTCTGGGTTGAAAGTGGCCTCCAAAGGTCATCCAGTCCAACCCCCTGCATCCTCAGCTAGATCAGGTTGCTCAGAGCCCTGTGGAGCCTCACCTGGAATATCTCCAGGGATGGGACCTCCACCACCTCCCTGGGCGACCCGTTGCAGTGTCACACCACCCTCATGGTGCAGAACTTGTTCCTGACATCCAGTCTAAATCTGCTCTTCACACAAGGGCCCTGTACCTCCTCCAAAGCTGCCCCAAGCCCACACTGCATATCTGGACACAGTGAAGGGTGTGGACACATTCAGGTCTGGGAATGGTTGTTTTTTGGTGCCGAGGTGCAGGCTTTCCCTGGTCATTACATTGCAGTATGTTGCACTGTATTGCAGGGACCGCGGCACTCAGCTGCAGGGAGAGCTGGGTGCTAAATGCAGGAGGAGATGGTGACTTCCCTGAACATCTCATGCAATCTAAAGGTTACATTGAGAGTGCTTTCTGTGCAGTGATGGATGACTGCCTGCACAAGCTGCATCATTATTGTGGATGGGACAAGCAGTGTGAGCTGGGCTCGTCAATGAGAGGAACTGTTCCACAATCTGTCTCTCACAGATAAGGCACCAAAAGGACACAGCCCTGGGAAATGATTCCCAATCTGTTACCTTAACCACCAGACCGTTCCGAGGAGGGTATCAGCTTCTCCTAATGTGTTTGTCTAGCAAAGACACTTTGCATAAAGGAATGAACTACTTCAAAAACTTTGCAGCCATTACCCTCTATTGAATGGTTTCTAAAGGCATGCCTCTCGTGCCACCCTAATTAATATTGCCTCCAGCTGATGGTGCTTTCTGACTCCGCAAGGTCAGGTGCTAAATTGCTGCAATCACACTGAGCTCTGCGCCTCTGGGTGGTTAACGGGACGGGAGTTTCCTTCCCGAAGTTTCTGCCGCCGGCAGTGGAGAAGGTAGGATCCTGTTGCTCTGTCTCTTCTTTTTTTTATCTAAAGAATTTATTCTCCTGGGTTTAGTTTGACTGTTTAGAGCTTCTCTGTGTAGAAGAAATGTCTGCGTGTGTCTGTTTGTTACTGGAGGTGTGGAAGGTTTGTGTTTTGAGAAGCGTTTACCAACGCCGTCCTGATTCTGCCTCTTTGCTCTGCCCTGCTGAGACCCCAACTGCAGAGTACTGTCTGCAGTTCTGCTTTGTGAAAAGGACACAGAGCTGTGGAGTGAGGCCAGAGGAGGCCACAAGGATGATCCAAGGGCTGCAGCAGCTCTGCCGTGAGCACAGGCTGAGGGAGCTGGGGGGGTGCAGCCTGCAGGGGAGAAGGCTCCAGGGGCACCTCAGAGCTGCTGCCAGTGCCTGAAGGGATCCTGCAGGAAGGCTGCAGGGGGACTTGTGCTGAGGGGGTCCATTCGGTTTGGAGCTGAGGCAGAGCAGGGTTAGAGGGGAGCTGAGGAAGAAGCTGTTGAGTGTGAGGGTGGTGAGAGTCTGTCCCAGGCTGCCCAGGGAGGCTGTGGCTGCCTCCTGCCTGGGGGTGTTGCAGGCCAGGTTGGATGAGGCCTTGAGCAGCTGAGTGTAGCTGAGAGGTGTCCCTGGACATGGTGGGGAGGGTGGAGGAGCTGAGCTCTGAGGCCCCTTCCAAGCTGAGCTGTTCTATGTACATGGTCACAAGGCACTGAGAGAAGCAGTAAAGGTCTTTCAAGTTTTTTTTGTCTGGCCCTGAGAAAGAACAGAGTCCAAAACTGCTTCAGGTTGCATAGAGCCCCCTCAGCTCTGCAGACCCAGCCATGTCTTTACTCCGAAGGAGGGTACGTGGGGAGTGGGCAAGCAGTCAGGCTCGTTGCTGAGGAGTCACAGCTCAGTGAACAGCAACCACAGGCCTAATTGTAATCAAATAAGCGTTCTGGGCCCCAATCCATAAAACACAGAAGTGTATAATGAACATGAAACCAGTGCCTGGTCCTATTAGGTTTCATGGAAGACAGGCTTGGGCTAACGTTAAACGCAGACCTTGTCAGACCAGGACCTCCCCAGTCTCCATATACTTGAGAAGCAGCCTGGAAAGCCTTCTGGAGTTGGGCTGCTGGAGAGCAGATCTGCTGAGAGTGAGCTGGTGGGGACAGCCTCACCTGGGGCAGCCATGTGCCCTCGTGGACAAGAAGGCCAATGGTGTCCTGGGCTGCACTGAGAGAAATGTGTGCAGCAGCACAAGAGAGCTTCTCCTTCCCATCTGCTCTGCCCTGGTGAGGCCACACCTGGAGTGTTGTGTCCAGTTCTGGGCTCCCCATTCTAAGAGGGACAGGGGACTTCTAGAGGGAGTCCACTGGAGGATCACAAAGATGATGAGGGGACTGGAGCATCTCTTTTACAAGAAGAGACTGAGAGGCCTGGAGCTCTTAATTCTGGAAAAGAGAAGATCTCTGAGAGGGGATCCTGTCAGTGCATCCAGATGGGCTGGGGAGGGACTACTGACAAGGTCTTGTGATGCCAGGATGAGGAGGAATGTGTTTGAACTGGCAGAGGGGAGATTGAAACTGGATGTTAGGAAGAAGTTGTTTGCAGTGAGGGTAGTGAGACACTGGCACAGGTTGCCCAGGGAGGTTGTCAGTAGTCCCTCCTGTAGCCCCCTTCAGATCCTGCAAAGCCACTCCAAGGTCTCCTCGAAGCCTTTTCTTCTCCAGGCTGCAGAGCCCCAACTCTCTCAGCCTGTCCTCAGAGCAGAGCTGCTGCAGCCCTCTGAGCATCTTGGTGGCCTCCTCTGGACTGGCTCCAACACTTCCATGTCCTGCTTGTGTTGGGGGCTCCAGAACTGCACCCAGGACTGCAGGTGTGGTCTGAGGAGGGCAGAGCCAAGGGGCAGAATCCCCTCCCTTGCCGTACTGGCCACACTGCTCTTGCTGCAGCCCAGCACAGGGTTGAGCTTTTCCTCACCCCTGACCCCCAGGGCCTGTTCCTCAGGGTTGCTCTCAGCCATTCCCCACCCAGCCTGGAGTTGTGCTTGGGATTGCACCCACCCAGGTGCAGGGTCCAGGGAGCCTGTGTGCTGCAGCACATCCATTGCTGGCCTTTGGAATAACTTTGTGGGGAAAAATTATTTGGCTGTTTAAAGCAGGTGGGAGGAAAAGAAGTCAGGAAAGCAACTTCCTGTCAGCGTGGCTGAGAAGACAGGAGTTTGTGTAGCTGCTGATTGCAGGAGACAGAAGCTATCAAACTGTTCTGCACAGCCAGGGTAAAGACTGCAGAATTAAACATTAATGCTAAGCTGCTTAAGATGAATGCTGTGGCTCCAGACTGTGTACATTAGGAAGGTTGACAGAAGACTAATTTCTAAAGGAGAAAATGTTTTAAAAATTAAGCAGAGCCATCAATAAATCAGCCAAGCTTAAAATAAAGAGAGAGGTTTGGATCTGTCCTGACACTTGAATGTACTATAGCTCCGAGAATAAAGGTTTTAGGGAGCTGTGTTCTCAAGTAGTCAACTGTTCCTTACTCTTAATGTCTTTATGCCGGAGATTGTGCTTAAAGAATTGTAAGCAATGGGATAGTTTGTGGATTTGTCTGGGGCTTCGTGTGGTGCTAAGGCTGCAATAATGACTTCCCCTGGAATCCATCCACCGCAGTGCTTTACCAGCATTAGTTAATGACAGCCCTTTGAGGGCAGGCATTGTGGAGATGGAAAAGCTGAGAAGTGGCAAGATGCTGCTTAAAGCTGGTTTGTGAATAAGCAGAAGGGTAAGAATTAGGATCTAAGAGGACTTAGTTCCTCAGAATGACTTGGGATCGTCTCTCTACAATGGCTTTCAGAAGCGATTAGATTATTAAAGTGCTTTCAATGCCAAATGCAAATAGCAGATGTGGGCTCCAGCCCACTCCTGGCTTTGGCCTGAACGACTTCTCTTTGCTGTTGAGGGCTGGATCCTCAAAGAGGCTTTGTAATCTGGGCCGTTTAGTGAAGTGCTTACAGCAATAAGGCTGCACACCTACAAAGAGAAGCGAAGGCATTAATGCCTCCATGGATTAAAGCCACACAGTGCAGCACCTTGGAAGAGTGAGCTGCAGATTTACACTTTAATGTCATGTACTGCTTAAGACAATTAATTTAATAGCACGGCATGAGTTTTGACACAGGTCCTCAGCAGAACAATGAAGAGCTTGCTGGGTCGAGCCTTTCGCTCCCAGGCTCAATGGTACCACCAAGGACGTCCTGTGTTAGGCTGCCAGCTGGGTGGTGCACAGGTGTTTGAGAGCACCATGCAAATAGAAGTCAGCTTACAGCCCTCTTTCAGCTCTGCTGAGCTTTGTGGCTGAGGAAGGGGGGAATTCCTAAGGGTTCCTGGTACTGGGAATTGCCCTCAAAGCTTTAACTGGCAACGTGCCCTTACGGGTGAGAAGGCTGAGGGCAGCCTGGGGTGGATTAGAAGGGCTACACTGAGTAGGTCCAGAGAGATTCTCCTGCCCCTCTACTCTGCCCTGCTGAGGCCACAGCTGCAGTATTGTGTCCAGTTTTGGGCCCCTCCATTCAAGGAGGACCTCAGGGAACTGCTTGAGAGAGGCCAGCCCAGAGCCCCCAAGCTGCTGCAGGCAGTGAAGATCTCCTGTGAGGCCAGGCTGAGGGAGCTGGGGCTGGCAGCTGGCAGCAGAGGAGCCTGAGGGCTGCCCTCAGTGCTGAGCTAAAGATGTGCAGGGCAGTGTCGGGAGGACGCAGCCAGGCTCTGCCCAGGGGTGGCCAAGGGCAGCACAAAGGGCACTGGGGGCAAGCTGGAGCAGAGGAGGTGCCATGGGAACAGGAGGGGAAACTTTGTCAGTGTGAGGTTGTTGGAGCCCTGGAGCAGGCTGTCCAGAGAGGTTGTGGAGCCTCCTTCTCTAGGGGCTTCCCAACCCCACCTGGCTGTGTTCCTCTGTGCCCTGCTCTGGGTGATGCTGCTCTGGCAGAGGGGATTGGCCTGGATGATCTCTGAAGGTCCATTCCAACCCGTAACATCCTGGGATTCTGTGATCTAGAGGCTGATAGGACATGTTCAGAGAAGGGCAGCAAGGCTGGGGAGGGGCCTGGAGCACAGCCCTGTGAGGAGAGGCTGAGGGAGCTGGGGGTGTGCAGCCTGCAGAAGAGGAGGCTCAGGGCAGAGCTCATTGCTCTCTACAACTACTCGCAGGGAGGCTGTAGCCAGGTGGGGTTGGCCTCTTCTCCTAGGGACAGAATAAGAGGACACAGCCTCAAGCTGTGCCAGGGCAGGTTCAGGCTGGATGTTAGGAGGAAGTTGTTGGCAGAGAGAGTGATTGGCATTGGAATGGGCTGGCCAGAGAGGTGGCGGAGTCCCCATCTCTGGAGGTGTTTAAGAGGAGGCTGCATGAGATATTTAGTGCTCTGGGTTAGTTAATGAGAAGGGTAAGGTGCTAGGTTGGACTCAATGATCCTAGAGGTCTTTTCTAACCTGGTTGATTCTGTGCAATCTGTGATCAAATGTGTTGTAATTTACAAGTTTCTGGTTTAACATTGATCAGTTCTAATGATGGATGTCAAACTCCAGTTGAGCAATCTCTAGTTTGATTTATGGTTGGGAGCAGAGTGTTGCTGGTTGCCTGGCAGAAGACCCAACCCCACCTGGCTACAACCTCCCTTCAGGTAGCTGTAGACAGGTCTGGATCATGTCTGCTTGTGGAGCTGAGGCTGCCTGCTGAATGATATTGCAGGATGTTGCCAGGCACAGCATTAATGAGGTTAAGTGCAGCTCTGGCTGTACCTGCCTCTGCTTATGTATAGATTAGTGGGAATGTTTCTGGATTTCCATGCCCCAGTTGTGTCCTGCCAATGATAGGACAAGGCTTAAGTAAATGCTCAGCAGCTTTCCTCCCCCTGCCCTAGTTTCCGTGAACTGGAACTTGCAAACAGAGTTTGGAAAGAAGAGAGTATCCCAGTCTGTGGTTTCTGATGAGGAGACCCTTGGGAATGCCAAGGCAGAGTGGCACTATCAGCTTGGTAGTGACATTTCCTCATGTCTGGGTTCCTCTAAGGCTATGCTGAAGCTCTGTACTTTATGCAGACAAGAAGGCAAACTGTGTCCAGGAGTGTGGGCAGCAGGGCAAGAGAGGGGATTCAGCCCCTTGAGTCTGCTCAGACCTCATCTCCAATCCTGCCTCCAGTGTTACTGTCCCTAGCAGAAGGAGGACACAGAGCTGTGGAGTAAGGCCAGAGGAGGCCACAAAGATGCTGCAAGGGCTGGAGCAGCTCTGCTGTGAGCACAGGCTGAGGGAGGTAGGGGGGTGCAGCCTGCAGAGGAGAAGGCTCCAGGGGCACCTCAGAGCTGCTGCCAGTGCCTGAAGGGATCCTGCAGGAAGGCTGCAGAGGGACTTGTGCTGAGGGGGTCTGAGACAGGCCAAGGGGGAATGGTTTAGAGCTGAGGCAGAGCAGGGTTAGAGTGGAGCTGAGGAAGAAGTTGTTGAGTGTGAGGGTGGTGAGAGTCTGTCCCAGGCTGCCCAGGGAGGCTGTGGCTGCCTCCTGCCTGGGGGTGTTGCAGGCCAGGCTGAATGAGGCCTTGAGCAGCTGAGTGTAGCTGAGAGGTGTTGCTGGGCATGGTGGGGAGGTTGGAGCAGATGAGCTTCCAACCTAAGCCATTCTCTGCTTTATGAAGAGGTGGCATCCACAGGGACCATCCTCCAAAAGCTGCATGGTGAGCTGCAGCCCAGATCAGGAAGTTGAACACCTTCCCTATGAGGAGAGCCTGAGGGAGCTGGAGCTTTTTGGCTTGGAGAGGAGGAGACTAAGGGGTGACCTCTTTCATGTTTATAAAGATGTGCAGGTGAGTGCCAGGAAGCTGGAGCCAGGCTCTGCTGGGTGATGCCCAGTGACAGGCCAGAGGACACTGGGTGGAAGCTGAGGCAGAGGAGGTTCCGTTTGAAGCTGAGGAGGAATTTTTGGCTGTGAGGGTGGCAGAGCCCTGGCACAGGCTGCCCGGGGGGGCTCTTCAGTTTCCCTCTAGTGGAGATATTTAAGAACTGCCTGGATGTGCTCCTGGGTGATCTGCTCTGAATGATGCTGCTCTGGCAGGGGGCTGCACCAGATGAACTCTCGAGGTCCCTTCTAGCCCTTGGTATTCTATGATTGATTCTAAGCAGAAGTTTATGGTGCACTGACTGCACCACCTGAGGTTGGCCCTTATCATCTTGGCTGTACCTGGTCAATTGCTGTTATCTTCTCAGAGATGGAGTGTGCAGTTACAGACCTGAACCTAGCAAGTGAGCTGTAGCCCCCTGAGTATCACAGAATTAAGGGCAGCAAGGCTGGGGAGGGGCCTGGAGCACAGCCCTGTGAGGAGAGGCTGAGGGAGCTGGGGGTGTGCAGCCTGCAGAAGAGGAGGCTCAGGGCAGAGCTCATTGCTGTCTGCAGCTCCCTGAAGGGAGGCTGTAGCCAGGTGGGGTTGGTCTCTTCTGCCAGGCAGCCAGGGACAGAACAAGGGGACACAGCCTCAGGCTGTACCAGGGCAGGTTCAGCCTGGATGTTAGGAGGAAGTACTTGACAGAGTGATTGGCATTGGAATGGGCTGCCCAGAGAGGTGGGGGAGTCGCCATCCCTGGAGGTGTTTCAGAGAAGGCTGCATGGGGCACTTAGTGCCATGGTTTAGTTAATCAGAAGGTGTTAAGTATTCTTTGTAGAAGTCTCAGCTATACTAAGGCAGAAGCAGCTTTGCAATATCCCCAGAGCAGAGGAGGTTTTGGGAGGAGGACAGGCAGGAATCTTGCAAGATTCCCAGCACGTTCCCTACATACTTCTGAGGACAAAATCTGCCTGTGGGACCTGCACTCGGTGGTGCAATTAGCTGAAGCCTGCAGCAGCAGCCACTTAAGCTACAGGCTTTCAGCAGGCCTGACTACTTCTCAGCTGCCTCAATCCAGTTTTGCAAACGTGCAGAAATGGGATTACTGGGAAGGCTTTGTAGGAGTTGCTGGAGCTGCTAATCTAAAAGCTGGTCTCGGGAGGCTGATGGCTCTTAAATCTATCTCACAGATTTAAATACCTCACCTTTCAGAGCCAGGCTTGGGGTTAGGAGTACCACTTGCCCTTTCCATCCTGCCTCTCTCTGCTCTCTGAGCAGGATGATAAAATTGCCAGGAGAGGCAGATAAAGCTGAGCAGAAGAGTTTCAGAGGAGAGAGGCATTTCTCTCTGCTTAGCCCAGCTTGCACTCCAACAGGTATTTACAGTCTCTGGCTCATGGTGCTTGTACTCAACTGTGTCAATCTGCTTCTATCCACAGGCTGACTGCAGCTAAGAGCCAGATAATTTATCTTTCTTGCTCTTACCCTTGTCTGTGTCCCCACACATTAAGAATGCTTCTTAGGCAGCACAAATATGTGTGAAGTCTCTTGATTGCCTTTGCCCCTCGTGGGGGGAAAAAAAAAGGCTTTGTGTGCTCTGTCCTTGACCAGCTATTGTTATGCCTTTGTGCCTGGCTGATGAATTCTCAGGGCACAAGCACAAATTCTGATGGAGTGGAGAAAAAAAATAGATGGATAGATATAGATATATGCCCTGTGATGGAAGGGCACAGCTCTTGGTGACATTGCCTGCCAGAGAGCTGCCCAGCTCTGTGCGCTGGGGTTTCATATTCATGGGCTACTTTATCCGCAGCTTAGGCTCAGATGCTTATGAACTTTCTGCTTCTCTCCCTCTCTCTTTGCAGGTTGGAGCTTTTGGGTGGGGAAGGAAGCTGCTGTATGGGGAGGAAGCAAGATGATGTATGCTGCTGCCCTTCATAGAGGTCGCTGCTCCCCAAAGGATCAGCAACATCACTGGCACCATTACCCTTGCAAGAAGGTATTCCCAATTCTCCAGACCATAATGGCTCACAGTCATTTCCTCCTTGACAGCTGTGAGGATAGAAATCTGTCATGATTTTTTTTGGTGTTTGTTTTGGGTTTGGTGGTTTTTTTGTTGTGGTTTGAGGTTTTTTTTCATGTGCAAAATTTCTAGCAGCATTTGTCACAACAGCTAAATATTTCCTAGGGAAGGACTAAGACCAAGTGGGAGCTGGGGAGGAAACACCAATTACTTTCAAGTGGTCATCTTCCTTCTTGTCTGTTTAATTCCTGGTACAGGTGGAGGCTTCCACAGATATTTATCAGCCTAAAAAGAGGTTATGGTGCTGGTAAACTGCTCACAAAGCAAAATCTTGCAGGTTATAATTTTATATTCAGCATCTCTCAAGTGATAAAATAGAACATCTTCAGTGTTAGAGTACCAGCAATAAACCACTATCTGCACGTTGTTAGAATGACAGAAAGACTCAGGTTGGAAGGGACCTCAGAGATCATCCACTCCAACATCCCAGCCATGACCAGGGACCTCTCAGCTACACTCAGCTGCTCAAGCCCTNCTGCACCCCCCCAGCTCCCTCAGCCTGTGGTCACAGCAGAGCTGCTGCAGCCCTGGCATCATCTTTGTGGCCTCCTCTGGCCCCACTCTGCAGTTCTGTGTCCTCTTTCTGCTAGAGACAGGAGAACTGGAGACAGGATTGGAGGTGAGGTCTGAGCAGAGGAATTGCAGAGGAATAATCTATAAACAGAAGTATGACCAGAAGTCACCTCTCTAAGACCACTCCATCACTCTGGCATTGCCTCACAATATTCAGGTGTGAGATGGCTGGGCTGGTTTGTACAGTGGCCCCTGTTTATGAGCAGTACAATTGGTTAAAAAAAGAAAAAAGTCAGGGTTCTGATTCATCAAAAAAGTACTGAAAATCAGCTTCAACCTGTGATTGTTTCAGCTCCTGAGAGCAGCTATTTAAACCCCAATGGTTGAAGCACATCCGAAGATAAGAGACAGAAAGGCTTTTGTTTTCTCCCCAGCAGTGTCGGTGGAACAATGTCGCTCTCTATCAGGGGAACATCTGCCTATCAGTGATTACAGATCCAGAATGGAGGCTTTGACTCAATTCATCATTTTTATTTGGGGAGGAATGTCTGGGAGGTATCACATAGCACAGGCATTAATGTGTGTTATGGCTCTGAAATCCTCACTTATCTCTTCTCCCGATGTATGGAGAAGAGCGTGGCAGACCTAATGCTGTCTGCAGGAGAATTGTCAGCTCACTGATGGCTTAAAATGAGCATCAACAGAGGCCTGCAAAGCAGTGCTGGAGAAATATTGGGGAATGGCAAAGAAATACCTTTGGATCATAGGCTCACAGGATGTCAAGGGTTGGAAGGGACCCAAGGAAGTCATCCAGTCCAACCCCCTGCCTGAGCAGGACCACACAATCCAGCTCAGGGCACACAGGACACATCCAGACAGGCCTTGAAAGGCTACAGAGAAGGAGACTGCACAACCCCTCTGGGCAGCCTGTGCCAGGGCTCTGGGACCCTTCCAGTCAAGAAGTTCCCCCTTGTGTTGAACTGGAACCTGCTGTGCTGCAGCTTCCATCCACTGCTGCTTGTCATATCTCGGGGAGCAGTGAGCAGAGTCTGTCCCCAACTCCTGACCCTCAGCCCTCAGAGGCTGATAAACATTGATTAAATCCCCTCTCAGTCTTCTCTTCTCCAGACTAAGCAGTCCCAGCTCCGTCAGCCTCTTCTCACCAGGCAGTGCTCCAGTCCCCTCCTCATCCTCGTAGCCCTCTGCTGCACCCTCTCCAGCCTGCCTCCACTCTGCCCTACTGAGACCACACCTGCAATACTGTGTCCAGTTTGGGGCTCCCCAGTTCCAGACAGAGACCTGCTGAGAGAGTCCAGTGGAGGCTATGAGGGTAATGAAAGGAAGGCTGAGAGCCCTGGGGCTGCTTGGTCTGGAGAGGAGAAGGCTGGGAGGGATCTGATCAGTGTCTATAGTCATCTGAGGGGTGGGTGTCAGGATGAAGGCTCCAGGCTTGGTTCAGTGGTGCCCAGTGACAGGACAAGGAATAACAGGCACAAGCCCAGGAGACACTTCTGTATGGTGAGGTGTTGGAGCCCTGGAGCAGGCTGCCCAGAGAGTCTTCTCTGGAGACTTTCCAAACCCTGCCTGGATACATTCCTGTGTAACTTGCACTGGCAGAAGGGTTGGACTGGATGACCTCTGGGAGGTTCCTTCCAGCCCCTAACATTCTGTGATTCTCTGAATAATAGTAACAACAAAAATTCAGTTATCAGAGAACTTCCAGGACTTCGTGCAGCCCTTTCAAACTTTGCAAGATGATTTTTCTTTTTCTGGCATAGGAGCTTCTTTCCTAGGCAGACTCTGGGGACAGTTGTTGGCACTGCGTGTTGCATGCATTCCCAGCAAAGCATTTTTGCAAATGGGCAACCATAATCCAAATTAAAGATGAAAACAGGGCATAATTAATTCCAAAGCAAGAGGCAACAGGGATATTTGAAGTGCCACTTTGAGTTAAGTAGGGAGATAACCCAATAGATGGTAGCTGGGGCCAAAGGGAAAATCAAACCTAGGGTGAGAAGATGCTGATGTGCGCTAAGCAAGGGAGCAAAGAGGTGGCTGATAGAGGGGGTAGGGTTGAGAACGAGCAGTCAAAGAATTGCCTTGATGGGAAGAGACCTTTAGGGTCATGGAGTCCAAAAGAGTGAGAGTTGAAGTCAGCTCTGACAGTCTGCGTTAGGGGAATCAAGGCTCAGAACATGAAGGAGGTCTGTGAGGGCTTGGCTTTGACTTACCTAGAGCACAAATGTGCACCCATCAGGTTCTTGTTTGCCTACAAATCAGTGAGCAGCTGCTGTGAGCTCCCTGTTAGCTGTGACACATCACTGTGCCCCTTCATTACAGCTGGATGGATAATTGCTGCCTGCAGACACAGTCCAGGCTCTCTAACTGGAGGCCGCTCACATGCAGTAAGATGCTCTCAAGGCAGCCATTTGCTGGGTTTGAATACATCTAGGGAGTCATCTTCTCCATCTATCAGCCACCAGCTGCCTGAGGTGGCTGCTCCATCAACTGCTTTAATCAGCTAATCAGTGGATTCTCTCATTTCCCTGTGGGAGATTGTTTAAAACCTCTGGCACACCTCATTTATTGGTCTGGAAGGTGTCAAGACTCTTCAAGCAGCAACATCTTGGTGGAGGAACAGTGTTCTTCTTCTTTCTGTGGGAGTGCAGTGACCTAAAAGATGCTGACTTGAAAGCCAAACTTTCCACAGGTCTCTGTGTATATATAATCCTCTCTAAGGGGGAAATGGCAAAGGAAAAGTTTTGGCAGCTCCACATGACTGCACCTTGGAGCTCTGATGAAACGTCCTTGCCTTCCACTGCCTGGGGGGTCCTGTAGGAAGGCTGCAGAGGAACTTGTGCTGAGGGTCTGGAGACAGGCCAAGGGGGAATGCTGGGGACAGCAGCACTGGAGCTCAGGGAGAGTGATGCTATAAGGGTGGGTGCCTGAAGCACAGGTAGGGAAAGCCTGTGCAGTTGAAGACACCCCTGGCTCTTCTCCTGCCACCGCAACCCGAGCTGTGCTCTCTCTCCCATGTCTTGTTTTAGCAGCAGCCAACCAGCAACAGAACAAGGGGATACAGTCTCAAGCTGTGCCAGGGGAGGTCTAGGCTGGATGTTAGGAGGAAGCTGTTGGCAGAGAGAGTGATTGGCATTGGAATGGGCTGCCCAGGGAGGTGGTGGAGTCGCTGTGTCTGGAGGTGTTGAAGCCAAGCCTGGCTGGGGCACTTAATGCCATGGTCTGGTTGCTTGGCCAGGGCTGGGTGCTAGGTTGGGCTGGGTGAGCTTGGAGGTCTCTTCCAACCTGGCTGATTCTGTGACCTGTTTCCTGCACTTGCTAATGACTTCAGAGAACAGCTGAATTTCACTTTGCAGACCATGTTATGCAGGGGTGGTTTTGTCTCCCTCGCTGGCAAAGGCAGTGAGCTCTCTCCTCTGGCACAGGTGCTCTGCTCTAGCTGCTATGACTTATTTATCAGCTCAGTGACTCCCTCGTGCTAAGGCAAACAGAGGCTATTATCTTTGGCCACAGGGGACAGGATGGCATTGGGAAGCTTTTATTGACTGATTGATCCTTATTAATATAAAATTTCGAGGTTTCACTCACAACCCTTCCCCAGCCATTAAAAATGCATGGTAAAAACCAGCCCCAGCCCTGGCTGCACACTGTGCTGTAAATCAGAGCCCTCCCAGACACAGGGCAGCTTGTTTGGATGCAGAGTTTGTTCATTTTGCAGATGCTAAGCAGTCTCGGGTCACATCAGTCCTGTGTGACACACAGAGGTCTTCCTCTGAGGATGCATAGCTGAAAATGCAGTTGTTCAGGCTGTGCTGGCAGTTCTTTGTCAGTCAGGCAATGGAAGCAGGATGCTCTTCAGAGAAGGGCCACAAAAGTGAGCCAAGGGCTGGAGCAGCTCTGCTGTGAGAACAGGCTGAGGGAGCTGGGGGTGTGCAACCTGGGGAAGAGAAGACTCCAAGGATACCTTAGAAGGGTGGTTTGGATGTGGTGCTTAGGGAGATTGTTTAAGGTGAATCTTGTTGAGTAGGGCAATAAGTTGGACTTGGTGATCCTGAGGGGCTTTGCCAACCTGCATGTTCCTGTGTGTGTGATTCTGTGAAGGGATCATAGAATGGGCTAGGTTGGAAAGGACCTCTAAGCTCATCCAGTTCCAGCTCCCTGCCATAGGCAGGGACACCTCCCACTAGAACAGGTCGCTCAAGGATCCTGCAGGAAGGTTGCAGAGGGGTTTTTCCTGAGGATGTCTAGACAGGCCAAGGGGAATGGTTTGGAGCTGAGGCAGAGCAGGGTCAGAGTGGAGCTGAGGAAAAAGTTGTTGAGCGTGAGGGCGGTGAGAGTCTGTCCCAGGCTGCCCAGGGAGGCTGTGGCTGCCTTCTCCCTGGGCGTGCTCAAGGCGGGATGAGGCCTTGAGAAGCTGAGTGTAGCTGAGAGGTGTCCCTGCTCTTCGTGGACAGATTGGAGTAGGTAATCTCTGAAGTCCCTTCCAGCCTGAGCCATTCTGTGATTCTGTGCAGAAAGGCTGAGCTGGGCCTTCAGTCTTGAGAAGGCTTAAGGGAGACCTTGTTAGCATGGGGCAATGACAGAGGGTGGTGACTCCTTTTTTACATGGAATCCCATGGACAAGACAGGGCGTGATGGGGATGAGTTATTGCTGGGGAGATTCCTGTCGGACACCAGCAGAAAATGTTTCCCTATCACCTACAAAGTTGGACCAGATTATCCTTGGGGTCTCTTCCAACCTTTCCAAGTAATAGTGTAGTTGAAATGAGGCCCAGCAGTCTGTCAAGCTGAGTGTTAGACTTGTCCAGAGTAAGGGACTCCACTGTTTCCCTTGGGAGACCATTCCAATGTCTGACTGCTCTCATGGCCAAGTATTTTCTGCTGGCATTCTCTGCTCCTGTGATTCTTCACCATCCCCTTTGAGCATTGCACACAGACATGCCCTGTGAGCAAGGAGAGATGTTAACGAAATCCAGTTTTGGCCCTGCACAACACTTTCCTGGTCAGGTTAAGAAGAGGTGTGAAGTTCCCCCTCTTGGGCGCTGCTGGGGTGGTCCCAAGGCATTCCGTGTGCAGGAGTTCATCAGTGCCCCCTGGCACTGCCCACACAGGAATGAGCTCTTCCAGAGCACCTCTGTGGCAGCTCCTGTTTGCTTGCACTTTCTCCACAGCTGTTTTATGTTCCTTTAAGGAGCTAGGACTGGGCCAAGTGACATTAGCTGGAGGGTGGGGAGGCTGGTTTGTGTCTGCAGGGATAGGAGCTAGGGGCTCAGCATGGCCAAACCCTCCTGGGAAGAGCTGGGAAGGTCTGGGGGTAAGCTGTGTGCTAAAGACATGCAGATGAAGGACTGATGGAGATGTATCTTAGCTCCATGCAAATATTGCACAGGCTATTTTTTTCTTCTCTAATTGCTATAATATATGGAACTGAGTAAGTCTACTTTGTTATTCTAGCATGAAGTGTCCTTCACATTAATCACTGTGTCCCTGTGGCCCACTGAAGTCCCTGTGCTAATTTGAATTAATCACTCTATTCTGGGCAGGTAGCTCTTGGTGTAGTCTGTTGTTATTCCTGTAATTTGTTTTGTTTTCTTGGGGTTGTTTGGTTTGGTTTTTCTTCCCTGGATATATGGGAGATGCCAAACAGAAGCTGAGGGTGAACAGGCAGCCACAGACCATGCACAGGTTGGGTTCCCAGCTAGAAATTGCCAAATGCTGCTGAGGATGCACCTTAAGTGGAGCAATCCTAGAATGGCTCAGGCTGGAGCTCATCTACTCTGCCCTCCCCACCATGCCCAGGGACACCTCTCAGCTACACTCACCTGCTCAAGTCCTCATCCAGCCTGGCCTGCAATAGCCACAGCCTTCTCTTGTCCAGGCTGCAGAACTCCAACTCTCTCAGCCTGTCCTCAGAGCAGAGCTGCTGCAGCCCTCTCAGCATCTTGGTGGCCTCCTCTGGACTGGCTCAAACACTTCCATGTCCTTCTTGTGCTGGGGATTCCAGAACTGCACCCAGGACTCCAGGTGGGGTCTCAGGAGAGCAGTGCAAGTGAGGTGGTGCATAGGTGTTTGGGCTCAAAGAAGAGGGGGGATTTCTGTCTCGTACTTCAGTGGGATGCTTGGTCTCCAGAGCTGTTGAAGGAATGGGAATGGGCTGAAGTGGAGAAGTTATTTATATTCTTGACAGTGCTGATGTGAAGTAACTCAGTGGATGGAGTGAAATGGCTGAGCTCAGAGGCATTGACTTGTGAGAAAGAATGATGGCACAAACTGCTCACTGGTGGTTGAAATTAGGTCTAAGGAGGTCTGTTTCCTTGAGGACCTTGGCTGAGCTCATCTTTGTTTTGTAGCAGCAAAATGCTGATCTAAGGCTTCACCTCGGCATAAAGCAGTGAGTTGCTTTCCTCCTCTGAAAATGGGCTCCTGGCTGTGTCAGCAGGGGAAGTCTGGTGCCTGGAGATCCCAATGGGCACCTGGAGATGGGGAGCAAGAGGGCACCCAGAAGTCCTTACTGGTTTATGCAATGTAGAAGAGCCTGGTGGAGTGCAGCTGCTCAGCTCTGCAGGCACTGCTGTGGAGCTGTGATCGCATCCATCCTCCTGTAGAGAGCTCCCAGTGAATCCACGGGGAAACACTGAGGGACTCTGTCTGAAACTCAAACTACTCTTTTCCCAGGCAGCACTCCCCAGGAGAAGCAGGCAAGCAGATGGATGACTTTCAGCCAGAGCTCTGACAAGCAGCTTCCAAGCCCTCATGGCAGTGGCAGTGGTGTTGTGCACCCTGACTCTCCGAAAGCACTCCGTGGGTGGGAAAGGTAACAAACTTTTACCCTTTTACTGCCAAACATTCAGCTGGAGGTGAACATTCATGTCTGGGCTGGAAAGTCTTCATGGAGCCATGTGGGCTATTTGCCTTGAAGAGTAAACTAGAAGCAGCTGCTATCTCATCTTTGCTCCTTTGCTGGTCAACAGGCAACTGAACATGAGCCAGCAGTGTGCCCAAGTGGCCAAGAAGTCCAGTGGCATCCTGGACTGTATTGAGAACAGTGTGGCAAGCAGGACCAGGGCCCTGTTCTGCCCCTGTAGTCAGAACTGCGCAGGCCACAACTTGAGTGCTGTGTCCAGTTCTGGGCCACTCAATTAAAGAGAGATGCTGAGGTGCTGGAAGGTGTCCAGAGAAGGGCAGCAAGGCTGGGGAGGGGCCTGGAGCACAGCCCTGTGAGGAGAGGTTGAGGGAGCTGGGGGTGTGCAGCCTGCAGAAGAGGAGGCTCAGGGCAGAGCTCATTGCTGTCTGCAGCTCCCTGAAGGGAGGCTGTAGCCGGGTGGGGTTGGGCTCTGCTGCCAGGCAGCCAGGGACAGAACAAGGGGACACAGCCTCAAGCTGTGCCAGGGCAGGTTCAGGTTGGATGTTATGATGAAGTTGTTGGCAGAGAGTGATTGGCATTGGAATGGGCTGCCCAGAGAGGTGGTGGAGTCCCCATCTCTGGAAGTGTTTATGGGGAGGCATGTTTTTGCATGGCGTTTAGATGAGGTGAATCACAGTTAATGTCTGTGGAGCAGTTAATGTCTGTGGAGGATGCTCTGGTTGGGAAGATGCTCTAGTTGGGGTGGGCTTTGAAGGACTGTGCCTCTGGAAGAGGATTGGATCAGGTTCTTAGATTGGAATAACTCCTACTGAGTACTGCATGTGAGGAAGCAGTCTGCCAGGGAAGCAGCCAGGCAAGCATTTGCTCCCCTCTCTTTGTACACGTAGGACTGAACTGGGACTGAAATCACTTTCCATGTGCATCCTGAAGTACAGTGCCAGCTGCAGAAATCATGGCTGACTGCAGCTGGCTTTGAGGCTTTGACACTCCACTTGCCAAGTTCATCAGCACACCCACGCTGCACCTTACATAAAACCAGGCAGAGGGGCTTTGGTGAACCAGATGCAAGCTGTGTACCATAGAAGGAAGGACCCTCAGGGCTCATCTCCTCCCAGCCTCCCCACCATGGGCAGGGACACCTCTCGACTAGACTCAGCTGCTCAAGGCCTCATCCAGCCTGACCTTGAGCAGCTCAAGGAAGGATACTTGTACTCCTGCAATCATAGAACCATGGAATGGTTTCTGTTGAAAGGGACCTTTAAAGGTCCAGTCCAACCCCCATGCAGTTGGCAGGGACATCTTTAACTACAGCAGGTTGCTCAGAGCCCCAAACAACCTGGCCTGGAATGGTTCCAGGGATGGGACATCTCCCACCTCTCTAAGCAACCCACAATGATGTTTCATCACCCTCAGGGTAAAAAAATTCCTTCCTTCTATTCAGTCTAAATCTCCTTCTTTCAGTTTCAAAGCATGATGTGTATGTTCAGACCCTTCCCTACCTGTCTGCTCCACGTGCCCTGCTCAGAAAGCTCTGGGCATTAGGCACACCACTAGTTCAAGCCTTGCGAGCAGCAAGCTCCTCGTTTCCACCATCGTCTTCTTTAAAAGCCTTGTTAAATAGGGCACTGCACCCACAGCCTTTCTTGTGCTGGCGTTTCTGAGCAATTCAGATCGAGTTGGAGTTTACTGGACTTGACTAATTTGCATTTCAAAGACCCAGGAAGTGAGCCGCAGAGCCAGAGAGCTCCTGCATTTGGGACTGAAGGGAAAAAAGCCCCAACCTCTGGCAGTTGTCAGCCAAAGTGCTGACTCAGCAGTGGTGTCAGCCTTTACCACCTGCCTCGGTGGCTAATTAAGGATTGCTGAAATGAGGCAGAGTGCAGAACGGAGGAGAGCAAGGAGAATTTGGCTGACAGGAGATTAAGAGAGAAAAGAGTTGGATCTAAAGGGAGCATTATCCTCGGCGCATCCCTGTGCCGCTGGCTGCGGATCAGAGCAGCAGGAGGGTACCTGCTTGTTGGGACCATTGTCGAGTGCTGGGTTTACAGCAAACTGCCAGCTCTGCTCTGTCAGCTGACTGGATGCTTTTTTGGTCTCAAGTGCAGATGACATGGAGCTAATACTCTGCTAACCTATATCCTGCCTTGGAGCCAGCAATAAGCTGCCAAGGCTTGAGGAAGGACTGCAAAAAATGGCCCAGCTAAGCTGGTGTTCCACTAGCGACAAAGGGAAGTGAGGGCAGATAGCTAGGAAAAAAAGACGGAAGTTGTTCCCTTTCTTTTTTCATTTCCAAAACTGAACACAACCCACACTGGGCAGGAGCCTCTTCAGATCTTTTAAAGTCCAGCACGACCAGGGAGGTTATTCTGCCCCTGTACTCAGCCCTGGGCAGAGCCTGGCTGCATCCTCCCAACACTGCCCTGCACATCTTTAGCACAGCACTGAGGGCAGCCCTTAGGCTCCTCTGCTGCCAGCTCCAGCTCCCTCAGCCTGGCCTCACAGGAGATGTTCACTGCCTGCAGCAGCTTAGGGGCTCTGGGCTGGACTCTCTCCAGCAGTTCTCTGAGGTCCTTCTTGAATGGAGGGGCCCAGAACTGGACACAATACTGCAGATGTGGTCTCAGCTGGGCAGAGTAGAGGGGCAGGAGAACCTCTCTGGACCTACTCAGTGTAGCCCTTCTAATCCACCCCAGGCTGCCCTTGGCCTTCTTGCCCACAAGAGTCATCCTGTTGTCCACTGGGACCCCCAGGTCCTTTTCCTCTGAGGTACTCTCCAACAGCAGTTTGTTCAGTGGTTCTGTTAGGGTGGTGGTCTCCTGGATGAGTTAAGCTCTCAGTTTTTGTGTCAGTAGATGAGTAGACTGAGCCTGGACACAAAGGCTGAGCCCTGATGAATTCTGTAGCTGCTCTTTGTGCGGTCTGCTGAAACAGTGACAGGAAGTTTCTGCCCAGGTTTCCTCTGGAATATGCCTGGATTATTCTAATATAAATGATGCTAATGGCACAATGAATGCTTACAAATAAGTCATAATCATGGCTAGGAGAGCTGCTTTGCCAGGCTGTTAGTCATTTTGGCATGGGGCTAATAAAATCCCCTTTTGTTCTAATTATCTTGATTGCTACAGGAGTGAAACCACTGACAAATGCCTTTTGGAAAGACCAAAGGGCATCTAAATCTCAGCAATCCTGGACCAAATAAATTGCTCTCTGCACAAAAGATATCTTCATGAACAACAGAAAATTGGATTACTTAAAAAATAACCCAAGCCACCAAACAACTATTTAACTAAAATTCATATGTTCACCACGAGCCTCAGTGTGCAGAGGTGCCTAGACAGGCCAAGGGGGAATGGTTTGGAGCTGAGGCAGAGCAGGGTTAGAGTGGAGCTGAGGAAGAAGTTGTTGAGTGTGAGGGTGGTGAGAGTCTGTCCCAGGCTGCCCAGGGAGGCTGTGGCTGCCTCCTGCCTGGGGGTGTTGCAGGCCAGGTTGGATAAGTCCTTAAGCAGCTGAGTGTAGTTGAGAGGTGTTGCTGGGCATGGTGTGGAGGTTGGAGGAGATGAGCTCTGAGGCCCCTTCAAACTTCAATTGTTCTGTGAGTCTATAACCAATATTTTTATCCCAATCTCTTACTGCGATGAAGATCAAAACAAGCACATTTCCCAAGAAATCTCTCTTCCCATTAAATGAAATCCTTTACTTTCATGCTTCTGATGTAGTTGCTTGCAGGTATTGAATGTTGATATTTTTGTTTGTTTAGTTTATTCTTTATCTCTTTGGAGTTTTTTGTTTGTTCTTCATTTTGTTTGTGTGGGGTTTTTTGTGTGTGTGTTTTAAGAAATGTATTTCTTTGATTTTCCTGACTCTTACTAAAACACAAATTCTGCAAAGGCATTTCAGAATAGAAAGCTGAACATGAAAAGCAACTGACACTTTACCCCTTATGTTTAGTTTAAAAATGGACACTTAGTTTTACTTTTTCAACTCAAGATATATTTTTAATATAAGTATCTATTTATTTAAATAGATATTTAAATGTATATAAAGATATATAATAAATATATTGTTATGAAGGGGAAATTCATTAATGCAAGGTGGTATTTTTTTCCCCAAAATTAATATTGTTTATTAATTTTGATGTTCAGAACTCACAGAATCAAGCATGGTGGAAGAGACCTCCAAGCTCCTCCAGCCCAACCTAGCACCCAGCCCTGGCCCATCAACCAGACCATGGCACTAAGTGCCTCATCCAGGCTTTGCTTCAACACCTCCAGGGACGGTGATTCCACCACCTCCCTGGGCAGCCCATTCCAATGCCAATCACTCTCTCTGTGGAGAACTTCCTCCTAACATCCAGCCTGAACTTCCTCTGGCAGATTCTCTGACAGGTGCAAACATCTTTGCCCTGGTGCTGCTCATGTGCATTTCCATTTCCACTTGCCAGGAACTACCTGGAGAATTCCTGCTTCATGCTTTCTCTCTACACATTTCTTGTCTAGAGCATGCAAACCTCCACTAAGTATCTCATAAGTTCTGGAGCTACTTTCCAGAAGACAGCATTGGTGTCCAGGCATAAATCATCAGAATCATGGAATGATCTGGGTTGCAAGGGACCTCCAAATCTAGTCCAATCCCCTCTGCAGTCAGCAGGGACATCCTCAACTAGATCAGATTGCCCAGAGCCCTGTTGAGCTCCCAACCACCTCCCTGGGCAACCAGTTCCTAAGTCATAGAATACATCTGATTTTATACAGCAACTTTTATTTGCTTGTCTGACTTCTGGAATACTTAAGAAAAGCTTTTTCAAGTACAAATGCATTATTAATATCAAAGGAAAGAAGCCCTCACTATTATGTTGACATAGGAAAGATGAGCATTATGAGGAAAGTATTCATGAATTTGCTTAATGGTCTTGCTGCTCTGGCTTTTGGATTAGGTTGTTCTCATGGTGGGATTAAGAGACATGCACTGAAATCAAGAGCAGGAAGATCTGATGAATATTAACAACACTCAGACCAGCTCCTGGTATAAGCAATTCTTACCCTGCTGGCTTCATCTGCCCCAAGCCCTGAATGGGCTGCCCAGGGAGGTGGTGGAGTCCTTGTCCCTGGAGATGTTCAAGCAAAGTCTGCCTGAGGCACTTAGTGCCATGGTCTGGTTGATTGGCCAGGGCTGGGTGCTAGCTTGGGCTGGGTGGGCTTGGAGGTCTCTTCCAACTTGGCTGATTCTATGATAGCCAGGTGTGGTCCTGCCACGCAGGATGTAGAATCAGGGAATCATAGAATCAGTCAGAGGTGGAAGGGACCACAAGGATCAGTCAGTTCCAACCCCCCTGCCATGGGCAGGGACACCTCATGCCAGATCAGGCTGTCTAGAGCCTCATCCAGCCTGGCCTTAAACACATCTAGGGATGTAAGGGTTTATGCAGCATCAACTGTCAGTGAAGGCTGCATGAAATACGCTCAGAAATGGAATCTTACCAAGAGCTCCTGCAGTGCTGTGTGTAGGATGACTGAAATGTTTTATTTATAGGGTTCCATCATTAGCCACATTCCTTCCCCTCCTCTTCCCCCTTAAAGGTTAAATAAAAACATTGAGAACATCACCATTGCTTTTTTCCTATAGGTTAAGTTCTTTGCCATGAACTCTCACCTTGGTCAAGTCTTGTTTTCATCAACTTCTCTTTCATAATTTATTTGAGACAAATTGGTTACTAAATTAATTCCTTGGTGTCCCATAAGCATAACTCTTTTTGCATGGGATCAATGTCTGACTGGATGATGTTGGAGGTCTTTTCCAACCTGGTTGATTCTCTGATTCTCTGGTTTATGCACTGCATCTGAAGTTCAGCATAAATTAATCCACATGATGGCTTGCTGGCAAAAAAAAATTAGAATGTTGTCTGTCTTAGAGAAGCAAAGAGCTGAACAAGGAACCTTTGCTAGAGTTGTCTGAAATTATCCCCAGGGTCACTGAGAATCTGGCTTGGATCTTTGGACATGCGTCCAGGGGAGTTGTGGAGTCTCCCTCTCTGGAGCTATTCAAACTCTGCCTGGATGTGTTCCTGTGTGATCTGCTCTAGATGATCCTGCTCTGGCAGAGGGGTTGGACTGGGTGAGCTTTTGAGGTCCCTTCCAGCCCCTGACATTCTGTGATGTGTAGAGCGAAGTCTGGAAGTCCCTGAAAGGAGGCTGTAGCCAGGTGGGGGTCAGTCTCTGCTCCCTGGTAACAAGTGGTAGGAGAGGAAATGACCTCATGTCACACCAGGGGAAAGTTTAGGTTGGATATTAGAAGAGACTTCTTCACTGAAAGAGTTCTCAAACACTGGAACAGGCTCCCCAGGGAGGTGGTAGCATGCTCATGCCTGGAGGTGTTAAAAAGACACAGAAATGTGCTGCTGAGAGACCTGGCTTAGTACCAGATTTCGTAGGGTTAGGGAATGGTTGGACTTGATGACCTTAAAGGGCTTTTCTGATCAAAACAATTCTGACTCTAAGTCCTGTCTTGGCTGGGGAAGTTGTGTCTAATTAGTTGTGGCAATTAATGAGGCAGGAACTATAAAATATGTAGTTATTTTATTTCCAGAAAGCCCTGCCCACAAACTATGCCCAGCAGTTAAATTTGGGTTCTAATTTGGTTGGGAAAATCTTCCCAAGGATGCTTGTGGGCAAGTCATTCATTTAGGAGGGTCAGAAAATTGGAAAGGCTTAGCCACAAAATGGCTCTGCCCCACGCACAAACAAAAGGCAGCCTGGAGCCCCAGGCAAAGTCTGTTCTACTCACGGTGGTGGTGTAGAATTCATAGAATCATAGAATCATAGAATGGTTTAGGTTGGAAGGGACCTCAAGGATCATCCAGCTCCAACCCCCTGCCACAGGCAGGGACACCTCCCACTAGAGCAGCTTGCCCAATTCAGGTCATCCCTGGCTCCTCTGTGGCAGTGTCAGAGCTGCTTGGCATCTTGATAGCCATTGAGAGGCTTCCAGATCTTCCCAGGCTCTAGCAGGGTGCTGGGAGAGAGGCAGATGATCTCTGGCCTGATCCTGGTTCCTTTTGGCATGGAGCTTTGCAGAGGTGCAGGCAGGACCACTTGCAGCTGTGCAGAGAGCACTGTGTTGGTGGCACTTCTCACCACATCATGAGGCACTTAATGCTTTCTCCTGGGAAACTTGAGGCACTTAGGTTTCCAGGTAGTTCAAGCCCAAAACATCAGAGCTAAGCTGCTCTGAAGCGTGAGGCAGAACACGTTGTCTGAGCAGCAGCAGTGAGGCAGAGGCAGCAGCACAACTGCTGGCAACTTAGCTCCATTTCTATTGTTTGCTGAGTGCAAAGGCTCCTTTGGCCACGGAGATTCACCAATCGGAATGGCATTTGCAAAGCTGACCATATTAGGTGAACCCCAGGGCTTGCTTGCCCTTATTTGGTGAACACCTGTGGGTACCTATTTATCACTTTGCGGGGGGATGTAGTGGCCCAAGCCTTTGTTTTCCTCCTGCCCTTGCTTCCCCCATCAGCAGCAGAGTGGGGCAAGCCAGGACATGTTTTAGGCCTATTGGCCTTCCAGGACAGTGCCATGGAATTCAAGGCTTCTCTTCATACACCCCTGCGAAATGGTACTGAGGTGTAGTAAGAACAATAAACTTGAGGATCAGTCTGCGTGGGAATGTTCTTAGGGAGTAGAAGGAGTGGGAAGATGAATGCAAAGTCTTTTCCCTCTGGGTTTGCTGAGCTGCCCTATTCCACCTACAGAACATCTAAGAAGGGCTGACATGATGCAAATCAGTAATCTCCCTGTAAGAGGTCCCACTCTTGACCTTTGCTTTGTGCTTTCAGTGCCTCACTCCAGCTTTGGTTAATGCAGAGGGATGGTGGCTGGCACATCCACCCCGAGCCTCTCAGCGCTCCGCATCCGTCTCTTGTATCCGCGGCATAGCAGCCGCTGCGCCTGCGCCCGCAGCTGGACAAACTTGCAGCCACACTTAAAATTCATCCCAGAGCTTGTTCTGTGCTGACCTCCCCGTGCAGACAAGCCCTTTGTGAGATCATCTGCAGTTGTGATGATAATGGTGGCTTTATTCTCTTCTATTAGGCCTTGGGGTGCAGCAGCTATTGTAAATCCTCTTGCATGTCTGCAGGCTGTTTCTCTCTTTCTTCTTCCCCTAGTTCACAATCTCTCTCCTCCAGACCAAAACGCTGATGTAAATAAGGCCTTTATTTTCATTTTTCAAAGTTGTAGCCCTGCACAGTATGCCACACACCCAGGAAACAAATCCACATGCTTTCTGGTTTGGCTTCAGGGAGGAGTGGAGAGGCTTGCCACAAGAAAGGTCAAATGCTCCCTTTCACATGTGATTCATTTAATAGCAGGATGCTCTTTTTGGCCATCTGCTTATTGTGGAATTAATTGTCAATTAATTGTCTCTTAATTGAAGCATTTGTTGCTAATTTTCAAAGATTAGCAGGGTATTAAACAAGAGAGGTCAACACAATTTAGGGGAAGGTTTTAAATTTTGTGTGGAGAAGCTGGGAATTGAAGCTTTCATTAACCATCACTCTGCTATAATTTGTGTCATTAAAAGTGGCAATTTCAGCCAATTACTGCAGCTGTTTGGAGTTTACTTGCTTGAATGATTCCTGATTTCAGGCCTGGAGAACAGCTGAACTGCTGCTGCACCCTAACTAAGTGGCTTTTAAGCTAAGCCCGACTTGCAGAATGAGAAATTGGTTGTGGTGGAAGCAAGACTTAAGTCCTGGCTCTGCATGGGGTCTGCCGAAATGGTTCCATGTGCTTAAGGGTGACCTGTGGAGACCAAAATCCATCCCAGGGAGCACAGACTAAGTGATATTGAGTGTAATTACCCTGGGCAGGTTATGAAAAGCCTTTAAACATATAAGGAGCCAATCTCTGAAGGCTATGTGGGACCATTAGCTCTGAACTCCAGCACTGCACCAGCCACTGGCTTCACCATCAACTATGCAGGTGAGGAGCACTGGAAGTTGGGTTTGACTGATGACAGTTGTCCAGAAAGTATCAATTAAGCCTGTGGCAGCTCAGGATTGCTGATGGTCATCAGTTTAATGTTTTGTTTCTGTTTTACATTCCATTAAGTAATTTAAATGCTGGGATTGAATAAGGCCTCCTGGGTCTCTTAATGCATCTGCTTTATTAAATGGAAATATTAGTTTTGGGAGATGTACTTTAAAAACAACTACTGCATTTCAGGCCCCAGAAAGTTACATGCTAAGGGGGAGGAGGGGAGGAAGAAGAAATAAATCATGCCTTAGTTGAATCCAGTCTGTAACTTCATTCAGCAGTGATTCAGCAGGTTCTGGGGAGCAGCTGTAAGGTGTGACAGTCCATGTTTTGTGTCCTTTTGTAGTGAGTAGTTTTAGATAGGTTCAGTAAGTTCAGAGCTGGGAAAGCAGCCTTTCTTGCCTTTAATTTGAAGTTTATTTAATGGACCACTACCTGGTTGTTTGGGATGCAGGCAGGAAGGGGTCTGGTTTTCCCAGTCTCTATGCATAGACATCAGCAGCTGTGTGTGTGAACTGCTCCAGGCACTCCTTTGACCCCATCATATCCACTGGCTAATCACAGGGGGAGATCTTACAGAGGCCAAGCTAACAAAGTTTAGGGGATCAGAAATATCAGTGTCTGAGTAGATTATGCTGATTGCTCATGGAGTGCAGTATGCTCTGTCTTATTTGATAGAGGAGACATGAAATTGGATTCTGGTGTTTGCATGCACTCAGTCTGCAGGAGGATGGATGTATATTCATCTGTCACTTTGTGGGGAAACTATAAGCTCTACCCTCACCCAGCCCAGGCAGACTGATTTGTCTCTTCTCAGACACATAAAATGTGATGTTCAGAACAGCCCCAAGGCAAGCCAGGCTCTGTCAGCCAGGCTGTGCTTGGCAGGTTTTACAAACAGCTAAATGAGACATCAAGAAATGTAAAATGGTCTCTGATGAAGCTTCTGGGAGCATCTTTAAGAAAGCTGCTCCAGAAGGAAGGTTGCAAAGGTTTCCCATTTCCCAGCTTAGGATGGGAAGTGGGAATGGCTGTGAAGAGCTGTGCAGTAGGAGCCATTGAGATCAGGTTGTAGTTGGTGTTTCCACTGTACTTGGTCTCTGGGTCATGGTTTCCATGTAGCTTCTTCCATGGCCTGAAGGAATTGGAGCTGCTGATTGCAGCCTGGGGTGGGGCTGAGGGTTCCTACTAACAGAGGAATATTTCTAATTCCAGCAGGGGCCAAAGTTAGGCTTTGAAGGAGTCAATTGAGGCATGGTCACAGTGTTCACTGTGCTCATAGCCTGAAATGGCCTTACTTAAAGTGATAGAAAGGCAAGGAGGAGCTGTCCTGATTCTTGTGGCAGGTCCACCTCAGGAGAGTTTTCTGATGCAATGTGGGACTGTTTGGCTTGTAAGAACTTGTTCATTTCTACTTTAACCTCCAAGAAGAAAGACACAGAAAATTGGAGCCCAATGGGAGCTTTTTGTCTTGTTTCACAGAATCATAGAATGGAAGGGACCTCCCAAGCTCATCCAGTCCAGCTCCACTCCTAGTGCAGGATCTCCTAGACCAGACCACACAGGAAGACATCCAGGCAGGTTTTGCAGATCTCCAAAGAAGGAGACTCCACAACCCCCTTGGGCAGCCTGTGCCAGTGCTCTGTCACCATCATGGGGAAGAAACTCCTCTTCATGTTTAAATGAAACTTCCTATGCCTCAGCTTCCACCCAGTGCCCCTTGACCTGGCACTGGGTGTCACCCAGCAGAGCCTGGCTTCAGGCTAAACTCTCCTGTGATTCCCTTCCAACCTAAACTCTTCTGTGATTCTATTGTGCCCTCCAGCCCTGTGGCATGTTGTCTCCTTGCCTTTCTTTCTGAGCCCACTTGATTCATAGGGCAGCCTGCAAAGGCAGCTCTGAGACAGTAAGGATAAATGCAGTGGGGAAAAAAGGGATCAGGCATTCGAAGCTGCTCAGAGTGGGGAATGTGAGCTTGAAGCATGAAGGAACGAGTCCAAAAGGATGGTAAGATGAGGACACATCACCTGCCCTTGCTTGGCGCTTGGTCAGTAAATTGTTCTCTTGTGTGTGGTGTGAGGAAGAGAATGTTAAGGGGACAGTAGGGTGTCAGTAAGTACTGGGTTTGAATGGGCTCACCACTCGTAGTCACTGGAGTATGTAGGGTACACCTCAGGAGACAACAAAGTGGTAACACATCTCACCACCAAAGTCCAGATTCCAGCCATGATCCACAAACGTGGTGAGAGTCTGGCCCAGGCTGTCCAGGGAGGCTGTGGCTGCCTCTTCCCTGAGGGTGTTGCAGGCCAGGTTGGATACAGCCTTGAGCAGCTGAGTCTAGCTGTGATGTGTCCCTGCCCATGGTGGGGAGGGTGGAGGAGATGAGCTCTGAGGTCCCTTCCAACCTGAGCCATTCTGAGAAACCAGGAACAAAGATAAATCAGCTCTTTACTTGCATTTAGCTTAAACCACAGAATCCAACAAATCTTTCCTGACTGAGCCTGTACTTAACAGCTGGGAACTTGTTCTGACTGGGTCATGCCTGCTGGCTTCAGAATGATTTATTTGTGATTTCTGTAAGCATGAGTGGAAAATATGGGCTGATTGCTCTTACTGAGTGCTGCTAGAGAGGGGCATTACAGCACAGCAAGGGAAATCTGGCAGTTCTCTATCAAGGTCTTCCCTCCCAAGAAAGTCATCATTTTGCTAATGACACTGAGACAAATTCAGACCCCCTCAGCACAAGTCCCTCTGCAGCCTTCCTGCAGGATCCCTTCGGGCACTGGCAGGCAACTCTAAGGTTCCCCTGGAGCCTTCTCCTCTGCAGGCTGCACCCCCCCAGCTCCCTCAGCCTGTGCTCACAGCAGAGCTGCTCCAGCCCTTGCAGCATCTTTGTGGCCTCCTCTGGACGCCCTCCAGCAGCTCTGTGCCCTCCTCCTGAGGACAGCAGCACTGGAGGCATTGTTCGAGGTGGGGTCTCAGTGGAGCAGAGCAGACCATGCCTTCTTGCAAGCACATCTTTGCCCAAATGACTCCTTTATTTATTTACTTAAGCTCCACCAGCAGGAGGAAAATTTACTTTAAGTACAAACAGGATTTCAAACAAAGGCAGTTCCTAAACCAACTAAATGCTTTCAGTCATCAATGTTTTCCTTTCTACAAGGAGGAAGGTTACTAATCAAGGTGTAATAGACTTTGATTAATTAATCCCCTCCACTCATTCCTTAATGTCAAGCACAATTTCTGAAGCCTAAAATTTTCTCCTGGCAATTTGACATAACTTAATCTTTCCTGAAGTCAGTGCAAATGGGATTCAGTTTGCTGCTGCTGCTGCTTCCCCACATCCCTTTGAACTGGCAAACTGCTCAGCACCATACAGAGCCACCTGGGGTGCCTTTCACTGGAGTGTTTAGAACCTCTTTGCTTTTTGTTTTGGTAAATGGAACACACACACAAAAACCTCAAAACAAAACCAAACAACCAAAAATAACCTAAACAAAAACAAAACTCAAAAAACCCCAAACAAAAACAGAAAGGAAAAAAAAAAAAAAGAGTGGGTTTTACCCTGGGTGGTCCTGAATGGATGTCTTGTGCCTGTGTGAGTGAAATGTAGGATGTGCAATGTGCTGCTGTCAGGTAGAAATTGCCTGGCTTGTGTTGCAAGTGGCTTTAATCTGCTCAAATCCAATGAAGAGAAAGATCATTTTAGATTCCAGGAGGATCTTGAGAAGTAGGCCAGTTCCAGCTGCATGAGGATCAACAATTCAAAGGGCAAGGTCTTGCATTTGGGTTAGGCCAATCCCAGGCACAAATCCAGGCTAAGTGCAGAGTGGGTTGAGAGTAGCTCTGCCCTTTGACTCTGCTCCGACCTCATCTCCAGTCTTGCTTCCAGTGCTGCTGTCCCCAGCAGAAGGACACAGAGCTGCTGGAGCAGCTCTGCTGTGAGCACAGGCTGAGGGAGCTGGGAGTGTGCTGCCTGCAGAGGAGAAGGCTCCAGGGGCACCTCAGAGCTACCTGCCAGTGCCTGAAGGGATCCTGCAGGAAGGCTGCAGAGGGACTTGTGCTGAGGGGTTCTGGAGACAGGCCAAGGGGGAATGGTTTGGAGCTGATGCAGAGCAGGGTTAGAGTGGAGCTGAGGAAGAAGTTGTTGAGTGTGAGGGTGGTGAGAGTCTGTCCCAGGCTGCCCAGGGAGGCTGTGGCTGCCTCCTGCCTGGGGATGTTGCAGGCCAGGCTGGATGAGTTTTTCCTAGGATCCAGTCTAACTCCACTCTCCCTCGGTTTCAAACCATTCCCCCTTGTACTGTGTCTAGACACCCTCAGGAAAAGTCCTCTGCAGTCTTCCTGCAGGATCCCTTTGGCTCGAGGGTCCTTGTGGAGTCTTCTCCAGGCTGAACATGTGCTGGAAGGGGTCCAGAGAAGGGCCATGATGATGAGCAGAGGACTGGAGCTGCTCTGTTGTGTGGAGAGACTGAGGCAGTTGGGGCTGTGCAGTCTGGAGAGGAGAAGGCTCCCAGGTGACCTTATTGTGGCCTTGCAGTATCTTAAGGGGGCTACAAGAAAGCTAGGGAGGGTCTTTTTAGACTGTCAGGTAGTGACAGGACTGGGGGGAATGGAACAAAGCTGGAAATGGGGAGATTCAGACTGGGTGTTAGGAAGAAGTTCTTCAGCACAAGGGTGGTGAGAGCCTGGCAGGAGTTGCCCAGGGAGGTGGTGGAAGCCTCATCCCTGGAGGTGTTTAAGGCCAGTCTGGATGAGGCTGTGGCCAGCCTGATCTATTGTGAGGTGTCCCTGCCCGTGGCAGGGGGGTTGGGACTGGATGATCCTTGTGGTCCCTTCCAACTCTGACTGATTCTGTGATTCTGTTGCCACACACTCTTGTGAAAAATCCCTTTGCAGCCTTCTTGTAGGATCCCTGCAGATATTGACACTGCTCTCTTCAGTAGTTCCTTGTCCTTCTTGACCTGGAGATGCTCATAATATACCTGTACAAATACACCATGGATGAAAAAAAGTATTACCTGTACAAATATTTTACCTGTAAAATATGAGTAGGTGCCTTGGGAGCTTGCAGTAAAATATGTGTCATGGCAGCAGAGGTTTAGGTTTCAAGGCAAGATTTACAACCAGCAGCTTTATTTAACAAATGTTAAAGGAGGAATAATAAAACATTTGAAAACATTTAAGGGCAAATGAAATCTGTTTCCACTGCAGTAATTACAGAGGTACATTCTCTGAGGCTGCCTGGCAGCTGCTGCTATTGTTTCCTCCCCCCCCCTTTAAAACTAAGGCCAGTGAGTTCCCTTGTGCCAGTAGGATGGAGGGCAGAGAAATGTGGCTAGAGGCTCCATCCAGCAATCTGTGCTGTCCCCCGTCCAGCTGCCTAGCACTTTCAGAGTCCCTTCTGCCTCTCTGGAGTGATCAAACCCAGATTTCTCTGAGCCAGCCAACCTGCACTCCTTTCACACAGAGTAATGCAAAGCACAGAAAACAACACAGGCAACAGCGGAGGATTTGCATGCAGGAGCAGCACAAACGATTGTGGGTATTTTAACCTTGGCTCCCGCAAGTTCAGCAGATCAGCACAGTTTTGGTGAGGCTCCCTCATTGCACTGCCCCTGTGAGTGTAGAAACCTGAGGAATCATAGAATCAAGCAGGTCGGAAGAGACTTCCAAGCTCATCCAGCCCAACCTAGCACCCAGCCCTGGCCAATCAACCAGACCATGGCACTGAGTGCCCCAGCCAGGCTTAGCTTCAGCACCTCCACCACCTCCCTGGCCAGCCCATTCCAATGCCAATCACTCTCTCTGACAACAACTTCCTCCTAACATCCAGCCTAGACCTGCCCTGGCACAGCTTGAGGCTGTGTCCTCTTGTTCTGCTGCTGGTTGCTTGGGAGAAGAGCCCAACCCCACCTGGCTACAGCCTCCCTTCAGGTAGCTGCAGACAGCAATGAGCTCTGCCCTGAGCCTCCTCTTCTGCAGGCTGCACACCCCCAGCTCCTTCAGCCTCTCCTCACAGGGCTGTGCTCCAGGCCCTTCTCCAGCCTTGCTGCCCTTCTCTGAACATGTTCCAGTACCTCCAGGTGTTGAAGCAAAGCCTGGCTGGGGCACTTAGTGCCATGGTCTGGTTGACTGGCTAGGGCTGGGTGATAATTTGGTCTGGATGAGCTTGGAGTTCTCTCCTAACCTGGCTGATTCTGTGATTCTAAGACAGCTCTGTGAGGCACTGGGGAAGCTGCTCAAGGCAGGGTAGCCAAGCAGTTGGGTTCTTTAATGCTGCTGTAAAGCTTCTCTGAATGAAAGATGTGAAGTGGTGAAGTTATCTAAAAGTGTGCTCCAGTAAAATGTCACTGGGAAGTGATTCTGGTTTTTAGCTCCCAGTGGCTGTGGGTTTTTTTTCTGAAGGTATAGCATGAACCTGGGGGATTTATGCTGGCACTGAGCAAGCCTTGCACATTTAATGCTTAATTGGAGCTAAGTGGCCTGGCCATAGAAGCCTGGACCTTGCCATTCCAAGATCACGACACAGAAAGGTTAAGTATCACTTCCAGTAAAATCCTCTTGGGGAATTTGGAAGCTGCACTGCAGAGTTTGCTAAGACATCATTTTCTTGCTGACTGCAAGCTCTCTGGGATTGGAGTTCAGGGTAGAGCAGCGTTTGAATTGATTCCTAACGTGTGTGCCCTCACCAAAGAGGACTCCCAGAGCACTTAATGGTACTTTAATGGCTGCATGCGTGTGGGGCGTTGGTTGGCCTCTCAATGGCTACTGCATTGGTAAAGCTTTCCCAAGGTAGCACCATTACTGTGAACTAGGGTAGGCATTGAAAGCATTGTGGCCAGCAGATCCAGGGGGGCGATTCTGCTCCTCTGCTCTGGCGCGGCCTCACCCGGGGCGCTGCGGCCTGCTCTGGCACAGCCTCACCCGGGGCGCTGCGGCCTGCTCTGGCACAGCCTCACCCGGGGCGCTGAGGCCTGCTCTGGCACAGCCTCACCCGGGGCGCTGCGGCCTGCTCTGGCACGGCCTCACCCGGGGCGCTGCGGCCTGCTCTGGCACAGCCTCACCCGGGGCGCTGCGGCCTGCTCTGGCACAGCCTCACCCGGGGCGCTGAGGCCTGCTCTGGCACAGCCTCACCCAGGGCACTGAGGCCTGCTCTGGTGCTTTCAAAATGGGAAGGTATTGGACCTGGTGGAGCAGGTCCAGAGGAGGACCACAAAGATGATCAGGAATCTGAGGCACCTCTGCTGTGGGGACAGGCTGAGGGAGCTGGGGGTGTGCAGCCTGGACAAGAGAAGGTTCTGGTCAGACCTAACAGCAGCCTGCCAGGGGCGACAAGGAGGCTGCAGAGGGACTGTTTGCAAAGGCCTGCAGGGATAGGACAAGGGGCAATGGCTTCAAATGAGATTGCACTGCAGCAGGTTCCCCAGGGAGGTGGTGGAGGCTCCATCCCTGGGGATATTCAAGATGACGCTTGACAGGGCTTTGGGCAACCTGATCTAGTTAAGGCCGTTCCTGGTCACTGTGTGGGGACTGGAGTAGATAACCTGTGGAGGTCACTCCCAGCCCAGCCCATGGTATGATTCTGTACAGGAGAATATTCTCCTGTGCGACCAGAAATGATGGGGAAATGTTTAATAGTGATCTGCAAACTGCTCTGCTCCTTGGACAAAGTGGTGTGTGAAACAGCCACCACTGAAGGTCACTGCACTGAGGCAGTTATTAATATTTGTTTAGCATTGCTACCTCAGAAGTAAATACTGTAATTAATGGCAGTGCCAGGATGACAATTAATTGTCTGAGCTGCTTTAAATAAACACCATAAGTGAGCTAAACCTCAGCTGGAGATTGATCGAATCACAGAATCAGTCAGGGTTGGAAAGGACCACAAGGATCATGCAGTTCCAACCCCTATGCCATGCCCAGGGACACCTCACACTAGATCAGGCTGGCCACAGCCTCATACAGCCTGGCCTTAAACACCTCCAGGGATAAGGCTTCCATCACCTCCCTGGGCAACCCCTGCCAGGCCCTCACCACCCTTATGCTGAAGAACTTCTTCCTAACATCCAGTCTGAATCTCCCCATTTCCAGCTTTGTTCCATTCCCCCCAGTCCTATCACTGTCTGACAGCCTAAAAGGTCCCTCCCCAGCTTTCTTGTACCTGGTTCTTGTACGTAAGCTGTGTGGAAAAGCCAACACTGCATCTGCCATTGGAATGGGCTGTCCAGGGAGGTGGTGGAGTTACCATCCCTGGAGGTGTTGAAGCAAAGCCTGAATGAGGCACTTAGTGCCATGGTCTGGTTGATTGGACAGGGCTGGGTGCTAGGTTGAGACTAGCTGGAACATTCTGGTGAGAAAATTAGATGCTAGGCTGTGAAAAGGAAACAGTGGTGATGTCTGCTGCACTCGTAGGCTTGCTGAGATGGATGAAAAGAAGAACACAAACACAGATAACACAGTTGCTGTGTGTCTCTAGGTGTCCGTACTTTTCTCCCTGGCCTGCTTTCTGTGTAACTAATCCTTCTGCTTTCTAACCCTCCTGGCCAATCCTCCAAACTCATCTTGTGCAAAAGGCAAACTCTGGGATAAGGCAGAGAGGTAGAAAGAGGGTGGAAGGAGGGTGGTTGGGAGTCCCTCCTGGGGCCTCTGGCTTCTGGGAGGGCTGTTGTGTGTCTGTATCACTTTTAACTTGTCTATGTCTGCATATAGCTGTAGATATTGTAACTGCCTGCTTGTGAATTGTGCTAGCTGTAAATACAGCTTCATTCCTTAACTTCCAGCTGGGCTGACTCTAGTCTGGGTGATTTCCTAAGAGTGGGGGGGCAGGTAACACCCAAACCATCACAGCTGGGTGCTAGGTTGGACTGGATGAGCTTGGAGGTCTCTTCCAACTTGGTTGATTCTGTGTTTGCAGCCATAAGTGTGCCATGGGGACACAGTGGATTTTCTGGTGTTGCCTGTGTCACCCAGCAGCTGAACAGCTGAACTTATGTCACCTTTCTGTCAGCAAACGGGATTGGTAGGGATTTATGCCTCAACTGTTGAGGTTGTTTCTGAGGGAAGGGCAGAGGCTTTCATCTCCCCTAACAAGTTTTCCTTCCCCTTTCATCCAGAACCCATTTGTTTTATTACATTGTCTGATGTCTGCACTCTGCTTAAAAGTCACAAACTGGAGGTGAAAGATGGCACAGAGCTTCATATTTTGCTGCCTCAGCTTCAAGACTTCAACCAGCTAAAGCAGGACCAAGGACACATTAGGGTTGAATATGTCATCCCCTCATCCCCTCTTCCATCAGCCATCCCCTCCCCAGGGAAGTGGTGGACTCCCCAACACTGGATGCTTTTCAGGCTCTGCTGGATGGGTGCTGGGCTAACTTGTACAGACTGTGCCTTTGCCAAAAAAGGGTCGACCAGATGAGGAGGTACAGAGGAGGGTTTAAACTGGCAGAGGGGAGATTGAAACTGGATGTTAGGAAGAAGGTCTTTGCAGTGAGAGTGGTGAGACACTGGCACAGGCTGCCCAGGGCGGCTGTGGAGGACAGAATCACAGAATGTGATCAAAGATTCTGTCCTCCACAACCTCCCTGGTGGTGTTCAGGACTAGGCTGGATGTATCCTTGAGCGACCTGTTCTAGTGGGAGATGTCCCTGCCTATGGCAGGGGTTAGAACTGGCTGAGCTTTGAGGTCCCTTCCAACCTAAACCATTC
The DNA here is from genome assembly GCA_013400475.1 of Tricholaema leucomelas. Taxonomy (NCBI): domain Eukaryota; kingdom Metazoa; phylum Chordata; class Aves; order Piciformes; family Lybiidae; genus Tricholaema lacrymosa; species Tricholaema leucomelas. Next base: position 350,776 of record WAAF01012138.1, read on the forward strand.
TATGATTCTATATTGTGCTCTACAGGAGAAGGGAACCTGGCTTGGTCCTGTGCCATGCACTGACCTAGCACCATGGCAAGCTTCCTGACTGATTTCACCTGCAGTGCTTGCTCTAGCAAGGATTTTTAGCTCTACGTATGAAGGTGGCGAGACACTGGCACAAGCAGCCCAAGGAGGCTGTAGATGCTCTGTCCCTGGAAGTGTTCAAGGCCAGGTTGGATGAGATCTTGAGCAGCTGAGTCTAGCTGAGAAGTGTCCCTGGGCATGGTGGGAAGGTTGGGGGAGTTGATCTCTGAGGCCCCTTGAACCTGAAGCTTTCTATCATGTGAAAATACTGTTTCATTGCTGGTACTCTAAAACTGAAGATGTTCTAACTGGAAGAGATTACCCAGCCTCATCCATGGAAGGTTTTAAAGCCAGAGTGGATGTGGTTCTGGGCAGCCTGTTCTAGTGGGAAGTGTCCCTGCCTGTGGTAGGGGGTTGGAACTGGATGATCCTTGAGGTCCTTTCCAACCTAAACCATTCTATGGCTGGCTTGAGCAGCACGGACCTTGAGCACCTTGAAACCTGTTCTCACCAAGGCAATTAGTGGCTGCTTCCAAGGGTAGAGCAAGCAGCCAGGAATGGAGAAGGTGGCCACTGGGGACTTTTCCTGGTGTGGAAAATAGGAACAATTCTATGATTATATATATTTGTGTTTCCTTTGGACAGAGATAAACTTCTAGGGGAGGAAGGACACTGCCTCAGCAGTGAAATCTCTCCCATTCATAGAAGAACATCCCCAAGAGGTTTTATTGGTGGTGTTTCCAGTCCTTTTGTGCTGCAGGAGCTGTGCCATGGGCTTGGCAGGCAGGACTGGCCCTTGCTGGTGGGTGCTCCATCTTAGTGCAGCTCTGAGCAGCTTGCAAATGGAAATGTTGTTTGTGTGATGCAGAGCAAAATTAGATATTGACTAATGACAGTTGGTGATAACCTGCTCTGAGGTGTGTTTGCAAGCAGCTCCTGGGATGTCAGAATTATGATGTTGTCTCTTGTAAAGCTGTGATCCAGCTCTGCAAGGTGATTCTTCCCCTTTGCTGAGAGGAGATGCAGCCCTTGTGCTCTACTCTGCTCAGACGCCACCTCAAACACTGCCTCCAGTGCTACTGTTTCCAGAAGGACACAGAGCTGCTGGAGTGAGGCCAGAGGAGGCCACAAAGATGATGCAAGGCTGGAGCAGCTCTGCTGTGAGCACAGGCTGAGGGAGCTGGGGGGGGTGCAGCCTGCAGAGGAGAAGGCTCCAGGGGCATCTCAGAGCTGCTTGCCAGTGCCTGAAGGGATCCTGCAGGAAGGCTGCAGAGGGACTTGTGCTGAGGGGGTCTGGAGGCAGGTTAAGGGTGAATGGTTTGGAGCTGAGGCAGAGCAGGGTTAGAGTGGAGCTGAGGAAGAAGTTGTTGAGTGTGAGGGCGGTGAGAGTCTGTCCCAGGCTGCCCAGGGAGGCTGTGGCTGCCTCCTGCCTGTGGGTGTTGCAGGCCAGGTTGGATGAGTCCTTGAGCAGCTGAGTGTAGCTGAGAGGTGTCCCTGGGCATGGTGAGGAGGTTGGAGGAGATGAGCTCTGAGGTCCCTTCCAGCCTGAACCATTCTGTCATTTTCAATAATAAAGTCTATTTTCAGACCCTTTCAGTGGAGTGCAGGGGGGTCCCTGGGGACACTGTGGGGCTAAGCCTGGCACAGTGCCGAAGCAGCTCATCAGGTATGCAACCAATTTTCAAGCAGCTGAACTGGGATTTATTTTTTTAATGGGAAATGCATTGAGAATTCCTGCAGGCAGGTATTTTATTTTCAGAGGTGGGTTAATACATTCTACAGACTGGGGCAATTTAAAATGCTGACCAGAGCTCCAGCACCTTTATTAATGCAATCATTATCATTCCCTGCCCACCCACCCCCCTTTTTTTTTTCTTTGGCAAAAGCTAATCGTGGTCACGAGGAGATATTGGGATCCTTTTATAGCAGGCTCTGAACTTCCATAATGAAGAGATGAACCTTGCTGCAAAAAGTTTATCTCCAAGTTAGTTTTGCACCTGGCTGTGAAGTCATGTCCTCATTTTTTTTTTTTCAGCACTAGGTGGGAGAAGGATGGTGGAGAGCCCACGGATAGATAAACCAGGTGGAAACCTGGAGATGGATGTGCCCTTGGGTCAAAGTTCTTGGGAATGTTCTCCTCCAAGGTCAGGTGGAAGTTGCTGTCTGCCAGGAATGTGCAGCCCGTGCAGGTATGTCAGGTAGCACAGAATTTCTGGGCTCTGTCTCTCAAAAACTCTGTGTCCAGTTCTGGGCTCCTCAATTCAAGAGAGATCTTGAGGTGCTGGAAGGTGTCCAGAGAAGGGCAGCAAGGCTGGGGAGGGGCCTGGAGCACAGCCCTGTGAGAAGAGGCTGAGGGAGCTGGGGGTGTGCAGCCTGCAGAAGAAGAGGCTCAGGGCAGACCTCACTGCTGTCTACAGCTCCCTGAAGGGAGGTTGTAGCCAGGTGGGGTTGTCTCTTCTCCCAGGCACCTAAGGGATAGAGCAAGCGGATACAGTCTTGAGCTATGCCAGGGGAGGTCTAGGCTGGACGTTAGGAGGAATGAGCTGCCCAGGGAGGTGGTGCAGTCACCCACCCTGGATGTGTTTAAGGGTCGTCTGGATGTGGTGCTTGGATTTAAGGTGAATCTTGTAGAGTAAGGTTCTAGGTTGGACTTGGTCCTCCTGAGGGCCTTTGCCAGCCTGCCTGTTTCTGTGTTTCTGTGATCTTCAGAGGTCCCATCCAATGCCTACCATTTTGTGATTCTGTCTGGACACAGAGGCTGACCTTAGGAGTCCAAATGTCTGCAGATTCATCGTGTCTTGGACACGCTCTTGGCATTGAAGGCTTCACACATGACAAACCAGGATTAGCAGATCATCAGGAAGCTCCCTAGGTCTGGTTCCAGCAAAGCAGTTGTGCCCTGGACTCGAAGCCTTGCGTATTTATGTCGATTTATGGTGACTTGAGCGAAGCAGCCTGGGTGCTGAAGTGCTTTGCTGAACCAGAAGCACAGATTTTTTCCACCAGCAGAACAGGGAAGGGTTGTTACTGGGGGCACCTCTGGCTTTGATCTAGCAGGTGTTTCATTTTGGTGTGTGAATAGACTTAAGTAATAATTCCATGGAGTCAAGGCAGGGCTCTTGCTTCCATTCAGCACTGATAAGGGAGAGCCAATGCTGGTGCACAAGTGCCAGCTCTCTCTTGGCTCTCTTGCCCTCCCTCGCACGTTTCTGTGCTGCAGAGAATAAGGGAAGTGATTTAAAAAGGTGGAGACCTACCCTGTGGTACAACACAGGCACAATGCTGGCAGCTCTGCTCTGCTTTGAATTGTTCCTTGTGATAATTTTAGTTAATAGACTGCATTGTTAAAAAGGGCTCTGCTTTCTGGAGGAGGAAAACCTGCACTGCTATACAGACAGCGTTGCCTTGGCATGAATTAAGCTGGAAGTGAAAATTCATAGACTTACAATGGTTTAAATTGGAAGGGACCTCAAAGCTCAGCCAGTTCCAACTCCCTGCCATAGGCAGGGGCACCTCCCATTAGAGCAGGTTGCTCAAGGACTCATCCAACCTGGTCCTGAACACCACCAGGAAGGTTGTGGAGGACAGAAGCACAGAATCATTGATCACATTGGACAACTTGTGCCAGTGTCTCACATTCTCACTGCAAACAACTTCTTCCTAACATCCAGTTTCAATCTCCCTTCTGCCACTTCAAACCTATTCCTCCTCATCCTGGCATTACAAGACCTTGTCAATAGTTCCTCCTCAGCCTTCCTGTAGCCCCCTTCAGATGCTGCAAGGCCACTTCAAGGTCTTCTCCAAGCCTTCTCTTGTCCAGGCTGCAGAGCCCCAACTCTCTCAGCCTGTCCTCAGAGCAGAGCTGCTGCAGCCCTCTGAGCATCTTGGTGGCCTCCTCTGGACTGGCTCCAACACTTCCATGTCCTGCTTGCGCTGGGGGCTCCAGAACTGCACCCAGGACTGCAGGTGGGGTCTGAGGAGAGCAGAGCCAAGGGGCAGAATCCCCTCCCTTGCCCTGCTGCCCACACTGCTCTTGCTGCAGCCCAGCACAGGGTTGCTGTCTGGGCTGCACTCACACTGCAGGCTCCTGTTGAGCTTTGCATCACCCCAGACCCCCAGGTCCTTCTCCTCAGGGTTGCTCTCAGGCATTCCCCACTCAGCCTGGACTTGTGCTTGGGATTGCACCCACCCAGGTGCAGGACCTTACACTTGGCCTTGTTGAATGTCATGAGGTTGGCCTGGGTACACCTCTGCAGCCTGTCCAGGTTCCTCTGGATGGATCCCTGCCCTCTAGCAAGTTGCCTGTGCCACACAGCTTGGTGCCATCTGCACACTTGCTGAGGCTGCACTGATTCCTCTGTCCATGTCACTGACAAAGATGTTCAACAGCACTGGTGCCAGCACTGACCCCTGAGGGAGCCACTTGGCACTGGTCTGCAGGTGGACATTGTGCCCTTGATCCCCACTCTCTGTGTGGCACCATGCAGCCAATTCCTTATCCAGCAGTGCTCCACCCAGCCAGTCTGTGTTGCTCCAGTTTGGTGACCAGGGTGTCATGTGAGACAGAGTTAAATGCTTTGCTCAGGTCCAGACAGATGATGTCAGTTGCCCTTCCCTTTATTTCCTTAATAAATCACAATAAGTAGGTAAATATAACAAAAAAGAGCCCAAACCTTCAGCTTTTTTTCCCCTCCACCCCCCATAAAAAGAAATATTTTCAAACCTATTTTATCTTTTTTTTTTTTTTGGTATCATAAAACTAATTTCCTCCCTTTTAACAACTCTTCACAAAAGTTCCCCTGTGCTATAAACTTCAGTTTTATTGCAGTGATTTAATGTAAAATATCTCCAGCCTGCTCTGGGAATCAATAAGCAATTTTCATGCCAATGGATGGTAGAATTGGTGTAGGTTTTTTGTAATTTACAGGTAAATTGTGAGCTATCTTAAAACCTGGCACAAGTCAGCTTTTATTTCCCCCCCTCATGCTGATATAATAACAACTGCATCTGACAGTTTGGGCTCAGACTGGGAGTGAAGGCAGTGGGCAGAGGTAAGAGGTGGCTCTTCTGCCATCAGGAACTGAGTGATATCTGCTGTCAGATGCTTTTGGGTGTGGTGTCATTTCATTTATCACAGAATTGTCAGGGTTGGAAGGGACTACAAGGATTATCCAGTTCCAACCCCCCTGCCATGGATAGGGACAACTCACACTAGATCAGGTTGCCCAGAGCCACATCCAGCCTGACCTTAAAACCTTCCAGGGATGAGGCTTCTACCATCGCCTTGGCAACCTGTGCCAGTGTCTCACCACCCTCACTGCAAAGAACTTCCTCCTAACATGCAAAGAACTTCCTCCTAACATACTGGAAGGCCACTCCGTGGTCTCCTGCAAGCCTTCTCTTCTCCAGGCTGCAGAGCCCCAACTCTTGAGGAGGAGATTTTGAATCTGGAAATAAAAAATACATCCTCTTTTCTCCTTGGAGTGGCCTTCCAGGATCTGAAGGGGGCTACAGGAGGGCTGAGGAGGGACTACTGACAAGGTCTTGTAGTGACAGGACAAAGAGGAATGGGTTTGAACTGGCAAAGGGGAGATTGAAACTGGATGTTAGGAAAGGGTTCTTTGCAGTGAGGGTGGTGAGACACTGGCACAGGTTGCCCAGGGAGCTTGTGGAGGACAGAATCACAGAATGTGATCTCTGATTGTATTCTGTGCCTCTGTCCTCCACAACCTCCCTGGAGGTGTTCAGGATCAGGTTGGACAAGGCCTTGAGCGACCTTGTTCTAGTGAGAGGTGTCCCTACCTGTGGCAGGAGGTTGGACCTGGCTGAGCTTTGAAGTCCCTTCCAACCTAAACCATTCTATGATTGGCTTCAGCAACACTGACCTTGAGCACCTTGAAATCTGCTCTCACCAAGGCAATCAGTGGCTGCTTCCAAGGGCAGAGCAAGCAGCCAGGAATGGATCAGGTGTTAAAACCCTTTGTGGCCACTGTCGTGTTTGCTCAGACCTGGGGACTTTTCCTGGTGTGGAAAATAGGAACAATGTAGGAACAACTGCCTTGTATTCTGCTCCTCAGGTGGAATGCTCACAGACACCCACAGACAGTTGTTTTGGCTCCATCTCTCCAGTGAAGTCTAGATAGTAATTATGTAAGACACTGTTGTTAGCTGAACATTTGAGTAATTCTAAAGAGCAGATCTTTTTGGTGCATTCTTACACCAAGAAGAGTTAGAATGTTGAAGAAAACTGTGGGAAGTGTGAAAATAATTCCCCCCCCCCCGCTCTGAACTCTTAAGGAAAAAAACAGGTAGTTTGAAGACTTGTCTGTAATTGCAGCAAAGAACAAACAGCATCACATGGCAGTGTGCCCAGGAGAGCCAATGGCATCCTGGGCTGGCTCAGGAGCAGTGTGGGCAGCAGGATAAGGGAGGTTCTTCTGCCCCTGTGCTCAGCACTGCTCAGGCCACACCTTGAGTGCTGTGTCCAGTTCTGGGCCCCTGAATTCAGGAGAGATGTTGAGGTGCTGGAAGGTGTCCAGAGAAGGGCAGCAAGGCTGGGGAGGGGCTTGGAGCACAGCCCTGTGAGGAGAGGCTGAAGGAGCTGGGGGTGTGCAGCCTGCAGAAGAGGAGGCTCAGGGCAGACCTCATTGCTGTCTGCAGGTCCCTGAAGGGAGGCTGTGGCCAAGTGGGGTTGGTCTCTTCTGCCAGGCACCCAGCAACAGAACAAGGGGACACAGCCTCAAGCTGTGTCAGGGCAGGTCTAGGCTGGATGTTAGGAGGAAGTTGTTGTCAGAGAGAGTGATTGGCATTGGAATGGGCTGCCCAGGGAGGTGGTGGAGTTGCCATCCCTGGAGGTGCTGAAGCTAAGCCTGGCTGGGGCACTTAGTGCCATGGTCTGGTTGATTGGCCAGGGCTGGGTGCTAGGTTGGGCTGGAGGAGCTTGGAGGTCTCTTCCGACCTGCTTGATTCTATGATTCCTCAGGTTTCTACGCTCACAGGGGCAGTGCAATGAGGGAGCCTCACCAAAACTGTGCTGATCTGCTGAACTTGCAGGAGCCAAGGTTAAAATATCCCCAATGGTTCATGCTGCTCCTGCATGCAAATCCTCTGCTGTTGCCTGTGTTGTTTTCTGTGCTTTGCATTACTCTCTGTGTGAAACGAGTGCAGGTTGGCTGTTGTAGAGAGGATTTGCCCAAGCTCTTCAGCTGCTGCAAGGATGAGTATGAATTCCTCTGAGCCTTTTTAGGGCTGTTGTAGAGGGGACTTGCCCAAGCTCTTCAGCTCTTGCAAGGATGAGTATGAAGTCCTGTGCTTTGCACCTGCCTGATCTGCAAAGGAGTCTCAGCAAAGTGCTCCTCTCTCTGTGTTTCTCTAAGCCCTTGCTTAGAAAAGGCCTCTCCTGCAGCCCAGGTGTATCTCCTCCCAGCTCTCATCTGGACTGTCAGGAGGCACTGATACATGTGGTGATTTGGTCAGTGATGGCTGCCAGCCCAGGAGTGCTACTGCTGAGCAAACCTCCAGCACATTTTGCAGCTTGCCTTTGGAGGGCTGCCTGTGGCATGGGGGTGGTGCTCTCTGTGGGCTGGCAGGGCAGCAGATGCTGGTGGGCAGTGTTTTCTACCCACCAGCTGGGTCTAATCACCCTTTCTGTGCCTGCTCATGATGCTGCCTCCCACTCCAGATTTCGGACATGCTCAGTGATTTGGCAATGTAAAACTCAGATGTCCACAAGTTTGGCCTGAATCTGACATTAATCAGATCCAGGAAGTGCAGAGTGTAGGACATTCACATCAGCCCCTTGGCTGTGCTCTGCTCAGACCTCACCTCCAACCCTGCCTCCAGTTCTGCTGTCCCTAGAAGAAGGAGGACAGAGAGCTGCTGGAGTGAGGCCAGAGGAAGCCAAAAAGATGATCTAAGGGCCGGAGCAGCTCTGCTGTGAGCACAGGCTGAGGGAGCTGGGGGGGTGTAGCCTGCAGAGGAGAAGGCTCCAGGGGCACCTCAGAGCTGCCTGCCAGTGCCTGAAGGGATCCTGCAGGAAGGCTGCAGAGGGACTTGTGCTGAGGGGGTCTGGAGACAGGCCAAGGGGGAATGGTTTGGAGCTGAGGCAGAGCAGGGTTAGAGTGGAGCTGAGGAAGAAGCTGTTGAGTGTGAGGGTGGTGAGAGTCTGTCCCAGGCTGCCCAGGGAGGCTGTGGCTGTTGCAGGCCAGGTTGGATGAGGACTTGAGCTGAGGAAGTTCTTTAGTACCAGGTTGGTGAGAGTCTGGCACAGGCTGCTCAGAGAGACTGTGGCTGCCTCGTCCTTGAGTCCTTGAGCAGCTGAGTGTAGCTGAGAGGTGTCCCTGGGCATGGTGGGGAGGTTTGAGGAGATGAGCTCTGAGGTCCCTTCCCACCCTGAGTCATTTTAGGATGTAGACAGACATCCAAAGAGTGAGCAATTCCCACCAGTCTCGGTGCATCAGCAAACTGCAGCTGTGGCATCCTCACTGTCACTTTGTGAGTTCTCCTCCCCTGTGCTCCATGGTCTTTGAAAATATTTGGTATTTCAGCTTTAAAGCCTGTGAAAAGGAACTGTTCCAAAAGCTAGCAGGCTGCCACAGCCCTCTGGCTTTCCCCCTTCTTTTCTTGTCTTTTTTTTTTCCCTTGTGCAGAAGAATTTACAAAGAACCTTGGCAAATAATTAAACATTCTAATTTGAGATAATCTTTGATTAATGAAGAGGCTTCTTTCAACTGCTCTTCTCTGGCTCTAATAATTGATCTGTAATTGTCCCATCTAAAGGTTATATATTGCCTTTCCTCATGACTGTGTCCTTCTAATGCCTTATAACTCAGATCCAGCTATTAGCAGCGTTCATTAATTCCTCCTGAAATGGCTGTGAACTTTCCAAATTGAAATAGTGCTTCAGCAAACCAAGTGCAGTTTGCTTCTAGCTTTGCTTGGGTGGGTTTTTTTTTTTTTCAGTCTCTTGAGAAAACAACACCAAGAAATCATAGAATCAAGCAGGTTGGAAGAGACCTCCAATCTCATCCAGTCCAACCTAGCACCCAGCCCTGGAGGGTCATCTTTGCAAAAAACAGAGACCCTTCACTGTCCCTCCAGATTCTGCCTCAGAAAGCTTCTTCTGCAGTCTTATTTCAATGCAGCAAATGGATCTTGAGGTTTTTCATGTGTAAGCTGAAGAATCACAGAATCAAGTAGGTTGGAAGAGACCTCCAAGCTCAGCCAGCCCAACCTAGCACCCAGCCCTAGCCAATCAACCAGATCATGGCACTAAGTGCCTCATCCAGGCTTTGCTTCAACATCTCCAAGGACAGCGACTCCACCACCTCCCTGGGCAGCCCATTCCAATGCCAATCACACTCTTTGGCAAGAACTTCCTCCTAACATCCAGTCTAGACCTCCCCTGGCACAGCTTGAGACTGTGTCCCCTTGTCCTGTTGCTGGTTGCCTGGCAGCAGAGCCCAACCCCACCTGGCTACAACCTCCCTTCAGGTAGTTGCAGACAGCAATGAGGTCTGCCCTGAGCCTCCTCTTCTGCAGGCTGCACACCCCCAGCTCCCTCAGCCTCTCCTCACAGGGCTGTGCTCCAGGCCCCTCCCCAGCCTTGCTGCCCTTCTCTGGACACTTTCCAATACCTCAACATCTCTCTTGAATGGAGGAGCCCAGATGTTGCAAGCAGGATGTGCAACTGTTCAGTTCTAAATCATTTCACTATTTATGTAGGAATTGCATGAGGATGTTGGGCTGAGGAGATGTAGGAGGGGAACCTAATTAAAAATAATGGCCTGGGTGCTTTTTGGTTCTCTTACTACAAGTCCACAGGTGATGGATTTGCAATTAAGTGTGTGATGTGTAAGTGGTAAATGCAGTTATGCAGAACAGGTAACTGTAAAAGAATGTTCATGGTGGCAAAAAAACCCAACAAACAAATCTAGGATGTTTCAAAGGGGTTTTGTTTGGCTCTCTAGCAAGCTGAAAAAGCTAAACATGTTTACTTGACTGCTTATCTAACAGAGCTGATGCAAGGGCCGGAGCAGCTCTGCTGTGAGCACAGGCTGAGGGAGCTGGGGGGGTGCAGCCTGCAGAGGAGAAGGCTCCAGGGGCACCTCAGAGCTGCCTGCCAGTGTCTGAAGGGATCCTGCAGGAAGGCTGCAGAGGGACGTGTGCTGAGTGGGTCTGGAGACAGGCCAAGGGGGAATGGTTTGGAGCTGAGGCAGAGCAGGGTTAGAGTGGAGCTGAGGAAGAAGTTGTTGGGTGTGAGGGTGGTGAGAGTCTGTCCCAGGCTGCCCAGGGAGGCTGTGGCTGCCTCCTGCCTGGGGGTGTTGCAGGCCAGGTTGGATGAGGCCCTGAGCAGCTGAGTGTAGCTGAGAGGTGTCCCTGGGCATGGCTGGGAGGTTGGAGGGGATGGGGTCTGAGGTCACTTCCAACCTGAGCCATTCTAAGAGTCTATAATTCTTCATGGCATCAATTGTGAGCTCATTTCTGGAATAAGCTGGGTTTAAATCTTAGCCTTCTTTGGTAAGACAAACTCTCTTCATCTGCTGCTTGCCAGGCTTCCTTTCATACAAGTCAAAGGAAATTGGCTAAACTTCTGTTCTTCTTCCTACTGGACATTAAATTATGGAGCCCCAAATGCTGGTGTGTGCCTGGTGCTCGACCACAGCCTCTCCCACACCACAGCTCTGTAATTGCTCAGCACATTTTCTGTGTAGCTTGATATCAAAAGGAAAATGCACAGGGTACCTGCACTGGCACAGGGGTTTGCCAATATGTCTCATTAATCCAATTTGAAAGTGCTTTTACTTCCTTTGCTTCTGAATATTTCAGTCTAATTTCATTAAAGTGGAATGCTTATTCATGTGCTGCTTTCCCCAATTTTGGCTTAATTGTTTCCAGGCTGCACAGCCTGGCTGTCTGGGGATTGTTTATTACTGAGCAAATGTATTCTGGAAGGAGAGAGCTTGCCTAAATTGCTGGAAAGAAAAATTCCACAATCTGACCTTATCAAGACAGGATCCAGAAAGTTCTTAGTTTTCATTTTGCCTGTGGACTCTTAGCAAGGAGGGGAGAGAGGAAGAAAAAAGAAAATCAACCCAAAGAAGTGTCCAGAGAAGGGCCAGGAGCATGAGCAGAGGGCTGGAGCTGCTCTGCTGTGAGGAGAGAATGAGGGAGTTGAGGCTGTTCGGTCTGGAGAGGAGAAGGCTCCCAGGTGACCTGATTGTGGCCTTGCAGTATCTTAAGGGGCCTAACAAAAAGGCTGAGGAGGGACTTTAGGCTATCAGAGAGTGATAGGACTGGGGGGAATGGAACAAAACTGGAAATGGGGAGATTCAGACTGGATGTTAGGAAGAAGTTGTTCAGCATGAGGGTGGTGAGAGCCTGGAAGGGGTTGCCCAGGGAGGTGGTGGAAGCCTCATCCCTGGAGGGCACAGATTCACAGGATCTCAGGGATTTGAAAGGACCCCAAGAGACCATCCAGTCCAACACCTCTGCCAGAGCAGGACCACACAATCTAGCTCAGGGCACACAGGAACACATCCAGACAGGCCTTGAAAGGCTCCAGAGAAGGAGACTCCACAACCTCTCTGTGCAGCCTGTGCCAGTGCTCTGGGACCCTTCCAGTCAAGAAGTTCCCCCTTGTGCTGAGCTGGAACCTCCTGTGCTGCAGCTTCCATCCATTGCTCCTTGTCCTATCCCAGGGAGCAGTGAGCAGAGCTTTTCCCCCCTTCCTGACCCGCAGCCCTCAGAGATTGATAAGCATTGATTAGATCTCCTCTCAGTCTTCTCCAGACTAAGCAGTCCCAGGTCCCTCAGCCTTTTCTCACTAGGCAGTGCTCCAGTTCCCTCATCATCCTTTAAAGGATGTTTTAAGGCCAGGTTGGATGAGGCTCTGGACAGCCTGATCCTAGCGTGAGATGTCCTTGCCCATGGCAGGAACCTTGGAACTGGCTGATTCTTAAGGTCCCTTCCAGCCCTGAGTCAGTGAGTCTATCACAGCAGACACTGGTGCTGGGGAGAGGGGAAAAAAAAGGCACAAAAAAATATTCAGATGCTTCTAGTCTGTTCTGCAGGGCTGCAGGAAAAGTGTTACATGTCCTGTAGTGATGTGAATCAGAGAATCATCGAAGGATTTAGGTTGGAAGGGACCTCAAAGCTCAGCCAGTTCCATCCCCCCTGCCTTGGGCAGGGACATCTCTCACTAGAACAGGTGGCTCAAGGCAAAGCTGTTTTCTCCTGGCTTTGCCCAACACAAATCCATTCCAGACAAGTGCATTTGGTATTTAAGGAACCTTTTTAATACCCTCCAAGTGTCTGACAACACAGAAGGGGTGCTGGGTGTCAGTGCACTTGGTGAGAGCCGCTGGGTGATCTTTCGCAGCTCTCCTGAGTGTTTCGGACTGGCTGGAGGGAAATGCACCTCTCCGAGCTCATGTGCAGCCCCCAGAGAGACCTGTAAGCTTCCTCAGAGCGATGCAGCCCGAGCTGGTGGCTCTGATCACAGCACAAGGCAGACAGGCAGCTCCAAACGCTCCGGCAATGCTCTGAGAATGCAAATAGGAAGCCTGCGACTGCTGAGTCACTGCCGGCGACCAGGGTTCAGGCAGGGGAGGTCGTAAATAGCAGTAGGAAGCTGAGTATTGGCATAAGCCTCCTTTGGACCTTGGCTGCTTTGTGATCTGATTTACTGCATAATCAATTTATTAGCAAAGCAAGGCAAGAGAAAATCTGCAGTTAGGAAGAGCTGAGAGGGTCCAGGCTGTGGCTGGGGAGGGAAGGAGAGAGGTTAGGGGTAGCATGAGGAGGGCCACAAGGATGAGCCAAGGGCTGGAGCAGCTCTGCCGTGAGCACAGGCTGAGGGAGCTGGGGGGGTGCAGCCTGCAGAGGAGAAGGCTCCAGGGGCACCTCAGAGCTGCCTGCCAGTGTCTGAAGGGATCCTGCAGGAAGGCTGCAGAGGGACATGTGCTGAGGGGGTCTGAGACAGGCCAAGGGGAGCTGAGGAAGAGTAGGGTTAGAGTGGAGCTGAGGAAGAAGCTGTTGAGTGTGAGGGTGGTGAGAGTCTGTCCCAGGCTGCCCAGGGAGGCTGTGGCTGCCTCCTGCCCGGGGGTGTTGCAGGCCAGGTTGTATGAGGCCTTGAGCAGCTGAGTGCAGCTGAGAGGTGTCCCTGGGCACGGTGTGGAGGTTGGAGGAGCTGAGCTCTGAGGTCGCTTCCAACCTGAGCCATGCTGTGATTTTCAGTAAAAAACTCCAATTTGTTTTGAGAGAGTTTGGTGCTTGCCTGTTGTTCCCATGGGACCTGCTGGGCTTATGAACACAGGGTGAGGTTTTGTCTTTGCCTTTGTGCACTTGCAAGAGAGATGTCCCCATTGACCCTGGTGCAGGAGCTTGGTGGCTTTCTTGTGTTAGTTGACATTAAGATGGGAATTTCAGCTTTACCAGGAGGATGACCCACTGTTGGGGTGTGTGCTCTTAAACCTGATCTGATCGAGAGCTGCAGAGTGAATCGCTTATTGCACAAGGTGCATGAACACATCCCCTTCCTTACCCACCACTGCCTCTCTCATAGCCTCTCTCAGCTGCCACACACCACTCTGCTGCCTGTCACCTTCCTTTATGTGCTACTGTTTGCTCTGCTGCTTTGATGCCAGCCAGAACAGCAGTGCACTGTTTAAATCGGGCTTAGCCTGTCTTTGCAGTCTCAGCTCTTGGAGGGGCCAGATCTGCATGATGCTTCCCATTAGTCAGTACCAGGCTGTGTGCAGCACTTGTATTTTAATGTAATTGTTTAAGAGTTATTATTGTTGTTGAAAAAAGTAATGCATTAGAGCTCAGGTTGTTATCTCCTGACCTGTCTTTTCTTCCTCCTTTCCTCCCTGAGTCTCACTCCAGCTTAAAACTACTGGAAGAGCTGGAAAACAAAAATTAAAGTGTAAAGTGCATTCATGTTTATGGAGCTGCAAAGAAGGGGCAGGGGAAGGAGGGAAAATACACCAGGATAGTTTGTCTGCTTCTGTGCAGTTCATGGCCTCAGCTATTAGTTTAGTTGCAGTAGTATAAAGGTCATCATGAAAGACATAGTACACAAATATTGAAGAGGTAAAGAAAGCTCTGGTACAGTGGAGAGCCTCTCAATAAGGTCATCTGGTTATGATCATCCCATTGCAGCTGGCCTAGAGCTGTTCTCTGGTTTCCCCTTTCTCAGAAGCCCTTTGAGCACAGGCAGGAAATGTGTTACAAGCAGATGAAGAAGTTGGCAGTTACTGTGTGCTGTCGGGCTGGACACCCAGCTGGGCATCTCGGGGGGAGGACCAGCAGCTGAAGCAGTGGCTCTGGAGAAAGAGGCCATCTCCGATACACAGACCCGGCTGGGAGAAGGAGCAGTTGGGAGATATGCCTTAAATGCACCCCCAGAGCACTGACTTGTGTTCTTAAGAAGGTTATGCAAAACATAGCAAGCAGCGGCCAGGAGAAAAGAGGCTGTCAGATACCCCATTCTATTTTAGTCTCATTGTCTCCTTTCCACCTCTCATTTCTTTGTCTTTTTTTTTGTCTTTTCTTTCCTCCTTTTTGTCTTTTTTTACTTTCCTCCTTTTTGTCTTTTTTTTTTTTTTCCCTCCTTTTTGTCTTTTTTTTTTTTTTTTTCTCTCCTCCTTTTTGTCTTTTTTTCTCTCCTCTCCTTTCTCTCTGTCTCTGCCAGGACATGTTTTATGTCTATTCCCCTTCCACAACTTTGTGCTAAAAAGAATCCTTCTTTCTCTACCAGATCATTTTAGCCTCCTGACAGTAAGACTGCTCTGGGCCAGCAGTGCTAAGCATGACCTGATGGACCAAGCGCCCTGGCACCCCATCTGGCCTGGACTGGGTGTGCTTCAAGCTACCTCTGGACTGGGTGTGCTTCAAGCTACCTTTGGCTATTTGCTGTTGCTGCATGCCTTAAGAAAAAGGCATCCCATGTTTTGTCAACTTATTGCAGGTGTTGCTGGTGTTGCTGTGAGAAAACCTCAGAGCCTTCCTTTCAGGCAAGGGATGAGGCTCCTGTGACAAGGACTTGAACACGCTTCAGAGTGCCTGGGGCTGGCAGTGATAGATGGCAGCCAGGAAATGGTTAGGGTGGAAGGATGAAGGGAAGCAGGACCAGCATGCTGCTGGATGTGTCTGGCAGCACGTGGCTTAACATGGCTAAGCAGCTCTGAATGAGCTGGGGAAGCTGTTGGTATGGGAATCATTTGCCTGTCCACCCAGGCAGCTGCATGCAGCCCTCAATGACAGGCATGCAGAGTGCAGACTTTGTCTTCCCACACAGCTGCAAAGCTTTTTGTGATTTTTTTTTTTCTTTCCCCTCTGTTTTTCTCCTTATCCCTTCTCTAAAGTGTCAGATGTCACTGCCTTCCCCTCACACTCCTAATAGCTCCTTTGAGCAGGCAATAACAGGGCTGTCCTTCACAGAATTAACCAGGATGGAAAAGACCTTTAGGATCATTGAGTCCAACCTAGCACCTAACACCTTCTAATTAACTAACCCATGGCACTAAGTGCCTCATGCAGCTGCCTCTTAAACACCCCCAGGGATGGGGACTCCACCACCTCCCTGGGTAGCCCATTCCAATGCCAATCACTCTCTCTGCCAACAACTTCCTCCTAACATCCAGCCTGAACCTGCCCTGACACAGGTTGAGGCTGTGTCCCCTTGTTCTGTTGCTGGTTGCCTGGCAGAAGAGCCCAACCCCACCTGGCTACAGCCTCCAGAAAGCTGCAGACAGCAATGAGGTCTGCCCTGAGCCTCCTCTTCTGCAGGCTGCACACCCCCAGCTCCCTCAGCCTCTCCTCACAGGGCTGTGCTCCAGGCCCCTCCCCAGCCTTGCTGCCCTTCTCTGGACACCTTCCAGCACCTCAACAGCTCTCTTGAATTGAGAAGCCCAGAACTGGAAACAGCACTAAACACCTTTCCCATGTGGAAGCTTCCTAATATCCAACCTAACCCTCCCCTAGCACAGCTTCAGACCATGCCCTCTGGTCCTGCACAAGTTGCCTGGGAGCAAAGCCTGACCTCCACCTGCCTGAAGCTTCCTGCCTCTGAGTGCCTGCTGGAAGAGACCAACCCCCCCTGGCCACGACCTCCTTTCAGGTAGTTGCTTTATTTTTCTCCCTGCTTCATCAGCCAATGCCTGCCAGGATTTTGGCCACCTCATGAGGCATTGCTCACTTTCCTGTTGGCCTTTCTGTGGCTTGCAGAGGCTCCATCTTCTTTTGCTGCCCTCTGGTTAATTCACAGACTCACAGCAAATCACAATAGAAACTAAAAAAGTGCAAACCTTTAATCCTGTGGCTAAAAAAATACAGTACCTGGAGAAGAGGTTTGCTGATTTATTGGTTTTGAGCTCTGAATTTAAGGGCAAAGTTTTCTGTCTTCTTCTTTCCTTCTATCTGAAGAGTTGAGAATAGCTGGAAGAAGGGGTCAATATTCCTTCTCTTATGAAGGACTACAGACATGTGGCCTTTGCCAGCACAGCTGCTTTCCTGCCACTGTTGGCAGTCAAGAGTAAAACTCAAGATGCTTCATCAAAGGGAGGTGCAGTGGGGAAAATTCTCCCTCCCTTGCCTTATTTCCAAAGGCAAAACACAAATTGCAGTGAAAACAAGGACTGAAACGAGAAATAAAGAACACTTTGGGGATGAATTTGACATCGACTTCCTCTTACCTTGCTAGCTGAAGTGCCTCAACCTCCTGCTTCTATTTCTTAGCCCACATTCCAGGTGGTATAAAGCTTCTTGAGGAGTGAAAATAAGACAAGCTAGTGGGAAGTTCAAAAAAATCATTTGACAGTGCAAAACAGGGTAAGGATGTTGCTGATGGATAGAGGTTAGTCTTATTTTTGGCTCAATATTAAGTGTCTCTGTAGTTGGCGATTGGTCCATTTGTTTATTTCTTTTTACTCCAGCAAAGAAAACAAAACACTGCAGTTCGAAAGTGCTGGTTGCAGATGGAAATGCAGATCATTAACAAGCCCTGCTGCAGGTCTCTGTGCTTGCAGAACACCTCTAAATGACATGGTTAGGTCCAGAGCTCTGACCCCTTCACCTCTGCAGCTCTTTTCAGCCTTTTGACGTTTGGGGTGTGGTTTTATTGTCTGTTTTGGGGGCTTTTGTGGTTCATTTTTTTTGCCTTTTTGTTTACTTGTTTTCTAAGAAACTTTAGAAGCTGAATGATAGAATGATTCAGATTGGAAGAGACCTCAGAGCTCATCTGCTCCAACCTCCCAGCCATGCCCAGGGACACCTCTCAGCTGCACTCAGCTGCTCAAGGCCTCATCCAACCTGGCCTGCAACACCCCCAGGCAGGAGGCAACCACAGCCTCCCTGGGCAGCCTGGGCCAGACTCTCACCACCCTCACACCCAACAACTTCTTCCTCAGCTCCACTCTCTGCTCCCTGTTCTGCCTCAGCTCCAGACCATTCCCCCTTGGCCTGTCTCAGACCCCCTCAGCACAAGTCCCTCTGCAGCCTTCCTGCAGGATGCCTTCAGGCACTGGCAGGCAGCTCTGAGGTGCCCCTGGAGCCTTCTCCTCTGCAGGCTGCACCCCCTCAGCTCCCTTACCCTGTGCTCACAGCAGAGCTGCTGCAGCCCTGGCATCATCTTTGTCACCCTTCCCTGGACTCCAACACCTCTATGTCTGCATAGAGAGAAACTCTTTCTGTTGCTTCCTGGTGACTGTGTCAGGGTCGGAGTCATTCAAGCTTGAATGGAGGGGATTGGGCTGACACGGGGCTGGTTTGAGGTAATGTTTGCAGTGAGTAAAGAGACTTATCAACTGCTCTTCTCTGATTGCACTTCGAATGCTTCTCTCTGCACTTTGGCAGGGGATGATTGTGGCAGAGCACTGGCACAGGCTGCCCAGGGCGTTGCGGTGTCTCCCTCTAGTGGAGATACTCAAAACCCACCTGGATGTGTTGCTGTGTGATCTGCTCTGGCAGGGAGGCTGGACCAGATGATGTTTCCAGGTCCCCTCCAGCCCTTCACATTCTATAATTCTGTGATTTTACAGAGAGAGGTTATGGAGTCTCCTTCTCTGGAGACTTTCAAAACCTGCCTGGATGTGTTCCTGTGTGCCCTGCCCTGGGCGCTCCTGCTCTAACAGGAGGGGCTGGACTGGATGAGTTTGGAGGTCCCTTCCAGCCCCTGACCCTCTGTGATTGTGTGAAGTCCATGCTTCCACCACTCCCTCTGCCTTGGGGCTGTGCAGACTGCTGACGTCTGCCTGTCAGGCTATCGATCTGCTCCTTCACTAAAGCACAAGGCTTTGGTTTAAAGCCACCTTCATTCCGCTTCTTGTGTTCTTGCGCCTTTGTGGCAGAAAAGTGCTGCCTTCGTTTACTTGGAGCCTTACGTTTTCTCTCGAGGACAGAGGGCAAAAAGGAATGTCGAGGCAGCTGTTTTTTGGTTAACTGGGAGGTCATGAGTATGGTCACTGTGGGGTCAGAGTCTGCAGGAGCAGGCACGTGGCCGTGGCTGTTTCTCCTGCCGTATTTGCAGAAGCATTTCCTCATCCCCTCCGGGGAGCGGCTGCCAAGCGCAGGGTAAAACGTAGGCTTCGCTGCGGAGGGGCAAAGATGACTTGGAGATGTAGAGCTGGCTTCCAACACCCTGACACCTTTTGGTGTGAAGGTCAGTGCGTGCCTGAGCCGCTTCAAGGAGCTGAGCCTATTGTGATTGCTCTCCGCCGCCTTGCCTTGCTCCAGCTGTGACACTGCTGTGGCACTTATTTAATTAGGCAGTGGTGCTGGCTGCTGAGTGTCTGCCGGTGTTAAGCTGCCAAGAGTGAGATTTTTCTTCCCTTTCTCTGCAGTGCTGCAATTTGAAACAAACTCACTGAAGTGTGTTGAAGCTGAAGTCATCTAGAATGGGCGCTGCTTTGGGCTCTTTTTTGGGGCCTTTTAGGAGCTTCCTTCTGCCAAACTGTTCACAGGAGGGATTTAGTCTGTGCCAAGGTGGGCAGGAGCCTCAGCCCTTACACCTTGTGCCTTTCTGTGGTTGTCACCTGTTTGAGTTTAAAGCACTTCCATCCCACAGTGCCAAGGTGTGCAGGAGCCTCAGCCCTTACACCTTGTGCCTTTCTGTGGTTGTCAACTGATTTTAAAGCAGCTCCAGCCCACAGTGCCAAGGTGGGTAGGAGCCTCAGCCCTTACACCTTGTGTCTTTCTGCAGTTGTCACCTGTTTGATTTTAAAGCAGCTCCAGCCCACAGTGCCATTGGTGCTTCCAGTGGGTGGACTTGGGCAGCATGGACCCTTATAGATGTGCATACCCCCACTTTGCCTTCCAAAGGGTTCGTTTGGATTCTGACCTGAAAGTATCAAAGGTCTGTGGGCTGAGCTGTGTTTAGCAACCTGGTAGGTAGCTATTGGAGGGCAGAAACTGCAGGGCATGCTGTTCCCAGCAGAAACTCCTGCTGTGTGAGCATAGTGATACAGATGAAACAGGGATTCACTGTGCCTGTCAGCACTGTGCTGGGATAGAAGACTGTGAGTAACATCTTGGAGTACTTAAAGAAAATGTTTAAGGGGTGTGTGTGTGTGAGGGGGACTTTGAAGGGGTTTTAGTAAAGACATGAAGCTACAACTGGGAGGGTAGATGTATAAAAACAATGTAGGTGGATCTAAAAATAGGGCAAATTATCATTCTTATAGTGAAATGTAATGGACTTTCCTAACCTCAGTTTGAGAAGATGGCTTGCTAATATTCACACTTTTTTTATCCCCCTATTCCCTTTTCTATTTAGTCAGTAAATTATGCATAAAGGACAAAACAGAAGTAATCACCCAGACATTTATGTCAGTTGTGCCTGACTAATTCTCATCCGGTGTCTTGTATGGTGTGTAAATGGGAGATGAATTAGTGGGGCTGGTGTCTGTGCTGATAAACCATGAAATAATGACTCTGTTCTTGTTGTTTAGTTGCATATCCTCTTTGTGAGAAGGAAATATTGGCAGCAGTCACTTGTGAGCTCTTTGGCTGGAATCAGTATGTGGGAAAGTCAGCAATAAAGAAAGGCGGGTGGGGGGAGAAGCAGACAAGAAAGCTGACTTCATGTTCATAGGTCCTGGAAGGCCACTCCAAGGTCTCCTCAAAGCCTTCTCTTCTTTAGGCTGCAGAGCTCAAACTCTCTCAGCCTGTCTTCATAGCAGAGCTGCTGCAGCCCTCTCAGCATCTTGGTGGCCTCCTCTGCACTGGCTCAAACATTTCATGTTGTTCTTGTGTTGGAGGCTCTGGAACTGTACACAGTGCTCCAGGTGGAGTCTGAGGAGAGCAGAGGAAAGGGCAGAATCCCCTTATTCTGCTCCTAGCCAGCACAGTGTGCTTTTGACTTGGTATCTCATAGCACCTACTAATGTTCTCCTCCTAGAGTGATGAGGAAGGCAGCAAGCAGAACTTCCAACCTGCAGATTCTCACAGGTGCCCAGCTTGACCTTGAGCTGAAGGCTTTGCAGCTGAAGGCTGTGCACCATCACACAGAGCTTGTTCCTCTGCCCCCAGCTGCTCACAGAATGTGCGCTCTCGTGGCACCAGAAGACACTGTAAGGTAGAAACTTCAGTCTCTCCTTTTTCTGGTGTCCAGGAGCCCTGCTCTCACTCTGAGCATAGCTACCTGTAATATGGCTGGAGATACTCAAGAGCTGCCTGGATATGTTCCTGTGTGATCTGCTCTAAGTGATCCTGCTCTGACGGGGGGCTGGAACAGATGATCTTTTGAGGTCTCTTCCAGCTCTTGACATTCTATGATTCTATGTTAGACTGATGGTTGGGCCAATGATCTTAGGGGTCTCATCCAGCTGGTTCTATGTTTCTCTAGGTGGGAATTCCATTTTGCTCTGATGGGTTTGGATTTTGATTTGAAGGGGATGCAAAATGTCATTTTCAGCTACCCAAAGATAATTGGCTGGGGTAAATGTATGCTGATCTTCTACAAAGGTATTTGCTCTAGATATAGAAAACAACAAATGAGTCCCAAACTGTGGCAGAAGTGTGGCACAGGGCTCCATTTTGCAGCACTTAGTAAAAACAGAGAGTGGCAGTTAGATTACCAAGCATCAAAGGCAGAAAGCAGTACCCCCAAGCACTTGTGTGATTCCCTCTCTCTGAAGCCTAATGCCCATTCGAAGGACAAAAGTACTTTCTCATTCTGGTCCCAGAATTGCATCTCTGGGATTTCATTCCTCAATAGGATTTTGATTGATTTTATTTTAGTAGTTTTATCTTATTTCATAGCAGAAGTATTAGATCAGATACCTCTGAGCACTTAATCATTTCTAGCTCCTGGATCTTTGTATTTAAGATTATATTTGCTGTCAGAATTTGATCTAAATAAGAATCACAATAAACGTGAAGTCATTGATCAGGTGCAGCAAACTGCAGCAGTGACAGGGAGCCAAAAACCTGACTCCAGCAGGGTTTAAGGACAGGCCTCAGAGGGAAACAAAACCCATCTCTGCCTGCCAGAGGGGTCAGCAGATGACCTGGAATGTGGTAGCCATTTATCCACTGCAATAACTGTGTGTCCTTACTGAAGAGCGATGACTAGGAAGAGAGGTAGGAGGATGCTTGTCTTTATCGATGATCTGGACCAGGGGATTGAGTCTCTCCATCAGTAAGTTTGCAGATGACACCAAGTTATTAGCAGGTGTGGATTATTTAGAGGGTAGGAGAGCCCTGCAGAGGGACCTGGCCAGGCTGGATGGGTGGGCAGAGGCCAATGGGATGAGATTTAACAAGGCCAAGTGCAGAGTTGTACACTTTGGCCACAACAATCCCAAGCAGCGCTACAGTCTGGGGACAGAGTGGCTGAGAGCAGCCAGGCAGAGAGGGACCTGGAGGCGCTGGTAGAGAGTAGCTGAAGATGAGGCAGCAGTGCCCAGGTGGGCAGCAGAGCCAGTGGCATCCTGGGCTGGCTCAGGAGCAGTGTGGCCAGCAGGACAAGGGAGGTTCTTCTGCCCCTGTGCTCAGCACTGCTCAGGCCACACCTTGAGTGCTGTGTCCAGTTCTGGGCTCCTGAATTCAAGAGAGATGTTGAGGTGCTGGAAGGTGTCCAGAGAAGGGCAGCAAGGCTGGGGAGGGGCCTGGAGCACAGCCCTGTGAGGAGAGGCTGAGGGAGCTGGGGGTGTGCAGCCTGCAGAAGAGGAGGCTCAGGGCAGAGCTCATTGCTGTCTGCAGCTCCCTGAAGGGAGGCTGTAGCCAGGTGGGGTTGGGGTCTTCTGCCAGGCACCCAGCAACAGAACAAGGGGACACAGCCTCAAGCTGTGCCAGGGGAGGTCTAGGCTGGATGCCAGGAAGAACTTGTTGGCAGAGAGAGTGATTGGCATTGGAATGGGCTGCCCAGGGAGGTGGTGGAGTCGCCATGCCTGGAGGTGTTGAAGCCAAGCCTGGATGAGGCACTTAGTGTCATGGTCTGGTTGATTGTCTAGGTCTGGGTGCTAGGTTGGGCTGGATGAGCTTGGAGGTCTCTTCCAACCTGGCTGATTCCACGATTCTCTGCTGTGCAGTGTTCATGTGGTGTAAAGCAGAGAATCAGACCAGATAGGAGGATCTGGTGTATGAGGCCCACCTGCCCTTCCAGCACCCTTATCATCCATCTCCTGGTCACCCATTACAGCACAATTATCTGTCATTACCTGCGGGGGGCCTGTGAGATAAACATTGAACATTGGAGGCTCCCAGTCCTTCCTCAGAGGCTGTATCTGGGACAGGAGGTAGGTGACAGCAATACCAATGCTTCACAGTTCCCCTTACTGGGACTCAGGGAGCTGAGCACTGCTGAACAAATCCCTAACTCAAGTCAGTCATCTGTTTAGAGAGATTAAAAGGCTCTTTCCCTTACTTCAGCACCAGTGTCATAGGGGAACAGAAAAAATCCAGGCATTAACTTGAGTGGGAAGGAGATTGACTGTGTAGAAAGGGCTACACTGATGACTGTGTGCTCCTTTTATCTGGAAGGAGATAGCCAGGGAGACCTGGTTTCCAGCCCTTGCTCCAACAACTGTTTCGATAACTGGCGTGAAATAGCTGCTATGAAAGGTAGAGGACTGGATCTTAGTTTTGTGTGTGCTGGGCATGCTCTGGTGACAGCTGTGGGATCGAAGCACCCATGCCAGTGTTGGAAATAAGCAGATAAGTCTTTGGAAAGAATAAGTAAGTTTATTTTCCAAATTCTGATCACAATATTGCTTGGAAAGAAAGCTGGATTTACTGATTAAGCTCACTTGCAATTTGGAGAAGTAAAACTTGCTACCTTCTAGTGGTTTTAGGTCATAGTGAGGTGCTTGTATCAGTGCTGGCTGTGGTGTTGGTGAACCTAGCTTGCCTTTCAGCGTGTTTCACAACATCCAGTGGAGGAAGACAACTAAACCACCCTCCCTCGTGTCTGCCAGGTGAGGGCCAGAAGGTGAATACTCTTATGACCTGCAGAGGAGCACACATGGTGCAGCAGAACTGGCAGAGACAGGCATCTCTGTCTAGCTGTGCAGGAGCTAAGCAACATCCCTGGAGAACAGAGGGCTTGCTCACCTCACCTGTGGAGCTTTCAGCAGGTCACCAGTGGTGTTCCTCAGGGATCTGTGCTGGGACCACTTTATTTTAACATCTTTATTGATAAGCTTGATTCAGGCACAGAGAGTGTCAGCAGCAGGTTTGCAGGGGACACCAGGGTAGGTGGCAGTGTTGATTTGAATGGGGGTAGAGAGGCTCTGCAGAGGGACTTGGATAGGCTTAGATCAATGCACCAACACGAATGGGATGAATTTCAACAAGGCCAAATGCCAGCTCCCGCACTTAGCTCACAACAACCCCAAGCAAGGCTACAGGCCTGGGGCAGTGTGGCTGAGAGCTGCTGGCAGAAAGGGATCTGGGAGCTGTAATAGACAGGAGCTGAGTGTGAGCCAGCAGTGTGCCCAGGCAGCTTAATGTGAGCCAGCAGTGTGCCCAGGTGGCCAAGAAGGCCAATGGCATCCTGGCTTGGATTAAAAATGCTGTGGCCAGCAGAA
Source organism: Tricholaema leucomelas (assembly GCA_013400475.1). Taxonomy (NCBI): domain Eukaryota; kingdom Metazoa; phylum Chordata; class Aves; order Piciformes; family Lybiidae; genus Tricholaema lacrymosa; species Tricholaema leucomelas. Next base: position 374,871 of record WAAF01012138.1, read on the forward strand.
ACAGGGAGGTGATTGTCCCTTTGGATTCCGCTCTGGTGAGGCCACAGCTTGAGTATTGTGTTCAGTTTTGGGCATCACAATACAAGAGAGATGTGGAGGTGCTGGAGTGGGTCCAGAGGAGGGCAACAAAACTGGGTGAGGGCCTGGACAATAAATCTGATGAGGAGCAACTGAGGGAGCTGGGGATGGTAGTGTGAGGAAGAGGAGGGGAGACCTCATTGCTGTCTACAGCGACCTGAAGGGACATTGTGGAGAGGCTGCTGCTGGGCTCTGCTCACAGGTAACTGGAGACAGAAGAAGGGGAATGGCCTCAAGCTGAGGCTGGGAAGGTTTGGACTGGACATTAAGAAAAAGCCTTGGATGAGGCACTTAGTGCCATGGTCTGGTTGATTGGATAGGGCTGAGCGATAGGTTGGACCAGATGAGCCTGGAGATCTCTTCCAGCACCTCAACATTTCTCTTGAATTGAGGAACCCAGAACTGGACACAGCACTCAAGGTGTGGCCTGAGCAGTGCTGAGCACAGAGGCAGAAGAACCTCCCTTGTCCTGCTGGCCACACTGCTCCTGAGCCAGCCCAGGATGCCTTTGGCTCAGCTGCCCACCTGGGCACACTGCTGCCTCATCTGCAGCTCCTCTCTACCAGCACCCCCAGGTCCCTCTCTGCCTGGCTGCTCTCAGCCACTCTGTCCCCAGCCTGTAGCACTGCTTGGGATTGTTGTGGCCAAAGTGCAGATCCTGACACTTGGCCTTGTTAAAACTCATGACATTGGACTGTGCCCATATGTCCAGGTCCCTCTGCAGAGCCCTTCTACCCTCTAACATGTGCACACTTGCTCTCAACTTGGTATCATCTGCAAAATTACTGATGGAGGAACTCAATCCTCTCATCCAGATCACCAATGAAGACATTAAACAGGACTAGGCCCAGCACTGATCCCTGGGGCTTGTATTGATCCCAGCCAGCTCATCCCCTTGAGCATCACACCCAACGATTTGTCTAGGTGTTGTCCTCTGCCTCTGAGTACCAAGATGCTGAAATATCTTTTTCCCCACCAGCACCACCATTTTCACCATTTAATTTTGTTTTTATCAGCCAAGGGACAATTAGGCTGAAGGAGTGGGAATGATAAATTTGGTGACAATGAGGAGGTGTGCACAGTCTGTGTGGAGACAGCACAAAAATAGGATGTCTCCAGTAGCTCCCAGGAGAGGGTGAACATTAGCTAAATGGAAACTGCTGTCTTACAGAGCTCTGCTGGCATTTATATATGTATAAGAATATATGTGAAGTTCATATATATATATATATAATTCTGTGTGGTGGGAGAGGGAAAAAATGGTTGCTGTGTGAGATCTCAAGCCTGGTGGGGAGAAAGCAAATGTTCTTCTCGTAAACTCAATGCTAGCAGATTACAGCAGGTAACTAGCATCATGCTGGCCCTTTGGCTAGAAGATGAAGAGGTTTGGATTCATTTGCACTACTAAGGCTGTGCTGTTGAGGAGGTTATATTGAAATACCAATTATTGTCCTTCCCATATGTGTCCAGGAAGCACTTCTGGATGGTGTTCAGGGGATGGAATAAATATCAGCTAAATCCCTTGATTTACTTTTCATAGATGTATAAAAGAATTTATGTTGGAAGGGACCCTAAAAATCATCCAGTTCCAACCCCTCTGCCATGAGCAGGGACACCTCTCACTAGCCCCGATTGCTCAGGGTCTCATCCAACCTGGCCTTGAACACCTCTAGGGAGGGGACATTCATGACCTCCTTGGGCAACCTGTGCCAGTGGCTTCCCACCCTCACTGTCAAGAATTTCTTCCTAATCTCCAGTATCAGTCTCCCCTCCTCAAGCTTAAGTCCATTTCCTCTCATCTTAGACCTCACTGCTGTCTACAACTACCTGAGGGGATGTTGTGGAGAGGTACTGCTGGTCTCTTCTCACAGGTAGTTTGAGACACAACAAGGGGGAATGGCCTCAAGCTGAGACTGGGGAGGTTTAGATCGGATGTTAGGAAAAAGCCTGGATGAGGCACTTAGTGCCATGGTCTGGCTGATTGGATAGGGCTGGGTTATAGGTTGGACTGGATGAGCTTGGAGGTCTCTTACAACCTGCTTGATTCCGTGATTCTATGAAACAGTTTTTCATAGAGAGTGGTCAGGGAGTGGAATGAGCTGCCCAGGGAGGTGGTGGAGTCACCCAGCCTGGCTGTGTTTAAGGGTGGTTTGGATGTGGTGCTTAGGGCTGTGGTTTAAGATGACTCTTGTAGAGCGGGGTTCTAGGTTGGACTTGGTGATCCTGAGGGGCTTTGCCAACCTGCATGTGTCTGTGATTCTGTAATCCTATCACTACAAGCCCTTGTAAAAAGTCCTTTCCTGCCATTCTTGTAGGCCCCTTTCAGGCACTGGAAGGCTGCTCTAAGGTCTCCCCAGAGCTTTCTTTCTCAGAGAGAAAAAGCAACTCAATTTGTTGGCTCTATGCTGGATGTTATGTACTCCTCTGTCCTATTTCAGCCTATCTTTGAGAATTTTCCTCTTGCAAGCAAAACTCTTGAGGCTGCTAAGGCAGCGATTGCAGTGTGGTCTAACTACAGAGTTCCTTAAATTGAGGCAACCACCATGAACCTGACTGAGCCCCTTGACTGCCTTCTGCAACAGAATGCAGCCGGCAGCAGTGTCCGAGTCCTGCCCTGAAGTACAGAGCAGGTGTCATAAGTTGTCTTTGTGGATGGGTCTGTGAAGCCAAGTGCAGAAACGCTGCCTTCAACTCCAGCATTACACTCACAGGGTGGTTTTTCTCATCAAGATCAATGAGCTTGTAAATGTTGTGGTTAGCTTTGCATGTTCCATTCCAAACTCTGCTCTGTCATGTATGCAGCTCGCCCAGCCCCAACAGAGCTAAACCAAGCTAAGCCACCAGGATTTTGGGTACAGCTGGGAGGAAATATTAATTCAAGACCCTGGTCTTGACAGCTGCATTCTAACCTGGCCTTTGCCTGCCCTCTATAGCCTGCCTGCTCTGCCCTTGTGCATGAGCACAGCTGAACAGGAGCACCCCCTCCTATCTGTAAGGCAGGAGAGCTGAAAGCAGCTGAGTGCTGCACAGCCTGGGAACAGCTCTGGCATAGCTGTGCACCTGCTATTTTTAGGAGTGCGGGCTGCAGAAACAACAATGCTGCCTCTGGCTTTGAGATCTCAAAGCTGTGAATGACAATTCAGAGTTTGTAACTGCTGTCAGGTCTGCTGGGAGAACTCAGAAGCTGCTGATAGAGCTTGAAAAAGGGAAGAGCATTGCCCTGTAGAGAGGGGAGGGAAGAAAAGCCTTTGGGGGGTTCCAGCAATGTGTTGCCTTGGAAAAACTTGAAGTGATCACTTTTACCGTCCTGTTCAAACCCTTCACTTCCTAAAAGCTTTAAATCAAGGCAGGTCTGGGTCCTGAAGGAGGCAGCTTTAGTGGCTGCTTATCAGCCACCCGTGAATATGCAAGCTGCATACTGCAGAGGCTAACCTGTGCCCTTCTCCACTTTCAGGTGGAAGTGAATGACCTGAAAATGAATCCATCTTCTCCTGTGCTACCAGCAACCATCTTAGAGCAAACTGCCCTGTGGCTGGGATGCAGTCCCACAGACCAGAGACTTGCTTCTCACTTAGATGAAGAAGATGACTTAAAGCACCTTCGTGAATGTTTCTATGTCCCCAAAGTCAAGGATCTGCCTCCAAGTAAGAATTAGAACTAGAGTGGTGGTGGTGAATTGTGAGAGCTTTGCATCCTCTGCATCTGCTTATCTTTGGAAATTATTGTTGCTTCTGAGATAATTGAGCAACTGCAGCCATATCTGAGCACAGGACGTCCCTGGTGTTGCTAAATCAATCCATCGGCTTATTCCGGCTCCAAAAGCTTTGTCCTCACATTCTCATCCTGAATAACATGTGAGGATACAGGACTTAGATGGTGCTTATGCTGTCACTCAGCTATTTGGAACAATATAGGGACTGATTGAAAATTACAGGCAGAAGCATTTCTATCTGATGGTTTGACACAGCAGTGCCACTTGCAGGAGTTCAGAGCAGTTGCTGCCTTGGGACGATATAGTTTGGGATTAATGTGTGGCACAGGCGACTTGCTAGAGGGCAGGGATCCATCCAGAGGGACCTGGGCAGGCTGCAGAGGTGTGCCCAGGCCAACTTCATGACATTCAACAAGGCCAAGTGTAAGGTCCTGCACCTGGGTGGGTGCAATCCCAAGCACAAGTCCAGGCTGGGTGGGNTGCTTTGAGGAGACATTGGAGTGGCCTTGCAGCATCTGAAGGGAGCTACAGGAAGGCTGGGGAGGGACTATTAGCAGCATCTTGTAATGCCAGGATGAGGATGAATGGGTTTGAACTGGCAGAGGGGAGATTAAAAGTGGATGTTAGGAAGAAGTTGTTTGCAGTGAGGGTGGTGAGACACTGGCACAGGTTGGCCAGGGAGGTTGTGGAGGACAGAAGCACAGAATGGGATCAAGGATCCTTTGCCAGCCTGGTTCTGTGATACTCCTGAGACGGTTTTCATTGCTTCCTTCCATTATTGTTTGTTTTTCCATTACCATGATATTTAGACTCCAAGATTGCTCCTGCAGGGTTGTGCGTTTTTCCTGCAGTTCCTTTAATACTCCTGACACTGTGCTAGGTTGGACTGGACAAACTTGGAGGTCTCTTTCAACCTGGTTGATTCTATGATTCTTCTCTGCCCAATTCAAGGTGGTGGATATTTTTCCCCTCCTCTTTCCCCACTGTCTCTTTTCCATGCTTCAGCTATCATCAGGAGCAGCTTCCCTGCTGAAAATCCAGCAGAGGTGTAACTGTATAGGTCTCTTTTCCGTTGTGTGCCAGTGCCACAGAGACAGCTCTCCCCTGACACTCATCTGAGTGCAGGAGCAGCTCCTAGATTAAGGTGCTGCTGAAAGTAAATGTCAGTACAGATATTAGCCAGCACATGTCCTTTAGCTATTTACATAAAACATTACAATGAGGGCTTAAGGAGCACATCCTTAGGAGACAACCCTAAGATGACATCCATGAACACATTTAGGAAGTCATTACAATGGTTCTGCTTGGTTATCGACTCCCAGCCTGTCACGGCTGCTTATTTGTGGTGGCAGGCAAGGGGAAGCCATCAGCAGACTGGCAAATCTTGGAGTTGTTAGGTGCAAGCATGAGAGATGAGGCTCAGGTGAGCAAGTAAGATGACAGCAGAAGATCTAGAGCAAGGTTTGGATCTCCAAGGATCACAGGCTCACAGGATGCCAAGGACCCAAATTGTTTGTCGAGTCCAACCCCCTGCCAGAGCAGGACTATACAATCCAGCTCAGGGCACACAGGAACACATCCAGACAGGCCTTGACAGACTCCAGAAAGGGAGACTCCACAACCTCTCTGGGCAGCCTGTGCCAGTGCTCTGGGACCCTTCCAGCCAAGAAGTTCCCCCTTGTGTTGAGCTGGAACCTCCTGTGCTGCAGCTTCCATCAATTACTCCTTGTCCTATCCCAGGGAGCAGTGAGCAGAGTCTGTCCCCCTTCTCCTGACCCTCAGCCCTCAGATAGTTATAGACATTGATTAAATCCCCTCTCAGTCTTCTCTTCTCCAGTCTAAACAGCCCCAGGTCCCTCAGCCTTTTCTCACTAGGCAGTGCTCCAGTCCCCTCATCATCCTCGATCCCTGTCCCTCTTCAACTGGGGAGCCCAAGCCTGAAGGCAGTACTCAAGATGAGGTCTCAGCAGGGCAGAGTAGAGGGGAAGGAGAACCTCCCTTGATCTGCTGGACACACTCTTCTTAATGCACCCCAGGACCCCATTGGCTCCCTTGGCCAAAATGGCGCATTGCTGTGCCAGGGATGTTCTCCACCAGCACTCCCAGGTCCCTCTCCACAGGGCTGCTCTCCAGCAAATCACCTCCCAGCCTGTGCTGGTGCAGTTTATTATTGCTCCCCAGGTGCAGCACTCTGCGCTTGTCCTTCTTGCACCTCATTTGGTTCCCCTGTGCCCAGTTCTGTCTGTCCAGCTCTCACTGGATGGCTGCACAGCCTGCAGCTGTATCAGCCAAGCCTCTCAGTTTGCTGTCAGCAGCAAACTTTCTGGACAGACTCTGTCCCCTCATCAATGTCAATAAAGTCTCTTTAACACTTTCTGTGTGCTCTGCAGGGAGAGGGCAGCAAGGACTGGGTGGCAGGTGGCAGGCAGGCACCAAATCACCGATCTGATTGTGGCTGGGACTTGTGCTCTGTCATCTTGTAATGCAAGAGAGCAGCATTTGGGTTTCTTGGGAATAAAAAGATGTCCCAGAATGAAGACATGGAGCTATATTTCTCTGAAGAAATGGTTTAAGGTGGTGGTTAATCATAGAAATTTGGCTCTTTGTTTGGAGGGATGTGAAGGGGCTGCAGGAGGGTGTGGGAGAGATGATCTTTTATCCTTCAGCGAGAGGTAAGCCTCAGATAGGTATCAGCAGGTTCAAACCTTTCTTTCTGGCTAATAAAGTCATTGTAGTTCTCCCTTATGGACTCAATATTTCTGAAAGTAAACTTCCTTTTTGCCTTTGAGGTTTCAAAGGTAGAGAAATACACCTTTAATGCAGACAGATGGCTGTACTGAGTATGCAAGATAATGCATGTTATTAGACTGGCCCAGTTTGCATAGCTCTGAGCAGGTGTGAGAATCACTTACATCTAATTCATCTTAATGTAAATTGCTGTTCATGTGATTTTATTTCTTTCTTTGTTTATATATTTATCTATCAATCTTTTTTCTTTTCCTTGCCTCTTGCCTCCCCATCCCTTCTCCCTTGTCTCATGCCTCCCTGTCCCTCCTTCCTGCCCTCTTTCCTCCCCATCCCTCCTCCCTGCCCTCTTTCCTCCCCATCCCTTCCATCCCCTATTCAAGAGCACATTTCAATAACTGTCTCCTGTTTGGTTTGTACCAGATGATTCTGTCAGTTGTACTCATTTCCTATTTGAGCATTTCAATATCTACTGCATGCAGCTGCAGCTCCTCCAGAAACCGTGAGAAAAGAGGGTAGAGTCATCTGGGGGATTGCAAGTGCTGGTCCTAAGGAATCCAGTGTGTTGCTATGAGAGCTGTGACAGTGACCAAAGAACTGCTGAAGCCCAGCAGTGTGCTCGTCAGAAAGGGTTGGGAAATGCTGCAAGTGCTGCAATGGGCAGGCCTGGTTTGGGAAGCAGCAGTGGTCCAAAATGAGTCTTTTAATGATGTGGGGGAGAGGGAAGGATCAGGGAAGTCTTTATGCCCCTGTCCTCAGCACTGGTCAGGCCACACCTTGAGTACTGTTCCCAGTTCTGGGCCTCTCAATTTAAGAAACATGTTGAGGTGCTGGAAGGTGTCCAGAGAAGGGCAGCAAGGCTGGGGAGAGGCCTGGAGCACAGCCCTGTGAGGAGAGGCTGAGGGAGCTGGGGGTGTGCAGCCTGCAGAAGAGGAGGCTCAGGGCAGACCTCATTGCTCTCTACAACTACTTGAAAGAAGGTTGTAGCCAGGCAGGGGTTGGTCTCTTCTCCCAGGCACCCAGTGACAGAACAAGGGGATACAGTCTCAAACTGCAGCAGGGCAGGTTCAGGCTGGGTGTTAGGAAGAAATTCTTCATGGAAGGAGTGATTGGCATTGGAATAGAATGGGCTGCCTGGGGAAGTGGTGGAACCCTCATCCCTGGAGGTGTTTAAGAGGAGGCTGGATGGGGCATTTAGTGCCATGGCTTAGTAAATTAGAAGGGTTAGGTGATAGGTTGGACTCAATGATCCTAGAGGTCTTTTCCAACCTGGTTAATTCTGTGATTGTGTGAAATGGCTTTGTGTGAAAAGGACAAGAGTACAGCCCAATAACATGAAAGAATATCCCCAGCAACAGGTGTAGCAGTACAACTTTGTCAAGGGTGCTGCTGCCATATCTCTCCAACAGTGACCCAGAGGGCTGCAGGGCAACAAAACCTAACTTATAATCCCTTAGGCTGGAGTGTGAAGAGTGTGGGTGAACCTGAGCTCAAATTCTTGAGCAAAGATCCTTCTGTCTGTTCCCAGCAAGGTGGCACTTGTTTTTTCTTGATAGGAAAAGAACTGTTACTAGAAGCAATTTAGGAGCATGGATAGTATTTATATCTCTCTGGTTTCATTCATATTAGAATAGAGATGGAAACCAGACACACTATCTGTAAAGCAGATTAGGCAGAAATTGCTCTCTGACTTATGCTTTTTAAAAGCTTCTAAAGCTTTAATTAAGAAATTACCCAAGTTGTCTAATCTCCTGAAAAATGTGTGTCTGCTGATGTTCAGTGAAGTTGGTAATTGTTATTGCAGAATCACAGAATATTAGGAGTTGGAAGGGGCCTTCAGAGATGGAGTCCAACCTCCCAGACAGAGCACCCAGGGCAGGGCACACAGGAGTCTCCAGGCTGCTGGGGGTGTGTAGCCTGCAGAAGACGAGGCTCAGGGCAGAGCTCATTGCTCTCTACAGCTCCCTGAAGGGAGGCTGTAGCCAGGTGGGGTTGGGCTCTTCTGCCAGGCACCCAGCAACAGAACAAGGGGACAGAGTCTCAAGTTGTGCCAGGGGAGGTCTAGACTGGATGTTAGGAGGAAGTTGTTGGCAGAGAGAGTGATTTGCATTGGAATGGGCTGCCCAGGGAGGTGGTGGAGTTGCCATCCCTGGAGGTGTTGAAGCCAAGCCTGGATGAGGTACTTAGTGCCATGGTCTGGTTGACTGGCTAGGGCTGCCTCAGCAGATGAGAGCAGAGCAGATTTAGACTGGATGTGAGGAATAAGTTCTGTACCATGAAGCTGCTGGAACACTGCAACAGGTTGCCCAGGGAGGTGGTGGAGGCTCCATTCCTGGAGATACTCAAGGCCAGGCTCGACAAGGCTTTAAGCAACCTGCTCTAGTGGAGGGTGCCCCTGCTGACTGCACTGGGTGACCTTTGGAGGTCCCTTCCAACCTCAACCCATTCTATGCTTCTAGAGGTGAATGCAAATGGTGTACTACTTCTAGAAGGTCACCAGCAGTCATCCCTCCAAGATTGTCTAACAGGAGAAATAAGAGCAGAAGGCACTGTTTGGATTGATAGATGCTGGCATGGGGTAATTAGATTGTTCAGAGCCTCACTAGAGCTATTATTTATACATTTCTCCTGCCTTGCTTTTCTCCTCATCATTGAAAGGATTTGTCAACATAGATTTCCTCCTCCTCAGATGATGATGACATGAAGTGCAGCCCACAATATATGCTGACAAGACAAGAACCTTTGAGGCTGCTTTAAGATATACTGTGCAAGGGCTACATTTTTTTTTTGCACTCCTCTGGTCTGGCTCCAACAGTTCCATGTCCTGCTTGTGCTGGGGGCTCCAGAGCTGCACGCAGTGGAGTTGCACATTCTGTGCTTCTGTCCTCCACAACCTCCCTGGGCAACCTGTGCCAGTGTCTCACCACCCTCACTGCAAAGAACCCTTTCCTAACATCCACTTTCAGTCTCCCCTCTGCCAGTTCAAACCCATTCCTCCTCATCCTGTCATTACAAGACCTTGTCAATAGTCCATCTCCAGCCCTCCTGTAGGTCCCCTTCAGATATTGCAAGGCCACTCCAAGGTCTCCTCGAAGCCTTCTCTTCTCCAGGCTGCAGAGCCCCAACTCTCTCAGCCTGTCCTCAGAGCAGAGCTGCTGCAGCCCTCTGAGCATCTTGGTGACCTCCTCTGGACTGGCTCCAATACTTCCATGTCCTGCTTGTGTTGGGGGCTCCAGAACTGCACACAGGACTTCAGATGGGGTCTGAGGAGAGCAGAGCCAAGGGGCAGAATCCCCTCCCTTGTCCTGCTGCCCACACTGCTCTTGCTCCAGCCCAGCACAGGGTTGCTGTCTAGGCTGCAGGTGGTATGTGTCTGTATATGTTGTGTATATATATGCTTGTAAATTGTGGCACACTGTAAATACAGCTTCATTCTCTAACCTCCAGCCAACTGCATTAGGCTGCTGAATTCTTAGATGGGGAGAGGATAACTCCCAAACCTGCACACAGTGCATGAGGTTGTTCGTCCCCCCTGGGTGCAGGACTCTACGTTTGCCCTTATTTCTCTCCACAGCTGATCTGAGTCTGGTGAATGGAGAGGAGAGCTGCATATATTTTATTGGGAATTCTCTTGGGCTCCAGCCAAGGAAAGTTAAAACTTATTTGGATGAAGAACTGGACAAATGGGCTCGAACGTGAGTACACCACAGGGTATGCATGACCCTACCTTGTGCTTCGGGTGAGGAGAAGGGGGACAGGCTCTGCTCACTGCTTCCTGGGATAGGACAAGGAGTAATTGATGGAAGCTGCAGCACAGGAGGTTCCAGCTCAACACAAGGGGGAACTTCTTGACTGGAAGGGTCCCAGAGCACTGGCACAGGCTGCACAGAGAGGTTGTGGAGTCTCCCTTTCTGGAGTCTTTCAAGGCCTGTCTGAATGTGCTCCTGTGTGCCCTGAGTTAGATTGTGTGGTCCTGCTCTGGCAGAGGTGTTGGACTGGATGATCTCTCTGTGTCCCTTCCAACCCCTGATGTGCTGTGATCCTGTGATCCTGTCCAAGGTAGTAACTGTTACCAGCAGAATCCTGCTCAATGGCTTGTGTGTTGGCAGCTTGGAATTTGGCGTGTGGGGCTTAGATGAGTAAGTAGCAAGAAGCTAAGAAATGGCATGCAAATGAGGCCCATCCTTCAAGGCAGCACTGATAGAGATTCTGGCTCTCTTATAAATTGGTTTATCACATTCTCTGTGTGTTGTGTCTTGGGACACCTCTCACATAGCTCCTGCACTTGTCTGTTTAAATGGTTTTCACTGCTTAGAGCTGATGGCAAGAGTGAAGAGGAAGATTACCTGGTAGCTGGTGTCAAGGACAGGGAAGCTCGTAGTTTTAGCTTTACATGGTGATGGCAACTCTATTAGAGTAAGGCCTGGAGAGAAAGAGACCTTTTCATGCATTTCTTTCTTCTTGTGTTCCTCCTTGCGATGTCACAGTCCCCTTTTTTCTCCCCATAACCTTTTTATGGTGCATAATAGCTTTTACAGAGCCACAGACTGACAGCATTAAACACCTCTGAGATCACTGAGTCCAACCTAACTCCTTCTAATTAACTAACCCCTGGCACTAAGTGCCTCATCCAGCCTCCTTTCAAACACCTCCAAGGATGAGGGCTCCACCACCTCCCTGGGGAGAACATTCCAATGCCAATCACTCTTGCTGGGAAGAACTTCTTCCTGACATCCAGCCTGAACCTGCCCTGGCTCAGCTGGAGGCTGTGTCCTCTTGTTCTGTCCCCATGTGCTTGGCAGAAGAGCCCAACCCCACCTGGCCACAACCTCCTTTCCTCTCTAACTTTTGCCCCCTTCAGATCTCTTCTGGTTTTGTACTCATTCTTTCCACATTTCTCATCCCTCCCTTCTGCTAATGTGTAAAGATTATAATTTCAAGACACTGGAGTCCTTCATATGGATTAGAAAGGAGCATTTGAGACTTCATCTTTTTTTCTGTTTTGATTTCAGCTAAATCAAAGATTTACCAAGAGAGGGGCAAAAAGGGAGGAAGAGTTCTCTCTTCCATGCTTGGCCTAGAGTAGCCAGTAATCCAGGTGTCTGAAACCTACAAAGAGCAAAGTTGAAGTCACTTGTTTAGTTGGAGGAAGGCCAGTGGGTGCTTGTTGTTCCCTTGCCCCTACCAGCACCATTTAAGTCATTAATGTATTTTGTTGAATCATTGTTGCATGCAAACATCCTCGCTGCAGCCAGTGCTGCCTCTCGCCTCCGAGTAGCTCATTAAAGTGGAACTATTAAAACAGAAGGGAGTCTGCTGGAGCCAGTTGTTGTGCTCCTGCAAAAGGCTGGCAGGGGATAGTGGGGTGGAGAACATGCTGGGAGGAAGTCTTGAGGGTTAGAGTGAGTTAGCTGAGCAAAATGAAGATTGAAAGGAGGAAAAAAAAAAGATAGTTGACGGTGAATGTTTCAAGGGGTAAGCAGAAGTGTGGGGGAGAAAGGAGCCACTTGTGTTGAAATAGTGTGCTGGTACAGTGAATATGAAGCAAGAGTTAGTGAGTTGAGGCTGAAGCAAAATGTACATCTATATAGTGTATATATAGAGTATATATATGTTATTTATATACATGAGTGTATATAGATAGTTTATATACATAAATATACCTGTGTATTCTTTACATACATATACACACACATTTATAAAGCATAGAATCATAGGATCAGCCAGTTTGGATAGGGCTGGGTGACAGGTTGGACTGGATAAGCTTGGAGGTCTCTTCCAATCAACCAGACCATGGCACTAAGTGCCCCATCCAGGCTTTGCTTCAACACCTCCAGGGATGGTGAATCCATCACCTCCTGGGCAGCCCATTCCAATGCCAATCACTCTCTCTGGCAACAACTTTCTCCTAACATCCAGCCTAGACCTGCCCTGCTGCAGTTTGAGACTGTGTCCCCTTGTTCTGTCACTGGGTGCCTGGGAGAAGAGACCAACCCCTGCCTGGCTACAACCTTCTTTCATGTAGCTGTAGACAGCAATGAGGTCTACCCTGAGCCTCCTCCAGGCTGCACACCTCCAGCTCCCTCAGCCTCTCCTCACAGGGCTGTGCTCCAGGCCACTCAGCAGCCTTGCAGCCCTTCTCTGGATACCTTCCAGCACCTCAACATGTTTCTTAAATTGAGGGGCCCAGATCTGGACACAGTACTCAAGGCATGGCCTGAGCAGTGCTGAGCACAGGGGCAGAATAACCTGCCTTGTCCTGCTGGCCACACTGCTCCTGAGCCAGCCCGGGATGTTTCTATGTCCTTGCAAGCATTGAAAGAGTCTGGCAAGAGGCTTCAGCCATGCACAAAACAGGCAAAAGAATCTCCAAGGCTGTAGAAGGCTTTGTAATCTAACACCTGCACTAGCAAGGACTGTTTTCAGTGAGTGAAAAGATTTTCTTTGGTTTTGTGTGCTGGACTAATCCTGCAAGATACAGCAGCTCTGCAAATGGGAGTGCACATCCCTGGAGGTGTTCAAGAAAAGGCTGGATGAGGCAATTAGTGCCATGGTCTATTTGCCTGGATAAGGCTGGGTGTTAGGTTGGACTGGATGAGCTCGGAGGTCTCTTCCAACCAGGTTGATTCTAATTCATGATTCTATTCTATGATTTGGCCATGCTGTGTTTGGCAGACCTCCTTCTCCTGCCATTGGGCAGGAGTCATCCCTGTGTTGTGCCTTTCAGCAGGTTGTACGTTAGAGCTGTAAATACTTCCTTTAATGCCCTGGGTTTTGCATTTGCCTTCGATCTACTGCTCCTTAGAGTTCTTTTTCTGTGGATATGTCTTCCTTCCTTTCGGCTAGGTCTTTGCTTGAGACCGTGTGGAAACTTCAGAGCCTGCACTGGCTCCTTAAATACCTTGCATCTTTCTTTTTTTTGGCAAAGGAGCAAGAAGGAGATTTCCATTTGCAGAAGATTCCTGAAGCTGGCAATTAATTTAAATCCCTTTTCTCACCGCATTTGAAGCCCTGGGATCATATCAGAAAATGTGTTTCTAGCTCCTCGAGTGAGCTTTAAATCAAGCAGACCTCGGCGAGTTAAAGTGCTGATTTCTTGCCAAATTGAAAATAAAATAGTAACCAGCTAAAAATTAATTTGTGCAGGGAGGAGCTCTCACAGGGGCTTGAGCAGGAGTTCTGATTGTCTGCTGCTTTGTGATTTGAGGGGACACGTTTTGCTCTCATTCATTTGGGTATAGAACCAGCCAGGTTGGAAGAGACCTCAAGATCGTCCAGTCCAACCTAGCACCCAGCCCTATCCAGACAACCAGACCATGGCACTAAGTGCCCCATCCATAGAATCATAGAATCAACCACATTGGAAGAGACCTCCAAGCTCATCCAGTCCAACTTAGCACCCAGCCCTGTCCAATCAACCAGACCATGACACTAAGTGCCCCATCCAGGCTTGGCTTCAACACCTCCAGGAACGGTGACTCCACCACCTCCCTGGGCAGCCCATTCCAATGCCAATCACTCTCTCTGCCAACAACTTCCTCCTAACATCCAGCCTAGACCTGCTCTGGCACAGCTTGAGGCTGTGTCCCTTGTTCTGTTGCTGGTTGCCTGGCAGAAGAGCCCAACCCCACCTGGCTACAGCCTCCCTTCAGGTAGTTGTAGATAGCAATGAGGTCTGCCCTGAGCCTCCTCTTCTCCAGGCTAAACAACCCCGTTTACATCTGTCCTGCTACTTAGGGTACAGTGGCAACAAAACGAGACCTGGGCTCTGTGTGTGTGTGTCTGAGGGGAATGCCAGAAGCTTTACCATCGTGTTCTTAAAGATCATTACCCCAAGTGCCTACCAGAGCTGAGAGAGGGGTGGCATAATATAGGGAGATATAAATTCTCTGAGGCAGAGCAGAGAATTTTACAGCCTCGGTGTAATAGGATGTCTTGTGCCATCAGCAAAGGCTACAGACTTTCATGTGATTAAAATAAAAGAGGAAAGAAAAGAGGGGGGGGGAGCTAGAATATGCCTTTAACTACCATTTTAGCAGCAGTAATTTTTGTCTCTTGGCATTTATATTGGCCATCAAGAGGGAGGCAAGCTGGAAGCTGTGCCCTAATAATAATAATAATAGGAATAATAATTAGTGCTCGCTCCCTCCTCTTTTCAAGAGGCTTAGGTTTCTGCGCTGCCTCCTCAGGGGAAAATATTCTCACGCCCAAGATCTCCTCTCTGTTTTCCTGATCACTTGGAAATTTGTTCTGAAATGTCCTTAGCCTCTGCGTGCTGGCAGAGGGAGCTTCCTCCAGTAAATTCCCATTAGAAGGACACTAATGGCTATAAAATCAGAGCAAGCTAATGAAAGAGAATCCCATCGGTAGTTAGGGCTTCTTCCCTCCTCCTTCCCCCCATCTCATTATGTTGGCTCTCCTCTTTCAGAAATACAGATCCCTTTGGGCAGGGAACCGTTGAAAATCTCTGTGTGGGTTTTGCTTTTATTTTGCTTTCACAGTCGGTGTTATCCCGGGGTCCCTTGGTCGCTCTGTTGCGGTGAGCAATACAGAGGGAAATGAGCAGCAAATGCTTTGCTGTTTGTGACCCAGAGCCGCCCTGTCCTGCGGGAGCGCAGCTGCGGGATGGCCCCAAGGAAGGCAGGAACTTGCGGCACTAATCCCTACCCCTCCTTGTGTTTTCTCCCTCTGCCCACCTGCTGCCTTTGTTCCTCAGCTAGGAAATGTCCTTGTCAGTGTCTGGCACTGCCCCATTGCTGCTAGCGAGGGTCTCATCAGAGAGCAGTTCGGAAAGGAAGAAGAGCAGGCAGGTGGTGTAGCATGACCTGAGCTAAGTGAGGGACTGAAGTCCTCCTCCTTGTCTGCCTGGAGCTGGACTTGTTGAATGTAGGAAGGTTGTTTCATCTTTCGTAGCTGTTCATTTGTACCCCTGCCTGCCTTCAGCAGGGCAAGGGAGGGGATTCTGCCCCTTGGCTCTGCTCTCCTCAGACCCCACCTGCAGTCCTGTGTGCAGTTCTGGAGCCCCCAATACAAGAAGGACATGGAAGTGTTGGAGCCAGTCCAGAGGAGGCCACCAAGATGCTCAGAGGGTTGCAGCAGCTCTGCTCTGAGGACAGGCTGAGAGAGTTGGGGCTCTTTGGAGCCACGAAAATGGTTTAGGAAGTTGAACATCTTCCTTATGAGGAGAGCCTGAGGGAGCTGGGGCTGTGCTGCTTGGAGAGGAGGACACCAAGGTGTGACCAAGGCTGGTGCCAGGCTCTGCTGGGTGATGCCCAGTGACAAGCTAAGGGGCAATGGATGGAAGTTGAAGCATAGGAGGTTCCGTGTGAAGCTGAGGAGGAGTTTTTGGCTGTGAGGGTGGCAGAGCCCTGGCACAGGCTGCCCGGGGGGCTCTGCAGTCTCCCTCTAGTGGAGATATTTAAGAACTGCCTGGATGTGTTCCTGGGTGATCTGCTCTGGCTGATGCTGTCTAGCAGGGGACTGGACCAGGTGATATTTCGAGGTCCTTTCCAGCTCCTGACACTCTGTGATTCTGTCTGGAGAAGAGAAGGCTTCCAGGAGACCTTGGAATGGCCTTCCAGGATCTGAAGGGGGCTACAGGAAGGCTGGGCAGGGACTATTGACGAGGTCTTGTAATGCCAGGATGAGGAGGAATGGGTTCAAACTGGCAGAGGGGAGATTGAAACTGGATGTTAGGAAGAAGTTGTTTGCAGTGAGGGTGGTGAGACACTGGCACAGGTTGCCCAAAGATCACATTTGGTGATTCTGTCATCCACAACCTCCCTGAAGGTGTTCAAGACCAGGTTGGATGAGACCTTGAGCGACTTGCTCTAGTGGGAGGTGATTCTGTTATCCACAATCTCCCTGGAGGTGTTCAGGACCAGGTTGGATGAGACCTTGACTGACCTGTTCTAGTGGGAGGTGTCCTTGCCTGTGGTAGGAGGTTGGAACTGGCTGAGCTTTGAGGTCCCTTCCAACCTAAACCATTGTATCATTCTATGACCTATGCTAGTCCAAAAGCAAATGGTGTTTTGCAAGGAAAAGAGGCATGAAATGGTTAATACCAATGGTGCTTTTTGCTGCAGCTCTTTTCTTTCAGGACTGTGGTTCTTTTGGAAACATCCCTGGCAGGCATGAGTTAGACCCAAGTCAATCAGAAAGGGTCTGACCGTAAAATATCCAGGTAATTTGTGTGGGAGATAGAACAAAATTCTATCTGAGCATGGAAAGTAGGAGCTGGGCAGGGAAAACCAATCTTCTAAATAGCTTGGAGCACGGGGGACTGGCTGATAGTGTCACATACACCCTTCTTCCTCATGTCTTAATCTACCAGATGTCTCCTCCTGATTTTAAGTGAGTATTTCCTGCCTGTTCTTCTATAAAAGTTTCACTGCTTGTGGTTTGAGTTTGGGGTTTGTTTTGTTGTTTTTCCTACTGTTTTGGTCCCTGTTTTGAAACCTGCTCTGCCTCAGCCACATGAAGCCTGGCATTTCCTACTCCACAAGTACCCCGTGGTGCTCAGCAAATATCAAAACCATGCAGTGTGAGATGAAAGCCCAGAGCAGAATTCCCCTGGATTAGCACCATTATTAACTTTCCTCAATCTGCTTCCATTTGCATTTAAATCTCTGCTCTGCTTCCTCCCTGTTTAAGAAACTTTGCAGCTCCTGTAGATGTATCAGTGCTTGGTGGCTGCCTTAGCAGTTTGCTCCTCTGCCACATTTGAGGGAAAGAATTGGTTCAGCTCACTTAATCCAGACCCGAATGTACATATCCATCACTCCAGAGCAGTGACACAGTCAGGTTTGAGGTGCTGGTGTGATCCACTGTAGACAGGAACAGCTTGCAAAATCAAGTTTTTAAGTGCCCTCTGTCAGACCCAAAAGGCTTTGTGCACACTTAGATCTAGAATGATTTGGCAGGGAGAAGAGAAGCAATAAAAATTAGCAAGCAGCTC
Organism: Tricholaema leucomelas; assembly: GCA_013400475.1. Taxonomy (NCBI): domain Eukaryota; kingdom Metazoa; phylum Chordata; class Aves; order Piciformes; family Lybiidae; genus Tricholaema lacrymosa; species Tricholaema leucomelas. The sequence goes on from WAAF01012138.1 coordinate 392,363, forward strand.
TGTTTGGGCAGGTGCTTCCCTGCATATCCATTAAGAACCTGCTGCTTTATGCAGAAGGGTGAGTTCAGACAGGAGATTCAGGAGGATGGGAATTGTTTCTGACAAGAAATATTTCTATCTGGCAGCAAGGCAGCATTTGAGCCTCCTGTCCTCTGCACCCTGCCATGTTCAGCTGGAAATGCTGATGCAGCAAGTCTGCAGGGTGATCCCTGCTTGCTGTGTCGTTAGGCCAGCTGGGGCTAGCAGGGCACCATCCTACACCAGGCACCACCCTACCCCTTTCTCACGGAATGTCAGTAGCTGGAAGTGACCTCGAAATATTATCTGGTGCAGCCTCCCTGCCAGACAGCATCAGCCAGAGCAGATCACCCAGGAACACATCCAGGCAGTTCTTGAATATCTCCACTAGAGGGAGACTGCAGAGCCCCCCCGGGCAGCCTGTGCCAGGGCTCTGCCACCCTCACAGCCAAAAACTCCTCCTCAGCTTCACATGGAACCTCCTATGCTTCAACTTCCATCCATTGCCCCTTGTCCTGTCACTGGGCATCACCCAGCAGAGCCTGGCTCCAGCCTCCTAGCTTTTATATATTGATTAGTATTGATGAGATCATCTCTCAGTCTCATCCTCTCCAAGCAGCACAGCCCCAGCTCCTTTAGGCTCTCCTCATAACAGAGGTGTTCCATTCCCTTCATCATCTTCCCAGTGTGTCTTGTTGCCAGAGGCTTCTTGTACCCACACAGCTACTTCCAGAGGGCTTGTGAGGAAGCTGTAAGGCATTGCTAGAGAATTTTGGGGAGGGGGTGGGTGGGGAGCAAAAGAAAGAGTTTTCGAACAACTGAAAACTTGTTAGGAGCCAACAAATACATCAATTTCCTGAGAGCCTTAATGACATGATGAAAGTGCTGTGCTCAGCTTAGATGAGTCTCCTCTTCCTTCAGATGTGAGCTCTCCAAACTGGGTGTGCTCCTTATGCTGTTCCCTTTGGATCATGTCTGTGTTCTCACCACCTGCCCCTTCCTTTTCAGAGGTGTTCATGGCCACTTCAATGGGCGGCGCCCGTGGGCTCTGGCAGATGAGTGCCTCCTGGACCTGATGGCTGGGCTGGCTGGTAGGTGTGAACCTCAAAGGGGAATGTTTCTCTAGAAAGGAAAACTAATTCGGGTTCTTCTCAGACAGAAAGTCCCCAAAGCTCTGCAACTAAAATGGTGTTCCCTGCGTTCTTCTGTTTTAAACTAGCCTTTCTGGCTGCCTTTTGCATGCACTGCTTCTTAAAGGCTGCAAGTGATTTAAGAGATGAATGTGTGCAATAGCATACGAGCTCATGTATATCATAGAACTAATTGCAGCAAAGGGTGTCTTGGAGCATCATAAAGCACTTGGTCTAACACATGAAGCCCTTTGAAAGGGCACTTGGCATTACCTTTTCTCAGCCTCTCTCCTAGAAGTGAAGAAATGACCTTTCCCCTTGGAAAATTTATCTCTAGCAAGACATTTTCTGCTTTTCCTCCTTTCCCTGGCTCTAAATCCAGCCTCATATTTGAGAAGTGCTTATGTCAATGAAGCAGATAATTGGGGCAGGACCTGCTATTTGTAAGCTCCTATTACCCTGCCGTACCCCCTTGAGGAGGCTGCAGTACTGCAGCACCTTGGCAGTAAATGCATCTGCTTATTCTGGAGATTGAGAAGGAGCCCTGGAGACTCCTCCTGGTGTGCTTGCCAGCCATGGAATTAGTTGTCTGAGTCTGAATGCAAATTTCCTTTGTCACCTCTTACTCTAATCTGTGTGTACTTGCCGAAATATTCTTTCACTGGGACTTCCTTTGAGCTGCTGCTGTCAGAAGTGGGAAGATAAATGCTCTTGGCAGGGTTTCTCGCAGCCCCTCTTTCTCCCCTACCCTTACAAGCACTGTCATGGCGAGGGTAGTGGATTGCTGTGAGATTTGGCCAATATTTTAACTCAGCTGCTGAAGGTAACTGTCAATCCTGACTGTCTGGACTGAATTATCATCTGTTCAGTTGTGCCTTCACTGAGGAAAAATATTGTGTGTTAAGCTGACTTGCTGTGTACTAGATATTGCCTGGTAATTTCTCCTCCAACCATAGACAAGGCTTTAATCAAAAAGTTAAAGAGTTTTTCTTCAAGAGAAGCAAATGGGGTCTGAGAGCTGGAAGCACAATCACAGAATTAACCAAGCTGGAAAAGCCCTCTGGGATCATCCAGTCCAACCTAACCCTTCTCATTAACTAACCCACGGCACTAAGTGCCTCATGCAGCCTCCTCTTAAACACCTCCAGGGATGGGGACTCCACCACCTCCTGGGCAGCCCATTCCAATGCCAATCACTCTCTCTGTGAAGATCTTCCTTCTAACACCCAGCCTGAACCAGCTTGAGGCTGTGTCCTCTTGTTCCGTCCCTGGGTGCCTGGGAGAAGAGACCAACTCCACCTGGCTACAGCCTCCTTTCTGAGACACCAGGGAATGTTTAATGAGAGAGTTATTTATGGTGTCCCTGGGCATGGTGGGGAGGTTGGAGCAGATGAGCTCTGAGATCCCTTCCAGCCTGAGCCATTCTGAAATTCTGTAAGAAGCTTTAGGCAGAGACATTATTGTTCACTCCTTTCAAGGGCAAGCTCAGAACGTTCAGCCCTTACCCATCATAGAGCACAGAAGTGTGAGAATACAAAGAGGTGAAGAGTGTGGCCATGCTGACTGCTGCTGATTTAGAGCTCTCTCTAGTCTGACTGGTCATTCCTGGTGTGGGGATGTTCTTGTTCTGGTAGGGTATAGCTGGGAAGCTGTGGGCAGATGGGGAAATATGGCCTGTCACACATCTGACTTGATGCATAGTAAGGACTTTTAAATTGGAAACCTTGAACTTAATTAACTGCAGGGTGGAGAATTTGTCTCATGTCTTATGAGACTGGGAGTGTAGTCATCATATCTACTTTCAGACACTTAAATCAGTCAAGTAACAAGGTAGACCATCAATGCTCTTCACAGAAGTGGAGCTGAAAGCCAGCATCCCCCGAAGGACAGCTTGAAGCACCTGAGTTGCCACCCTTCTGTGCATCACCTTCTGTCAGTGTTTGCAAAATGCATCACCACTGCTCTGCTTGCAAAATGTGGGCCCCTGTGAACTCCCTGCAGGATGCCAGGCTAGGCAGAGCACTGACCTCCTCCAGGGCTGCTGCCAGGGTCAGCTTGGCCTCAGCTTTAGGTTAAGAGTCAGTGCAGAAAGTAGAGAGTCAGGCTGGGATATTTTTTCCCTTAGCCATCTGTCTAGTGGAGGCTGCCAGCCTGCATTATAATACTTGTCTAAAAGTGTTCTGGATGTAAGGAGAGACAAATGGGAGCTTTGCTTAAACTTTCCCTCCTCCCCTTTCCCCCTCAAGCCTGGATTGAGATCCAGGATTGCCCCAGCCTAGATGTAGAGCCTTTCATTTTGCCTTATTGAACCTCATTAGATTCCCCTTAGCCACCTGCCCAGGTGCCTCTGGATGGCACCCACTCTTCAGACCTACCACCCACACCACAGTATTGCACTTTGAGCTTTCTTCTCTGGATTTTTTTAACTTTAATTGAACTATAAATTGTACTCTGGGCTCAAATCTTCCCATCAGATTCACACACTAGAAGTGTTTTATTTGTCAAATATCACAGAATCCTCATAGAGTTCCAGAACGGCTCCGCTTGGAAGGGACCTCAAAGCTCAGCCAGTTCCAACCCCCTGACATAGGCAGGGACACCTCCCACTAGAGCAGGTTCCACAAGGCCTCATCCACCCTGGTCCTGAACACCTCCAGGGAGGTTGTGGATGACAGAATTACCAAATGTGATTAAAGATGACATTCTGTGATTCTGTCAGCTGCAACCTGTGCCAGTGTCTCACCACTCTCACTCCAAAGGACTTCTTCCTAACATCCAGTGTCGATCTCCCCTCTGCCAGTTCAAACCCATTCCTCCTCATCCTGGCATTACAAGACCTTGTAATAGTCCCTACCCAGCCTTCCTGTAGCCCCCTTCAGATTCTGGAAGGCTACTCCAAGGTCTCTTGGAAGTCTTCTCCTCTCCAGGCTGAGAGAATGTTATTTATGATGAAGCAGTGTTTGCTAGTGAGGTGTAGCACTGAGCATGTCTGTGTTGTGGTCTGGTTCTTCACAGACAGAGTGATTGGCATTGCAATGGGCTGCCCAGGGAGGTGGTGGAGTTGCCATCCCTGGAGGTGTTCAAGTAAAGCCTGTCTGGGGCACTTAGTGCCATGGTCTAGTTGACTGGCTGTGACTAGGTGATAGGTTGGACTGGATGATCTTGGGGGTCCCTCCAACCTGCTTGATTCTAGAATAGAATAGAATGGAATCAACTGTGATATAGGCTCACCTGGAGCTGTTAAAAAAAGGCCTGGCTGGGGCACTTAGTGCCATGGTCTGGTTGATTGGCCAGGGCTGGGTGCTAGGTTGGGCTGGATGAGCTTGGAGGTCTCTTCCAACCTGCTTGATTCTATGATTCTATCTCCAGAGCTTTGGAGGTCCCTTGCAGCCCCTGACATGCTGTGATTCTGTGTTGAGTGAGTGCTGACAATTTGTTTGTCATGGCTGCAGTGTAAGAAGAGAAGCAGAATTTTACTCTGATTTTTAAATTTATTTATCTCTCTCTATATGTGTTTAAAAATATTTCCCCATTGAACATGCCATGGAGGAGGAATTGTCATTTCTCACTCTGAGTAGCAGCAGTAAGTAAAAATTATTTGGTGAGATTTATGGGGGCACAGACTGCAGGCTGTAAACTATCTTTCTGTGGCTGGTGGTTTATAGTGCTGTAACACCTTGCTTATTAAAAGCAGTCCCATTTTCTTGCTCAATGAGAGTTCCAGCCGTAAATACACGCTGCAACCCAGAGTCAAGGGCAATGGAGGCCAGAGCTGCTTTGTTGGTTTTTTTCCTTTGCCTCTCCTGTGCTCACATCAAGTGGCACAACTGTAATCTCAGCTTCTCCTACCAGACTTTATTAAAACATTACAACCTTGGCAGGATCACCTTCTGATGGAACAAGATTAAGTGCGTGGCTGCTGCTGTACGCCGTGCTCAGGCAGGTCTCTGTTGAGGCGAGACTGAACGCTTAGGAGATCCGGAGTGACTTTGAGTGATAAGGATTATTTGAAGTAACCAAACTGTTTTCAGAAATGGGACCCTCAGCTTTTATTTATTTCCCCCCTCTTCTCCCAATCATTTTATAAGCTGCTTTTTAGTTACTCTGGTGAGGGTCAGGCTCCCACTGCAGTCAGAGAGGAGAAGGATGGCACTGCCCGCCTAACGCAGTCGTCGTTGTCTCTGAAGCTGTACTTTGCAAATGCTGCTTCCTTGGATCAAAGAGGAGATTTATCAAGCAGGAATGTACAGGTTTTAGCCTGTCTTGGAGATAGGCTATAAAGTTAGGAAATAAAGAAAGCAAACATAATTTTGTCTCCTGTGTGCTGGGCTTTTGAATATTGTAATAGGTTAATTGGATCACAGGAAGGTTCTTTACTGAAACGCAGCACAGGTTATAAAGGATAACAGTTTGCCAATGCCACGGATGAGGTTTGTTTTGTGGGCATGAAATTCAATCATGGAGAGCTTTTAATAAATATATAATTTACAGAGGACCAAGACTTACATGACAAATGTAGTGTCATATTTAATTTGGGACGCTAGCGTGCAGCTGAAAGTGATCTACAGGTTAACCATTTGTTTGATATGGGAGCGGTTCTGCAGGAGGAGGGCTGCTGGTGCACAATTTACTGTGAAAGCCACAGACTTCGTGGAGGGAGCAGAGGGAGGCATGAGAACAGTACCATTTCTTGATGCTATTCCTTTCTGCAGCCTCAAGAGTTCCATAGAAATATTAAGACTGCAAACAATATAGTTTTGAGCTGCAATCACTCTCTCGAGCTGTCTCCTTCATCTGCACTAGAACAGCCACAAGGTGACCTCTTTCAGCAGCATGGAGCCTGCAGATGTGGTGCTACCAGGAAAGAAAGCAAAGGAGAGGAGCTGAAGGGAGGGAAAGAGTTTATTTTTCCCTACGAAGAGCTAAGGCTGCTAATGTTTCTTCCTAACATCATGATGATGCTCCTGGCTTATGCCCTGGACAGGTCCTCTGGAGTCACTGGCAATGCAAGGAAAGGTCCTTGGACACCTCAATCAGAATGGTTCTTGTTTTGTTTTGTTTTATTCTGTGGTGGCAGAATTTGAGTCCTGCTTGAGAAGAATTCATGAATAAACTCTTCTTAATTATGTATTTCCATGTTCACAGAATCACAGAAACATTCAGGCTGGCAAAGCCCCTCAGGAATACCAAGTCCAACCAATAACCCTATTCTGCAGGGTTCACCTTAAGCCATAGCCCCAAGCACCACATCCAGATGACTTTTAAACGCATCTGGGGTTGGTGACTCAACCACCTCCCTGGACAGCCTATTCCAGTGTCTGAACACTCTTACTGGGAAAAGAATTTTCCTAATATAGTCTGAACCCACCCAGCCACAGCTTGAGGCCATTCCCTCTTGTTCTATTGCTACTTACCTGTGAGAAGAGACCAGCACCAACCTCTCCACAATGTCCTTTCAGGTAGCTGTAGACAGCAATGAGATCTGCCCTCAGCCTCCTCTTTTCAAACTAAACAGCCCCAGCTCCTTCACTCATTCTTCATAAGATTTTATCTCTAGATCCTTCACCAGCTTCGTTGCCCTCCTCTGCAACTTCAGCAGTTTTCTTCCTTGTGAGACTCTGGGGTGCTTCTGTCTGATAGATATTTAATAACTACCTGAAAGGAGGCTGTAGCCAGGTGGGGTTGGGCTCTCTTCCCAGGCAACCAGCAACAGAACAAGGGGACACAGTCTCAAGCTGTGCCAGGGAGGATATAGGCTGGATGCCAGGAGGAAGTTGTACCTAGAGAGAGTGATTGGCATTGGAATGGGCTGCCCAGGGAGGTGGTGGAGTCGCCGTCCCTGGAGGTGTTCAAATAAAACTGGCTGGGGCACTTAGTGCCATGGTCTGGTTGATTGGCTAGGGTGGGTGCTAGGTTGGGCTGGATGAGCTTGGAGGTCTCTTCCAGCCTGCTTGATTCTATGATCTTTGGCTATCTTTGCTTGCATTGACTTCAGCCCGTGGTTTTGTCTTTTCCCTAGGCTGGCAAAGAAATAACTCCATGGATTAAACCCTGTAAGATATGGCAGGAGTGTCTCAGTGCTCTTGCTGCTTTGTGCTTGTGTTGGTTGGGAATCTGTGTGCCCACCGAGACAGGACTGGGAGGAACACAGTTCTCCTCTGCCTTTCATGTGGGTCCCCTTACCCTTTTTGCTCCAACATCGTGTTTTCCTTTCTTCTTTATCGATCTTGAGGGTGGCAGTTGCTCTTCCTGCCTGTTTGTACTTATCTTCAGTACCTCTGCTTGCAACCTCTTCCCACCCTTGGTGAATTCCAATGCCAAGGTGAAGGTGCATGAGTCCATCTTCCAGCTGAAGAAGACTCTCAAAGCAGTGATTCATGTCAAGAGTGAACTGCTGCTTTTCAACAGCAGCTATCAGGAAAAGCAGAAAGCAACAGGATTGATTTTTCTCCACACCTCAGTGGTGCCCTAGTTCCTCACCCTCCCTAAAACCTTTCACTAGTAGTTGATAAGGGTGCAAGAATTTGTTGCTAGGTACTTTCTAGTTGTTGCTCCATTGACAGTGCCCATGATTCATTGTAGCCACAAGGCTCCACAACATCAGAGTTATGTCTCATAGGATTCTAGAATGGTTTAGATAGGAAGGCACCTCAAAGAGTTCTGTGGGAAGATTCAAACTAGATGTTAGGAAAGGATTCTTTACGGTGAGGGTGGTGAGATACTGGCACAGGTTGCCCAGGAAAGTTGTGGATGGCAGGAGCACAGAATGAGATCAAAGATCCCATTCTGTGCTTCTGTCATCCACAACCTCCCTGGAGGTGTTCAGGACCAAGTTGGATGAAATCTTGAGAGACATGTTCTAGTGGGAGATGTCTCTGCCTATGGCATGAGGTTGGAACTGGCTGAGCTTTGAGGTCCCTTCCATCCTAAACCATTCTATGAGTTCTTGCTAGGCTGCCACACTAATAGAGGTCTGTTACAGGCCAGTTTTGTTTGGGTTTTTTGTTACTGGAACTGGCTGAGCTTTGAGATCCCTTCCAACCAAACCATTCTATCATTCTTTTACTTTGTCAGCCCTCTGCTGGAGTTCTGTGAAATGATAAAGGCAACTCCTAACCCTAGCTGCTTGTTTTGGTGTTCTTGTTTGTTTGATTGATTGATTGATTGATTGATTCTCATGGTTCTCTTAAATTGTTGTCATTTCAGGTGCCCAAAGACACGAAGTAGCCTTAATGAACGGACTGACTGTAAACTTGCACCTCCTGCTGGTATGGCTTTCTGGTGTTCCTTTGATGTGCTGCTGGCAGACTGTTTTGTCCTTGCTTTGTGCCTGTAAGCAGATTGTTTTCTGAGCATCTCGCAAGGACAGCACTGGGCCCAACTGGTCTTGGGAGTTGTCTGTTGAGTGGTGCTTTGGCTTGAGCAGGACCTGTCTTCACTTAACATTAGGTAGAAAAAACTGGACAGAGAAATGCTTTCAAGAACTCTATGGAGGAAGTCCAAGCTGTTCTTGTGTGTGCTGCCTGTCACTCCTTAGAGGAGGCTGTGTTATTAGATGAGAGACATGGAATCAGTCACTAAAACAAAGAAACAAACCCCAATAATCCTGCTGCAAACAGCATCTTTAATGATTTTCCTTGGTGCCACTTGCAAGTTGTCTATCGGTGTGGACATCTTAAGCTGTTACTGCCTTAGGGCTTCTGTGGAAGTGCAGGTGCTGCAGGTGAAAGCAATTTTCCACCCATTTTGGTGCACAGAGGCCCTTCTCCATCTTGTGCAAAGCCACTCCACATGCATGGACCAAGAGTCAGCTCCCAGGCAGTTCTGCTGGTGTACAGGGAGACAATCATAGAATCAGTCAGGGTTGGAAGAGACCACAAGGATCATCTAGTTCCAACCCCCTGCCATGGGCAGGGACACCTCACACTAGATCAGGCTGTCCAGAGCCTCATCCAGCCTATGTAAATAAAAGGAGTGGTTCTCTCTCTGTTGATTTAGGGCCTAGCCTGCCTTTCAGTACCAAAAGCTCAAAAGAAACCCACTCTTTCTTAGCTTTTACAAATGCCCTCTCAAACGTTGATTTCACAGCATGCTTCCTCTTCCTTGAGGAACAAGGTTTTAGCCCCTGAAGAAGACAAAGCTGTAATTTCTGCCAAGCTTAAAGTTGCATACAAGAGATGGCATTTTGAGTGATGCTGTTTTGTGTACCCCTAAATTGGGGCTAAGCACCTGATGTGGATTTTGATGCTGTAGTGGTCATGAATGTGGCTTCCTTGCGCACAGATGTCTCTATGCTTACATACAGCCTGTCTCTGGCCCCCCAGGATTTCCAAAGATGTGGCTGAGCTGAAAGAGGACATAAAGATTCATTGAGTGTGGGTCACACAGAAGGATTTACTGCTCTGATCCACTGCTCTCTAAAATGGCTCTGACTGTGGTTGAATTACGAAAGCCAAAGCAGGGCAGGATGGGGGCCGAGGACAAGCCTGTGAAGCGCAACCTTGCTGCGCTCATGCCACATTGCTGGCTCTGAGCTTGGGGTGTAACCGCTGCTACCATGAATGTGTGGTCGTGTAAGTCTTCTCCTAGTCTCCTCTGCATGGCAGCAAGCTCAGCTTGGCCCACCATGAAGAGCTGAGAAGGAAAGACCTGAAGGAGCTGAGATGAAGTCTTGGAAAAAGGACTTAGTCCTTTAGCCAGACTCGATTCAGAGGAGGGAATGATTTAATAACTGATGGTTTAGGACAGGAAAGGAAATCCAATTCCTTTGTAGTGTTTGCTACTCTTCAACTGCTGCTCCTGCTTGTGGGAAGGAGCCAGGTGAAATCCCAACTCCCCATGCCACAGTCAAAGCTTTGCCATCGATTCCTGTTAAGTGCAAGTTTTTTGCTGCTGGATTTGCGTGGCCTTTGTTACCGGTAGATGAAGCAGAGCCCTGTAATGCTTCCCTGCTTTGATAAGTGTTGCATGGACAAAGAGATGCTTGTAATTTCTGGGGGATTCTCTGTAGCCTGCATGAAAGTAAAGCAGCCTTTATCATGTTATGTGCTGGGAGCATCTCTCTCATCTCTGCTTAGACAGATTTCACATACAAGGCTTTTATTATATCTATGTGTTTTTTGTTCTCAACAGCTATCCTTCTTTAAGCCTACTCCAGGACGCTATAAAATTCTTCTAGAAGCCAGAGCCTTTCCCTCTGACCACGTAAGGAATGAATGTTTCACCCTATTTGTATTATTAATCGCATTTTTCCAAAGCATATCAGCAGCCTGATTTGAATATTTATTAGCTCATCTTGTCCAAGGAATGCTGCAATAAAAAAATCAAATAGCTGTCAGAAGCTTTTGAGCTCAGCATATTTTACAGATCGTAGCTTTAGTCCTTTTGTTCAAATAAGAAAGGGGGAAAAAAAACCCATAATAGATGTTACAAGAGGAAAAGATTGAATGGGTGCATTGATTTATTAGTCTTTTCTAAAGACACGGAGCAAACTGCTGGCCTAAATCAACTGCAGCTGTAAATGTTTTATTAATTCTTGTTGCTGGTTTACTTTATGAAACCAAATCAATACAAAACTCGCAGCATTAAGGGTTTTGTGTGTGTGTATATATATATATCCCCCCAGACAGAGATGGAAATGTTTGTTCTTAGCACTTTAGATTACTAGTTCAAATGTAATTTATCTGCCACGAAATAGGAGACAATAGCCTGTGCATCAGGGCTCAGTGAAAATTAATCTTTTGGGTTTAGTGGCCCTCTGCTACTTCATCACCAACTCTGTAAACTCCTGGAAATTGATAATTTCATTTCTGAGGTGTGATAAAGCTTACTCAAGCTACAAACTGGTTTATTTCTAATGAAGATGGTAGCACAGGTGTGCATAAACCTCAAATTGCCTTTTATTCTAAGTAACACTAATCCCAGATTTGTTTCAGAAGCACTGTGTACGTTTGGGATCACAGGCTCACAGGGCATTAGGGGTTGGAAGGGACCTCTATAGATCACAGAATCGCCCGGGTTGGAAGAGACCTCCAAGCTCATCCAGTCCAGCCTATCACCCAGCCCTGGCCAGTCAACTGGACCATGACACTAAGTGCCTCATCCATAGGGTCATAGAATCAACCAGGTTGGAAGAGATCTCCAAGCTCATCCAGTCCAGCCTATCACCCAGCCCTGGCCAGTCAACTGGACCATGACACTAAGTGCCTCATCCATAGGGTCACAGAATCAACCAGGTTGGAAGAGATCTCCAAGCTCATCCAGTCCAGCCTAGCACCCAGCCCTAGCCAATCAACTAGACCACGGCACTAAGTTCCTCACATTGAGGTGGAATCTGCTATGTTCTAGCTTCTATCTACAATTTTATGGAGTTGGTCTAGGCCTCTGAGTGTTATTTTGGTGCAAGGTGGCAGGCAGCTGAATCTCTGTGCTGAAGTTCTGATGTGTTTGGCCGCTGTTTTGTCCCTAACATGTTCCACCTGGCAATCTCTTGCAGTATGCAATCGAGTCGCAGCTTCGCCTCCACGGGCTGGATGTGGAGAACAGCATGGTCCTGCTGCAGCCACGCAAGGTGGGTGACAGAAGTGGCAGTCTTGCTTGCTCTTCCTGAGGGCAAAACCTATTTCATAGCAAAGCAGACATAGAATCATAGAATCACGCAGGTTGGAAGAGACCTCCAAGCTCATCCAGCCCAACCTAGCACCCAGCCCTAGCCAGTCAACCAGACCATAGCATTAAGTGCCCCAGACAGGCTTTGCTTCAACATCTTCAGGGATGATGACTCCATCACCTCCCTGGGCAGCCCATTCCAATGCCAATCACTCTCTCTGGGAAGAACTTCCTCCTAGCATCCAGCCTGAACCTGCTCTGGCACAACTTGAGACAGTTCCAAATCCCTGCCATAGGCAGGGACACCTCCCACTAGAACAGGCTGCTGAAGACCTCATCCAACCTTGTCCTGAACACCTCCAGGGAGGTTGTGGAGCACAGAAGCACAGAATCTGATCAAAGATTCTGTGCTTCTGTCATCCACAACCTCCCTGGGCAACCTGTGCCAGTGTCTCACCACCTTCACTCCAATGAACTTCTTCCTAACATCCAGTTTCAATCTCCCCTCTGCCAGTTCAAACCCATTTCTCCTCATCCTGACATTCCCAGACCTTGTCAATAGTCCCTCCCCGGATCTCTTGTAGCCCCTTTCAGATCCTGGAAGGCCACTCCAAGGTCTCCTTGAAGCCTTCTCTTCTCCAGGCTGCAGAGCCCCAACTCTCTCAGCCTGTCCTCAGAGCAGAGCTGCTGCAGCCCTCTGAACATCTTGGTGGCCTCCTCTGGACTGGCTCCAACACTTCCATGTCCTGCTTGTGCTGGGGGCTGCAGAACTGCACCCAGGACTGCAGGTGGGGTCTGAGGAGAGCAGAGCCAAGGGGCAGAATGCCCTCATTCTGTTAGAGCCCACTTTCTAATTGCCTCCTTGAAGTGGGCCACTGGCTTTACAGCAAGGAACCCCCAAATATTATCCCATGCTCAACATCTGACAGCATCCTGCAGTCTATAGCAGCTCACTGAGAAACCTTAGCATCCTTTTAAGGTCCTAAGCTAAAAGATTCCCATAATACAAGCATCAAGGGAAAGGGCTGCTTTGGGTGATTCAGATTCATGGGAAGGGCTGCCCAGCTGCACTTCTGCAGCACCAAGACCTTTGTCACCTCACTGTAGACTGATGGTGACCTTTTGCTTCTGAAATCTGAGTCATCTTCTGAGTAAAGAGCCCACTCCTGGGCACTTGATAGATGTGCAAAGCTTGGTGAGATAATAAACAGTTCCTTGCAATTCAACAGTCCTGCCCAAGCTCTTTTCAGTAACAAGACTAATTTAATTCCAGCTTTCCACTGCCTAATTGATCCCTAGGTGGTGGTGCGTTTTACATGATGCTTTGCTAGGCAGGCAGGAGGAGGCTGGGGCAGTAATTTTCCAACCAAGAATCAAGAATAAGGGTTTATTGTGGGTTGGGTTTTTTTTGGCTTGTGTTGTTTGAAATTCCTCCACATTTAATGACCTCAGGTTTGAGGGATTTTGTGCTTTTGATGATGTGAGACTTATTGTTTTTGAAACAGAAATATGGCAGGGTTCTAATAGCTTCCAGTGGGATATGAAGTTGATCAGGGAAGTACAGAGTGAAACTGATAGACAACTTTCAAGTGGCACCAAGGAAAATCATTAAAGATGCTGCTTGCAGCAGGATTGTTGTGATTTGGGGTTTTTTTGTTTGTTTGTTTTAGTGTGAATTAAAACTGTCTGCAATATTAGAAAAGCATGAAGCATGCTGGCATATGGGTCACAGAATCACAGAATCAGTCAGGGCTGGAAAGGACCACAAGGATCAGCTAGTTCAAACCCCCCAGGGACAGAGACACCCTACCCTAGATCAGGCTGCCCACAGCCTCATCCAGCCTGGCCTTAAACACCTCCAGGGATGGGGCCTCAACCACTTCCCTGGGCAACCCCTTCCAGGCTCTCACCACTCTCATGCTGAACAACTTCCTCCTCACGTCCAGCCTGACTCTCCCCACCTCCAGCTTTGCTCCATTCCCCCCCAGTTCTGTCACTTCCTGATAGCCTAAAAAGTCCCTCCCCAGCTTTTTTGTAGGCCCCCTTCACATACTGGAAAGCCACAAGAAGGTCACCTGGGAGCCTCCTCTTCTGCAGCCTGAACAGCCCCAACTCTTTCAGTCTGTCCTCATAGCTGCAGCCCTCTGAGCATCCTCCTGGCCCTTCTCTGGACATGCTCCAGTATCTCCACATCCCTCTTGTACTAGGGGCTCCAGAACTGGATGCAGTACTCCAGGTGGAGTCTCACCAGAGTGGAGTAGAGGGGGAGAATAGAATGATACAATCAAGCAGGTTGGAAGAGACCTCCAAGCTGATCCAGTCCAACTTAGCACTCAGACCTATCCAGTCAACCAGACCATAGCACTAAGTGCCCCAGCCAGGCTTGGCTTCAACATCTCCAGGCACGGTGACACCACCACCTCCCTGGGCAGTCCATTCCAATGCCAATCACTCTCTCTGCCAACAACTTCCTCCTAACATCCAGCCTAGACCTGCCCTGGCACAGCTTGAGACTGTGTCCTCTTGTCCTGTTGCTGGTTGCCTGGCAGAAGAGCCCAACCCCGCCTGGCTGCAGCCTCCCTTCAGGTATCTGTAGATAGCAATGAGGTCTGCCCTGAGCCTCCTCTTTTCTAGGCTAAACATCCTCAGCTCCCTCAGCCTCTCCTCACAGGGCTGTGCTCCAGGCCCCTCTCCAGCCTTGCTGCCCTTCTCCAGCACCTCAAAATCTCTCTTGAACTGACTGTACAGATTTCTCATCATGGACACCTTCAAGATGAGTTTGGTAAGGAATTTTTGGTTTGCTTTTGAAGGTAACTAACTCAGAGGCTACTTCCCAGCACTGCCTTTGCACATCATTACCATGCTAAGCATTTGCTTTTTGATCTCCTTATGCAAGCAGTGGTAAAATATAGGTTGTGAAATGAGGAATGGCAGTTTCATTACTGCCAAAGCTGATGTAAAATGTGTGCTTTTACTTTGTTTCAGGGGGAGGAAACCTTGAGGATTGAAGATATCCTTGCTATGATCGAGAAGGAAGGGGACTCCATCGCTGTCATTATGTTCAGCGGGGTGCAGTACTACACAGGACAGTTGTTTGACATCCCCAGAATAACAAAGGCTGGCCAAAAGAAGGTAGGATTGCTCCAAACCCATCCTTTTAGATCCACTTGTTTTTTCCTTTGCAAAGTATTTTTCATTTCTGCTCCCTTTGGTACAGCAAAACAAAGTGCATGTGGAAACCTGGGGGGCTCTGAATAAAAAAGCCTCTCTGTGCTCAGATCCGTTTGGGACTGTTTGCTCCATGAGGAAATAGTCCAGAGAGAGCAATCTTGCAGGCTGTGTCCTGACTGCCTCCAGTGGAAGTCAGTGCTAGAAAGGGAAAAGTTGGGAAGGACAATGCAAACTGGATGTTAGGAAAGAGTTCTTTCCTGTGAGGGTGGTGAGATGCTGGTGCAGGTTGCCCAGGGAGGTTGTGGAGCACAGGATCACCCAATGTGATCAAAGATCCCTGGAGATGTTCAAGGCCAGGTTGGATGAGGCCTTGAGCAACCTCTTCTAGTGGCAGGTGTACTTGCCCATGGCAAGGGGTTGGAACTGGATGAGCTTTGAGATCCATTCCAACCCCAACCATTCTATGATTCTAAAATTTTTGGAACAGAGAATCTGTGTTCCATGAAATATGGAAAAACAAAATCATATTCACAGGGGTTCAGTGACCCTCAACAAGAAAAAAAGTCTTCTGTGTTTTGAGAGATGAGAGAATCAGAGAATGGTAGGGGTTGAAAGAGACCTCTGGAGGTTATCCAGTCCAAGCCCTCTGTCAGAGGAGCATCAGCTAGAGCAGGTCACACAGGAATGCATCCAGGTGGGTTTTGAACGACTCCAGACTCAGAGACTTCACCATCTCTGGAGAGCCTGTTCTAGGGCTTCACCACTCTCAAATGTTCCTCCTCATGTTCAGGTGAAACTTTCTATGTTCCAGTTTGTGGCTGTTACCTGCTGTCCTGTACCTGGGCAACACTGAACAAAGACTAGTCCCATTCTCCTGACACCCACCCTTTAAGTACTTATAAGTACTCATGAGATTCCTCTTCAGTCTGCTCCTCTCCGGGCTAAAAAGCCCCAAGTCCCTCAGTCTTTGTTTGTAACGATCTTCCTAGCCTTTTGCTCTATCCTCTCAAGCAGTTCCCTGTCTTTCTTGAACTGGGGAGTCCAGAATAGGACACAGTACTCCAGATGGGGCCTCACCAGGGCAGAGTAGAGGGGGGAGGAGAACCTTCCTGCTAGCCACTCTCTTCTTGATGCACCCCAGGAGTCATGTCTATTCACTTCTACAGGGCTCTTCTTGAGGGGCACGAATTCAAGAGGTTCAGTGGAGGAGGAGGAGGAATCATAGTTCTAACTCATGAAAATTTAAGCTGTGTTAGATCTCTGCTTTTTTTGTCAGACTTTTGTGGTTTTCCTCCTTTCCTGCAGCCATGCTGTGGCAATTTTTGCCCCCGGTGAGCAAGGAGGTGAGCTCCCTGTAGAGCCAGCAGTGTTCAGACTCAGCTGAGCAGGTTTTCCAGAGACAGACACTAAGTGGAGGACATCATTGTCACAAGACAGCTGTGTTTTAGTGGTGACTCAGCCTTGGGAGCTTGCAGGCTCTGTGCCCCGTGGATGTGGCTGTAAAGCTTCTGTAACCATCTCAACTGCTTTAGGAATTCAGGAGGAAATAGTTTTTCATTAAGCCTTCTTTCTCATCAGCAGGCTGCCAGGCTTTCTGTAGGGGCAGGTTTTTGCTGGGTGTTCCTCATAGCACAGAAGATGAAATCAGTCCAAGCTAAGCTTCTGTTAGTATCGCTGGGTTTTTGACAACCCAGCTTTGATGTTTTAACTCTCTGGAGAGGTTCCTGGCTCACAACAGGTGATACATCTTCTCTTGTGCTATAGGTTTGGCAGTGGAATTTTTTCTGGAGGTCAGAGAGTAAGTTATGCTGCTGGAGAGTGATGGTAAAGTCTCCCTGGGGAGGGCAGAACAGGTGTGAGAGCTAATGCAGGGCCTGTGGGGCAGAAAAATGGCAATGTCCTCATGGAGCAGCACCTACTGGCAGAAGTGGTCCTGAACACAGTACAGAGAAAGACCAACTTCTGCCATGGATGCAGAAACTGTGGGCAAAATAAATTAGGAAATGAGCTGCAAGAGGGAACAGGGCTGTCTGCTAGCTCCAGACATCTTGGAAAGAAACAACTTCATGGTGCCAGCCTTGAGACTCTTCCAGTTTGGTCACTGCTGATGGTAAATGAACAGACTATGCTGAAGTGTTTGAAAAGAAAGGTAGGGTGATTGACAGGGTGATGCCACCCACTGCTCACTCTTAGGATCATAGACTCATAGAGTCAACCAGATTGAAAGAGACCTTCAAGCTCATCCAGTCCAACCTAGCACCCAGCCCTGTCCAGTCAACCAGACCATGGCCCTAAGTGCCCCATCCAGACTTTGCTTCCACACCTCCAGAGACAGTGACTCCACCACCTCCCTGGGCAGCCCATTCCAGTGCCAGTCACTCTCTGTCAAGAGCAGCCCTGAGGAGAGGGAGTTGGGGATGCTGGGGGATGAAAAGCTCAACGTGAGCCAGCAGTGTGCACTTGCAGCCTAGAGGGCCAACCAGAGCCTGGGCTGCATCAGGAGAAGTGTGGCCAGCAGGTTGAGGGAGATGAGAGCCCACTTGGAGTACTGTGTCCAGTTATGGAGCCCCCATTACAAGAAGGATGTGGAGATGCTGCAGTCTGTCCAGAGAAGGGCCACTGGGATGCTCAGAGGGCTGCAGCAGCTCTGCTGTGAGGACAGACTGGAAGAGTTGGGACTGTTCAGTCTAGAGAAGAGGAGGCTCCCAGGTGACATTATTGTGACCTTCCAGTATCTGAAGGGGGCTACAAAAAAGCTGGAGAAGGACTTTTCAGGCTCTCAGGAAGTGACAGGACTGGGGGAAAATGGAGCAAAGCTGGAGGTGGGGAGAGTCAGGCTGGATGTGAGGAGGAAGTTGTTCAGCATGAGAGTGGTGAGAGCCTGGAAGGGGTTGGCCAGGGAGGTGGTTGAGGCCCCATCCCTGGTGGTGTTTAAGGCCAAGCTGGATGAGGCTGTGGGCAGCCTGATCTAGGGTAGGGTGTCCCTGGGCATGGCAGAGGGGTGGAACTGACTGATCCTTGTGGTCCCTTCCAACCCTGACTGATTCTATGGTTCTATGATTAACTTCCTCCTAACATCCAGCCTATACCTGCCCTAGCACAGCTTGAGGCTGTGTCCCCTTGTTCTGTTGCTGGGTGCCTGGTAGAAGAGACCAACCCCACCTGGCTACAGCCTGCCTTCAGGTAGTTGTAGGCAGCAATGAGATCTGCCCTGAGCCTCCTCTTCTCTGGGCTAACCAAAGGCCAGCTCCCTCAGCCTCTCTTCACAGGGCTGTGTTCCAGGCCCCAGCACAGAAGGATGTCACAGAAAGCTGTCCAAAGCCTCTTTGTATCTGCATGCCTGCTGGGAATGCCATAGTGTAGCAGTGAATCTCTTCCTCCACAGATTTTTTCAAAGGGATGAAACAAACAAAACACCTCTCAAAATGTAATTTCCTGCCACTTTGTGGATGGAGGAATGGGATCCAGGTGGATTCATGACCTCCAGTGTCATTACTGTATTTAAACAGAGAAAGGAATTCAGCCTGAAGAGCTGCTTGGGCAGCCATAGAGCTTGACAAGCATGAGGCAGCCCTGTTTTGTTTTCCCTGCTGTCAGATACACTCAGCTCAATGTCCGTGTGAATCCTGCCCCTGGGTTAAGTGATGCTTATATGTTTGTACAAACCACTCTGCAGCATCCTGCTACACCACACTTAAACAGCTGCATATGGCAGATCTTTTCTCCAGCAGCTCTGGAATCAGTGACTTGTGAAGAGTTTGCTCTTGGAGTGCTGTGAGAGGCAGCCGCGTGACCTGGCCACTGCTCTTAGTCTCAGGACTTCTGGTCACCACAAAGCCCCCAGATGATAGAATCACAGAATGGTTTAGGTTGGAGGGAACCTCAAAGCTCATCCAGTTCCATCCCCCTGACATAGGCAGGGACACCTCCTACTAGAACAGGTTACTCAAGGCCTCATCCAACCTGGCCTTGAACACCTCCCTAGGCAACCTGTGCCAGTGTCTCACCACCCTCACTGCAAAAAGCTTCTTCCTAACATCCAGTTTCAATCTCCCCTCTGCCAGTTTAAACCCATTCCTCCTCATCCTGTCATCACAAGACCTCGACAATAGTCCCTCTCCAGCCCTCCTGTAGCTCCCTTCAGATGCTGCAAGGCCACTCCAAGGTCTCCTGGAAACTTTCTCCAGGCTGCAGAGCCCCAACTCTCTCAGCCTGTCCTCAGAGCAGAGCTGCTGCAGCCCTCTGAGCATCTTGGTGGCCTCCTCTGGACTGGCTCTAACACTTCCATGTCCTGCTTGTGCTGGGGGCTCCAGAACTGCACCCAGGACTGCAGGTGGGGTCTGAGGAGAGCAGAGCCAAGGGGCAGAATCCCCTCCCTTGCCCTGCTGCCCACACTGCTCTTGCTGCAGCCCAGCACAGGGTTGCTGTCTGGGCTGCACTCCTACTGCAGGCTCATGTTGAGCTTTTACTCATCCCAGACCCCCAGGTCCTTTTCCTCAGAGCTTCTCTCAGCCATTCTTCACCCAGCCTGGAGTTGTGCTTGGGATTGCACCGACCCAGGTGCAGGACCTTACACTTGGCCTTGTTGAATGTCATGAGGTTGGCCTGGGCACACCTCTGCAGCCTGCCCAGGTCCCACTGGATGAATCCCTGCCCTCTAGCAAGTTGCCTGTGCCACACAGCTTGGTGCCATCTGCACATTTGCTGAGGGTGCACTGGTTCCTCTGCCCATGTCACTGACAAAGATGTGCAAGAGCAGTGGTGCCAGCACTGACCCCTGAGGGATGCCACTTGGCACTGGTCTGCAGGTGGACATTGTGCCCTTGATCTCCACTCTCTGGGTGCCACCATGCAGCCAATTCCTTGTCCAGCAGTGCTCCACCCAGACAGTCTGTGTTTTTCCTGTTTGATGACCAGGGTGTCAGTGCTGGATCCTCACAAGCATTTGCCTGCATTGCTCATCTCCTAGGTCAGAGCTGCTGCTGGGTTAGAGGAGAGCAAGGAAAGGACTGCTGCACCAGAGTCATTAGTATCTGTGTAATGTGCATGGGCTTCCTTTCTGCTTGGTGGCATCTAGCCAGTCTCTGTCCCCAGGCTGGCAAACTTCCAAGACAGTGAGTGTGTGGATTTAAAGACTCCATCTCCTTCAAGAGCTCCTGGTGAAAGCACAAGTGGCTGTAACGATGGTGTTGTATGTGACACACTGTCACAGAAGGGCTGGGAGTCCTTTCAAACGTGTATTAGAAGAGGATAAGCCCAAGAAGTCATGTTCATTGTGAGAAAGCAAGGCCCCTTCCCTGGTGGTGAAGGGTGATGAATGACCCCATGCTCGTGAGCAGAAAAGAGGTTGGGCAGAGCTGACAAGGAAGCAAAGTCAGAAAGGGAAAGTACAAGGTGGAAGTGTCACCTGAGAAGAGGAGGGGGGGGAAATGTCACTTGTCAGCCAATAGAGCAGAGAGAGAAGTCCTGCACAGATGGTCTTAATGATTCTTTCCGTGTACAATTGAACTAAAATCCTATCAGAGCTTGGCTAGAAATTTCAGCTGTGAGCTCAGGAGGTCTGGGAAACGTCCTAGGATTCCTGAGGTCAATCATTTATGAATTAAGTTACTGATTTCCTTTTCCATTTTTTAAGCCAATTGCCTCAGTTCTCTGCGATACGTTCAGATTCCTCCCGGAGTGAAAGCTCTGCGCATAGACAGCTTCATTAAGTCATTAAATATTAAACGAACTAAATTAAGCTTGAAAAATGACCTCAGGCTATTTTTCCATCTTGGGTCTCTCAGATAAATCAGAATTACTAGGTATTGTGCAAGAGGCTGATCAGCAGGCTGAGGAGGACATAGCAGCTTTCCTCGCTTCGTGCTTTGGAGCTTGATCTGGAGGACGGAGGGGCCGAGGCTGACTTTTAGAAGGCTCCAGCTCTCAAAACCAGTTTTAATGTCATAAGTGATGTTGTGCTTTCCCCTGACTCTGTGCCGTACCTAAAGTGTTTTAATCTCTCGAGTCGCAGGGGGAAGAGCTTTAAGATCCTTCATCTTCATTTTTCTTCCTGTCTCTCTTTCTAGATGTCCCGGCTTCGCCGGTGAGAAGCTGTCATTGCTCTCCCTCTCTCCAAATGTCATTGTCCATGCTGAGCTGTTACCTGCTGGTTATCAGCAGCTACCCAGACACTTTGCAGAAATGACTTCTAGATGTGAGAATAAAAGGGAAGAGGCAGGGGAGAGAGCCACATGTCCTCTCCTTCGCCCGGAGCAGATGGGGAGCTCTGTTTTCCCCCCTCGTCTGGGGAAGCGCCGTTCCCACGCAGCCCTGGTTCTGCGTGGCTGGGCGCAGGGGAGAGCTGTTTGAGTTTGTTTTCCTTGTGCCGTGCAATCTGTGTGGCTAAACATTCGCTGTTTGTGCGACTCGAGTGCCAGACGCCTCCCAGGGAAAGCAAACCCAGCACCACCCCAGCTCTGCAGATGACAACTTGAACAAAGTGGTGCGAGTGGGCGTCGCCGAGACGGCGCAGGAACCCTGCCAGCGCTGAGCCCACGGTGCCAGGCTCTGCCTTCCCAGCAAGTTGAATGGTGCCCTAGCAAGGCTTGCCAACTGGTTTCAGCGTGATGGGGAGCAGCTAAAGCAGGGCAGGAAGATGAGCCATGGGTGGCTGTCCCGTGGGAGGGCTGGGAGTGCATGAATCATAGAATCAAGCAGGTTGGAAGAGACCTCTAAGCTCATTCAGTCCAACCTAGCACCCAGCCCTGGCCAATCAAAAACAGACCCTGGCACTAAGTGCCTCATCCAGACTTTGCTTCAACACCTCCAGGGACAGCGACTCCACCACCTCCCTGGGCCGCCCATTCCAATGCCAATCACTCTCTCTGCCAACAACTTCCTCCTAATATCAAGCCTATACCTCCCCCATGGTGTGGGTGTCAGCCAGTGTGGGTGCCCAGGAAAGTCTATGAATGTGGAGGTTACAGCTATAGGTGTGCCTATGGAGCCTCGTTATAGGGCTCTGACTGCAAGGGAATCCAACCTGCTGGTGCCCTTATCCTACCTCCCATCTACTCTATATACCTCATTTGTCACCTTGAACATAGAGTGATTTAGGTTGAAGTGACCTCAAAGCTCATCCAGTTCCATAGGCAGGGACACCTCCTGCTAGAACAGGTCATTCAAGGCCTCATCCAGCTTGGTCCTGAACACCTCCAGGAAGGTTGTGGAGGACAGAATCAAAGATCAAAGATCACATTCTGTGATTCTGTCCTTCACAATCTCCCAGGGCAACCTGTGCCAGTGTCTCACCACCTTCACTGCAAAGAACCCTTTCCTAACATCCAGTTTCAGTCTCCCCTCTGCCAGTTTAAACCCATTCCTCCTTGTCCTGTCATTACAAGACCTTGTCAGTAGTCCCTCCTCAGACCTCTTGTAGGTCCCGTTCAAATCCTGGAAGGCCACTCCAAGGTTTCCTTGAAGCCTTCTCTTTTCCAGGCTGCAGAGCCCCAACTCTCTCAGCCTGTCCTGGTTGGTGGTTGTGTTTTTTTATGATGAGCAATGCAGTGAGGTTTTTAACTGGTTTTAATTTTCCTAGCATGCTGCTAGTCACATGCATTGTGTCATGTTATTCCTGCTTTCCACTGCAACCAATGAATCTCTCATAGCAGTTCTTAAGAAAACAGGAAAAAAAAAGTGTGGGATACCTTCAGTCTCCTGGAGCTTGGAAGTTAATGCTTGAAAACCCTACCAATGCCTTTGTGTTCAATAGCAGATTGCCTTCAGCTTGCTGTAGCTTATTTCTCTGAACCAAGGCTATTCTGTCGATGAGTGAAAGCATTCCCAAGGGCATTCATCCTGCTTCAGCTTCTCTGCATCAGCTTCAGCACTTGGCTTGATCTATCTTATCTCACTTCTCTGTGTCACAGAATCAGCCAGGTTGGAAGAGACCTCCAAGCTTGTCCAGTCCAACCTAGCACCCAGCCCTAGACAATCAACCAGACCACGGCGCTAAGTGCCTCATCCAGTCTTGTCTTGAACACCTCTAGGGACAGTGACTCCACCAACTCCCTGGGCAGCCCATTCCAATGGTGCATGTGTGTCCCTGCAAAGACAAGGCTGTGGAAGCTGAGCTGTTTGCTTCCAACATTCAGATCATGCAAATGCTATGGTAGTGAGTTTTCTTCCCATCAGTTTGGAGCAACTCCTTAAGCTGCTAACTTCTCCGATGCGTCCTTTGGTGTTAGTGTGTCCCAGCTCCTCCAAAGGCTGCTTCATTCAAATTGGTGTCTGGCTTATGCAGAAGATTAAATACACTAAAGTGCTGCTTAAATAATTTAGCTCAGGCTCCCTTTGTGCAAGACACAGCAAGAGGTTGTTAAAAAAACCCCAACCCTCCTTTGTTTTATTACTGGACATTGATGTTTGTGCAGCCTGTGCTTCTACCACGCTGCCTGCGAGCAGGCTTGTTGGGCTTTGAAAAGCAAAATGCAAACCAGCATTTCATTTGTAGTCCCAGCACCAAAAGGCACTTTTATTTCTCTGGCCTTAAATAAATAGCAAAAACTTGGAGCAGCTTTTTACTTTCAAGCTGCTGCCATCCAGTGGTTATTGGCTGGGTAAAACTGCTGTTTCCAGAGCTGAACAGCTCTGGGCCTTGGTTTGGTTTCTTTCTTCCTATTGGTGTTTTTCCTTTTGATTTAGTTTGGTTTCCTTTGTGGGTCTTTGGTTTGGTTTGGTTATTATTATTGTTGTTGCTGTTGTTGTTATTATTATTGTCATAATCTTCATTATTATTCTCCTCATCCCCATCCTCCTCATCCCCATTCTCCTCCTCCTCATTCACCTCCTCCTCATCCCCATCTTCACTGTCATCCTCTTCTCCATCATTCTCCTCCTCATTCTTCTCTTCCTCCTCCTCCTCATCATTCTCCTCATCCTCATCATTCTTCTCCTCTTCATTCTCATTCTTAGCATCATTCTCATCATCATCACCGTTGTTATTATAGCTGTTACTATTGTTACTATAAGTAGTACTACTGTTGCTATTCTTTTCCTCACTGCTCTCTGCACATTGCAGCCATGAAAGACATGATGCTTGTCACAGAGAAATGACCAAATTCTTTTCCAACATTTTAAGGGACAAGTAGGAAAGTCCTTAAAGGTCCTTGTGGTGCATAAGATGCTCTCACCCATCTGACTTCCCCAAGTCAAGGAGACCTTAAGTATATGGTGGAGTTTAGGTGTTCGTGAGTGACTGGCAGCCTTGTGGGCAGTAATGTCTCTGCCTGTAGCTTGTTATGGAATCTGAGAATGGCTCAGATTGGAAGAGACCTCAGAGCTCATCTGCTTCACCCTTCCCATACATGCCCAGGGACACCTCTCAGCTACACTCAGCTGCTCAAGGCCTCATCCAGCCTGGCCTGCAACACCCCCAGGCAGGAGGCAGCCACAGCCTCCCTGGGCAGCCTGGGACAGACTCTCACCACCCTCACACTCAACAACTTCTTCCTCAGCTCCTCTCTAACCCTGCTCTGCCTCAGCTCCAAACCATTCCCTCTTGGCCTATCTCCAGACCCCCTCAGCACAAGTCCCTCTGCAGCCTTCCTGCAGGATCCCTTCAGGCACTGGCAGGCAGCTCTGAGGTGCCCCTGGAGCCTTCTCCTCTGCAGGCTGCACCTCCCCACCTCCCTCAGCCTGTGCTCACAGCAGAGCTGCTCCAGCCCTTGGAGCATCTTTGTGGCCTCCTCTGGACTGTGTCCTGGACTGTCTTTGTCAGCTCTGTGTCCTCCTTGTGCTGGGGACAGCAGAGCTGGGTACAAGTAAAGCTCTAAAGATGTATTTTTTTCCTTTTCAGAAGGATTTTGTAATGATGCTTACTTTGCTACGCAGTACACTGATTAGTTATCTCTTTCCTGCAGGGTTGCTTTGTTGGATTTGACCTGGCTCATGCTGTTGGGAATGTAGAACTTAGTCTGCATGACTGGGGAGTAGACTTTGCCTGCTGGTGTTCCTACAAGGTAAAATGGATTCATTGTTTGAGACTATTTTCCATAATGTCACTTATCTGATGGGTCAGCAAGCAGGTCAGATGAGTAAGAACTGCACCTGAAGTGTTGATCAAGACTTGGCTGATGCTTCAGATTAGCCAGAGTGAGGAGATGGACTTTAGCGTTGGCTTTGCTATGAGAAGTACCAAGAGAGCAGTAACAATGACTTGCAAGGTCTTGTGGATGTGAGACAGCTGCTAGTGGTGGCTGAGCATCTGCTCAGAAACACTCTGCTCTGTGGTCACAGGGTCAGAGGCTCTTTTCTTACTTCCCACACTGAGAAAATGCTTGTGGCTATAGGATTGTCTTAACTGTTCCTAAATAAGAGAAGGTTCCTGCCTAAGCTGACCTTGTTCTGTGATCTGAAATGATGTATCTTGAGTTCCTTTGGTGTCTCTTGTGATTCAAACCTGAGAGGCATGCTCAGGCTGCTGGATGGCTCTGCTGTGCTCATTAAGACAGGGGGGCTGTTGCAGCCATACCAGTTTTCTAGCCTTTTGTCTGTTAGACTTCAGATCTCAACTGTGAGCCAAAGCAGATTATTTTTAGAACCAGTCTGAAAAAAATGCTATCTGCTTTTACCTGCATCAGCACTTTAAGACATATGCTAAGACCTTCAGTTTGAAGCTACTAGGGATGTTAAAACTGGTGTGTTATATAGAGGGAGATGAAGGAAGGGAAGCTACATGTTACAGATAATGAGCATGATGTGTACCTGGTGATTTATTCCTTGCAGTATCTGAATTCTGGAGCAGGAGGCCTCGCTGGTGCCTTCATTCATGAGAAGCATTCCAGGAGTATTAAACCAGCGTAAGTATTGTTTCTATACCCAAAGGAAAGGTGCTGGGAGGTATGGACAGGGAAATGATCTTCCTTTTTTGAGTTCATGTCTGAAAAGGAGAAAGGTTATGGATTGCTAGAGACAGACCACGGACACAGGTGTCTGTGCAGCTAGGCAGAGATGCAGAAGAAATTCCCTGCTGCTGAAAACACTCTTTGGGCTAATACACCTCTGCTGTGAGCACAGGTGAGGGAGCTGGGGGTGTGCAGCCTGGAAAGGAGAAGGCTTCAGGGAGACCTTAGAGCTGCCTGCCAGTACCTGAAGGGATCCTGCGGGAAGGCTGCAGAGGGTGTCCGGAAACAGGCCAAGGGAGAATAGTTTGAAGCTGAGGCAGAGCAGCAGAAGAAGTTGTTGAGTGTGAGTGATGAGAGTCTGGCACAGGCTGCCCAGGGAGGCTGTGGCTGCCTCCTGCCTGGGGGTGTTGCAGGCCAGGTTGGATGAGGCCTTGAGCAGCTGAGTGTAGCTGAGAGGTGTCCCTGGGCATGGTGAAGAGGTTGGAGGAGGTGATCCCTGAGGTCCCTTCCAGCCTGAGCCATTCCAGGATTCTATGATTGTTCACTGCCTTAGTGCCTCAATGAAAGGAGTAGTACAAATCATAGAATCAGGTTCAGGTCATCTGCTCATTGGACTTTGTTGCTGCAGATGTGTTGGTTAATAGTGAAGTTTGGAATTGTTAATGTGCATGCTCTCCTCTTAAATACATTTCCTCCTTGGAGCCTGCTATCACTTCTAAACTAATCATGAAAGAGAATGGCTATAAAATTAGGAACAAGCAACTTAAATCCTGCCTATGAGACTGCTTACTGCAAAGAGAATAACTAACATCTTCCTTTAAAAATGGATTTTGAAAAATCATTGAAGTCTTTGGTTGGTGAACAAAATCAAAGACAATTTCAGCTCTGCCTCTAATAGCTCTTTAATACTGGCCTGTTTTCATTAAAATTATATCCACTGGTGAAGCTAGAAAGCATTACATGGAGATCTGTGTTCTCAAAGACTGTCTAATCCATGAAAAGCTCTGATAGCAACTGAGGATAGCTGCAGTTAAAGAAATAAATCCACAAACCACCTGTTGTTTAAAATGTTCCATGGCTGCACTCTCTGGATATACATTAGGAGCAGCAGGATTCATGCTTTTAATGCACCAACAAATGTAAACATTTCCTTTCTGACTGTGATACTGGGAGAAATTGCTGGCATTTGCTTTTGTTTTAGCTTGAAGAAGGCAAACTAAATCAGGTTTCGAAGAGCAATAATACTACAGTCAGCAGCTTAGCTGCACTATGTGCTGTTGCAGACTGTCTAGACTCCCAGGGGATAACAAAATAAGGCTGATAACTTCTTCCCAGTCACCCGCGAGAGAAAACTCATTTAGGATGACACATGACCTGTTGTGAGCTGGTTTGATTCTTGCTTGTGAACGCTGGCAAAATACTCTGAATATAGACTCATAGAATCAGCCAGGTTGGAAGAGACCTCCAAGCTCATCCAGCCCAACCTAGCACCCAGCCCTGTCCAATCAACCAGACCGTGGCACTAAGTGCCCCAGCCAGGCTTGGCTTCGACACCTCCAGGGATGGCAACTCTACCACCTCCCTGGGCAGCCCATCCCAACTTGTTTCTAATATCCAATCTACACCTGCTCTGCTCTACCTTCAAACCATTGCCCTTTATCCTACCAATGCAGGCCTTTGCAAGCAGTCTCTTTCCATCCTTCTTGTAACCCCCTTCAGGCGCTGGCAGGCTGCTATTGGGTCTTTCTGGAGCCTTCTCCTCTCCAGGCTGAACAGCCCCAGTGCCCTCAGCCTGTAAACACAGCTTGGAGTTCACAACTGGCAGAAGCATTCTCACTTTCTTCACAGCACATCTTTTAAACATGTTAAAATTCATCTATTTCAATACTATAGAGTGAGAAAGAAACTTCTGCTGCTCTGCACATGAACTGATTTGCTTAACCCACGTGCAGACGCTTGGAGACTGAAAGGGAAGTCATGCTCTGAAATTGCTACTGCCTTTCTTTCAACACCAGAGCCACAACACACATCTTTATGATTTAAAGGACCTCTAATTTATTCACTGTTTGCATGAAGAGTTATACCCAGCAAGCTAACAGTTGTGACAATTGGCACCTCTGGGACATGTAAGTCACCGGCCCTGGAGGTGCTGAAGCCAAGCCTGGCTGGGGCACTTAGTGCCATGGTCTGGTTGATTGGCCAGGGCTGGGTGCTAGGTTGGGCTGGATGAGCTTGGAGGTCTCTTCCAACCTGCTTGATTCTATGCTGATTCTAAGACTTCTATTGTGTTTCCCTGTTAGGCAGGTGCAGGCATTGCTCCTACAGCCAAACCTCAGGGCACTGGGAGCAGCCAAGCAGTGAAATGATGTGGGCCAGCTGGAAATCACAGACTGGCAATAGGAGGAATGAATAAAATCTCAAGGACTTTGAGTCTTTTTTTTTTTTTCTTCCCCCTTCTTGATGAAATTCTGAAGCTTCTGTGAGGGGACTCACTTGGTATTGTAAGTAACAGCTTAAATTAGTTTTTCCTGAACCAGCTTCTTCATACATAGTCATTAACTTGTGTACTGAATCTGGATACTGAATGCCTTCTGTACAATTGCCTACATAAAATAGCCTTTCTCAGCCTGGAGCCCAATTAAGGATATAATTCCAAACTTCCTGCCTAGGCCTTTTGCATTATTTAATCACAGTTATTTCATATTTCCTGAGATTTGATAATAGCTCATCAAATTGTTTGTGGTTAATATGCCCTGGTTGCATTACTTCTCTTTCTTTCCTGCATCAACCAGACATTTCAGGTCTCCAAATAAGGCAGTGAGACAAAGGAGAATTTGTCTATGTCAAAGTATTCAATTTTATAGCTGATTTAAATGCAGAGCAATTTGCTGGATGTTGTACAATCAAATAGAGTGGAATTTAACTGCTCTGGAAGTTGCATGGTTTATGTCGTAGCAGAGAAGTCTCTGGCTGTCATCTGAATCAAGGATGACACCCAGTGGCCACAAAACTTCATTCTAAACCAGAAACACCAAACCCGGTTTAGTTTCTGTGCATTTCAGCCCACACAAGAAGCAGGTAATTAAATTTAAATCCAGCTGATATCCTCCTGTCATTTAAACTCCCTGAAATCATGGAATCAACCAGGCTGGAAGAGACCTCCAAGATCACCCAGCCCAACCTAGCACCCAGCCCTGTCGAATCAACCAGACCATGGCACTAAGTGCCCCAGCCAGGCTTGGCTTCAACACCTCCAGAGACGGTGACTCCACCACCTCCCTGGGCAGCCCATTCCAATGCCAATCACTCTCTCTGATAACAACTTCCTCCTAACATCCAGCCTGAACCTCCCCTGGCAAAGCTTGAGACTGTGTCCCCTTGTTCTGTTGCTGCCTGCCTGGGAGAAGACCCAACCTCACCTGGCTATAGCCTCCCTTCAGGTAGTTGTAGAGAGCAACATAGTCACCCCTGAGCCTCCTCTTCTGCAGGCTGCACACCCCCAGCTCCCTCAGCCTCTCCTCGCAGGCCTGGTGTTACTTGGTAGTACCACATCACATCCCAGCAGACAAAAGGCTTCTCTGTGGATAGGCAAACTCCCCACAAGACTTTTGGAAGCTGATATTTCACCAGCAAGGCAAAGGATGTAGGCACAAGAGCAAGGTGTGGTCCTTAGGTCTCATGGCTGGTGGATGAAGGCTGCAGACTCCTCTGTCCCCTGCTTGCTTTGCCTCACTGCAAACAGCAGGCTGCACTCCCTGGTTCGGGCAGGGGCAGCTCTCTAATGTAGTGCAAGGGCCAGGGGCTGAAAGTTACATCTTGTAACCAGATGAATTAACATCTGTAGCCAGCTGTGTTGGGCATTCCTTTGCTAGTCCCCTGCCTTTATTCCCAGAGCACTAAAGATGAATCAGTCTGACATATATGGGTCTAATATATTCCTGTTCTCTCATGATCTCACCTCCTCTGAAGTCTCCTTTAATACTCAAATAGCTTTTTTAATACCTGTTCTATATATCATCATGCAATATGTTCTAGGCTAATTGTGCTAGAAGGTTTCAAAGCCAAATAAGACCTGGGCAGAGCAGAAGCACTACTGAAACTGGTCAGTGCAGGCTGATGCTGTCCCACTAAGCTTCCTCATCAATGCAGTTAATGTTGGGGGGGGTCTCCAAGACATGGAAGACACTAAAGTGACCTACTAGAATGGTCTGGGCTGGAAGGGACCTCACAAAGGTCACCTAGTCCAACCCCCCCCTGCAGTTAGCAGGGACATCCATTTTGGCCTTGGTCACTTCCAGGGAGGAGACACATGACCTCCCTGGGAACCTGTTCCAGTGTCTCACTACCCTCACTCTAAAGAGTTTCTCCCTAATATCTAGTCTAAACCTACCCTCCTCAAGCTTATGGCTGTTCCCTCTCATCCTATCACTTTCCTCCCCACCCCCCACCCCCCTTTTTCTATTAAACCAAGTGTATTTCATAGACTCACAGAACCAACCAAGTTGGCAGAGACCTCCAAGATCACCCAGCCCTGGCCGATCAACCAGACCATGGCACTAAGTGCCCCAGCCAGGCTTGGCTTCAACACCTCCAGGGACGGTGACTCCACCACCTCCCTGGGCAGCCCATTCCAATGCCAATCACTCTCTCTGCCAACAGCTTCCTCCTAACATCCAGCCTAGACCTTCCCTAGCACAACTTGAGATTGTGTCCCCTTGTTCTGTTGCTGGTTATTTGGGAGAAGAGACCAACCCCACCTGACTTCAGCCTCCCTGCAGGTAGTTGTAGAGCACAATGAGCTCTGCCCTGAGGCTCCTCTTTCCCAGGCTGCACACCCCCAGCTCCCTGACGTTTTTGCTTGGCTAGCCTCTTGGTCTCCAGAAGTGTTTCTTCTCTTTCTCACTTTCTCCATGGATAAAAAGGAGAACTAAAACCTTCCAAGCAAGTCAGCTCCAATGAGATGTGAATGTCCGTGGGATAGAGGGTGCAGGAGAGATCAGGTGTTCAGTGCAGACTGTCTGCCACTGCAGGTGTGCAGTGGGTTCAACTCTGCTGTCAGCTGACATCAGGGACAGGAGGGGACAAACCTGCAAAGACAGGAGAAGCATAAAAATTCCTAGTCAAATCCCTGTGAGGAAAAGTAAGGCACAACTTAAACAGATGAAAGGGAAATAAATGTATGTAAAGCAGACAGGAGAATAATAGCTGAGCCTTGGCAGAGGATTAAGTGAATATTGCACACAGTCTAGTGTTTAAAATAAAAGGATTTAGCAAGCCTTAAGTTTAGCACAGCCTAAGCAGCAGGTAGAGTTTAAGGAATCAGCAGTGTGTGTGATGTGAGGAAATGCTGTGTGTGCAGGGAGCAGCTGACGGCCAAAAGGCTTTTGCCAGAGGGTGAAAAAAAGGTATCAAAGAACTAGAAACAAAAAGGGAAGTACTTCATACTAACCTGGAGAAACACAAGGTATGTTCAGGCAGTTTCTGTGCACCCAGAGGTGAGTTACCAACCTTTTCTCTTAGCTCACTTTCCTTTTTCCACTGAACACGCTGGAGCAAACCTGCCTTCTTGTTGCTGCATTGTAAAGAGCTGCAGAGTGTTCTGGTGTGTGAACTTTTACTCTGCTCTGAGACAAAGATGCTCTGCTCTAGCTCCAAGCATCTCCCCCTTCCCATTTTTCCTAGGTTCCCTGGGTCCCCCTTCACAGTGCTTCAGTGCAGACCCAGACCTCTTGGCCCAGAAACTTCATAGAACCTTAGAACGGTTTGGGTTGGAAGGGACTGCTAAAGATGATCCTGTCCAATCCCCACTGCAATCAGCAGGGACATCCTCAACTAGATCAGGTCGCCCAGAGCCCTTTCAAGCTTCACCTTGAATATCTCCAGGGATGGGGAATTCATTTTGCTAGAGGTTGCTCAACCTTTTCCAGGGTTGGTAGCACCAACTGAGCTTTGCTTTAGTTACTTTCTTGATCTATAAGGAGGTACTGGTGCTGGGCTCTCCTCACAAGTAACTGGAGACAGAACAAGGGGGAATGGCCTCAAGCTGAGGCTGGGGAGGTTTAGACTGGACATTAGGAGAAAGTTTTTAATGGAGAGAGTGGTCAGGGAGTGGAATGAGCTGCCCAGGGAGGTGGTGGAGTCACCCAGCCTGGCTGTGTTTAAGGGTGGTTTGGATGTGGTGCTTATAGCTATGGTTTAAGGTGAATCTTGTAGAGTAGGGTTCTAGGTTGGACTTGGTGCTCCTGAGGGACTTTGCCAACCTGCATGTGTCTGTGATTCTGTACCACACTGTTGTCCTCTGAATCAGAGCCATATAATCCCTAGATAGCTGAAGCTTCTGTGAAACTGCTAAAAATCCTGTAACTATGGAGCTGAAGATGAGGCAGCAGTGCCCAGGTGGGCAGCAGAGCCAATGGCGTCCTGGACTGGCTCAGGAGCAGTGTGACCAGCAGGACAAGGGAGGTTCTTCTGCCTCTGTGCTCAGCACTGCTCAGGCCACACCTTGAGTACTGTGTCCAGTTCTGGGCTCCTGAATTCAAGAGAGATGTTGAGGTGCTGGAAGGTGTCCAGAGAAGGGCAGCAAGGCTGGGGAGGGGCCTGGAGCACAGCCCTATGAGGAGAGGCTGAGGGCGCTGGGGGTGTGCAGCCTGCAGAAGAGGAGGCTCAGGGCAGACCTCATTGCTGTCTACAACTACCTGAAGGGAGGCTGTAGCCAGGTGAGGTTGGGCTCTGCTGCCAGGCAACCAGCAGCAGAACAAGAAGACACAGTCTCAAGCTGTGCCAGGGCAGGTCTAGGCTGGATGTTAGGAGGAAGTTGTTGGCAGAGTGATTGGCATTGGAATGGGCTGCCCAGGGAGGTGGTGGAGTGGCCATGCCTGGAGGTGTTGAAGCCAAGCCTGGCTGGGGCACTTAGTGCCATGGTCTGGTTGGTTGGCCAGGGCTGGGTGCTAGGTTGGACTGAATGAGCTTGGAGGTCTCTTCCAACCTGGTTGGTTCTATGATTCTGTGATTCAGTGTGAGTTGGGAACAAAGGGGAGCCATAAAAAGTTGGGATGGTTGTTTCATACCCAGTGTATTGGAAAGAACTAAAGTTGCTTTTGTTTAAGATGCTTCTAGGAATGGTAGGCTAAGATGGTCCAAGTCTCACTGACCCTTGGAGTCTAAGAGCGTCTCAGCACTGCTGAATGTTTCAGCAGAGTAGACCACCCTGGCCAAGCCATGCAGAGACAAGTCAAGTGAGGTTCTCCTTCACCTCTGCTCTGCCCCAGTGAGACCTCATCTGGAGTATTGTTCTGCTCAGGGATATACTGGATATCCTGATAGAATCCAGCTGAAGGCTGTGAGAATGATGGAGAGAGCGAACATCTCTGAGGAGAGGAAAGGCTCAGAGACCTGGGGCTGTTTAGTCTGGAAAAGAGAAGACTGAGAGGAGATTTTATTGATATTCATAAATATCTGAGGGGTGGGTGTCAAGAGGAAGATGCTAATCTCTTTTCAGTGGTATCAGGAGGAAGATGCTAATCTCTTTTCAGTGGTGTACTGTGATAGGACAAGAGGCAATGGATACAAACTGGACCGCAGAAAGTTTCACCTCAACATGAGGAGAAACTTCTTTTCTGTCAGGTTGATGGAGCACTGGAGCAGGCTGCCCAGAGAGGTTGTGGAATCTCCTTTGGGCAGTTTCAAAACCTGCCTGGATGTGTTCCTGTGTGGCCTGCCCTGCTTTGGCAAGAGGGTTAGACTTGATCACCTCCAGAGGTCGCATCCACCCCCTAACATTCTGTGAGCCTATGTAGAGATTCCAGGGAGCTGCACGTAGGGCAGCAAGGTGGAAAGTTGCTGCTCGCAGACAGAAGAGTTCCTGGCTGCCGTCTGCAGAAGGGTTTGTCACTGGTGGACCAAACCTGTGGGCTGATGTATATCTGAAGTGTCCGTGGAGCACAACATGTGCCTCCTGAGTGCATAAAGCATCCCGTCCCAGGGCAGAAATGGACTGCTCCTTTGCCAAGGAGATGAGAGCAATTTAGCTCCTTGAGCTAATTTAGAACCCAAAAGTTAAAATCTCCCTTGGGAAGAGACTGTTTAGGAATAAAGGCAGCAGCTAATTAGGCTTAATTGCATTGTCTTGAGACAAGTGATTTATGAGGCCAATCTAGAGCGGTGATGGGCTGCAGGGGTGTGTGCTGCCATTCACCAACGAAGTGGCAAATAGCCAAGAGCATTTTTTAACTTTGGAGTGAGTCTCTGGGAGCAAAACAGAGAGAGGTTAATGTGCACTCCTGTAATTTATTCCTATTCTTATTTCTCCAGCTCTGTGCATCCTTTTGTGTGTCCCATGCTCACCTCCTTGTTCTGTCAAGCACTTTCTCTCTGTCTTCCTTCAAATCCTCCCTTGTAATTAAGCTGTATCTTCAAGCAACTTTGTTCTTTCCTCATTATAAATAATCTTCTCATTCTTTCCTCCCTGAAGGTCTTCCCCCATGTTTTGTCATCTATGTCCTGGTTAGATGTTAAGGTGTTTGAGAGAGGAGCTGCTTGCCTCCTTGTAAACTCTTGGGGCTAGGTATGAGCAGAAGTGCTCTTTATCAAGTCTGGTCACTTGCAGTGGAGTAAAATGTGTGCTGGGTTTGGTTCTCATGTGCTGGGTGTGAGCTCCCATGCTGCCTGGACTTTCTTAGCTTTGAAATATCAAATCTCAAAATGAATCATGTTGAAACAAAACAAAACCACCACCAAAAACAATCCCAGCAGCCAAAGAGAGCAATGGTTCCTGTAAAACTTCTCCAGTACCTTGTTATGGAGGGGTAATTAATTGATGCTGGAGACAGAGTGGTTGAGGAGCAGCCAGACAGAGAAGGACCTGGGAGTACTGATAGGTAACAGCTGAAGATGAGGCAGCAGTGTGCCCAGGTGGGCAGGAGGGCCAGCAGGACAAGGGAGGTTATTCTGCCTCTGTGCTCAGCACTGCTCAGGCCACACCTTGAGTGCTGTGTCCAGTTCTGGGCTCCTCAGTTCAAGAGAGATGTTGAGGTGCTGGAAGGTGTCCAGAGAAGGGCAGCAAGGCTGGGGAGGGGCCTGGAGCACAGCCCTGTGAGGAGAGGCTGAGGGAGCTGGGGGTGTGCAGCCTGCAGCAGAGGAGGCTCAGGGCAGAGCTCATTGCTGTCTACAGCTACCTGCAGGGAGGCTGTAGCCAGGTGGGGTTGGGCTCTGCTGCCAGGCAGCCAGCAACAGAACAAGGGGACACAGCCTCAAGTTGTGCTGGGGGAAGTATAGGCTGGATGTTAGGAAGAAGTTCTTCCCAAAGAGAGCCATTGGCATTGGAATGGGCTCCCAAGGGACTAACTACATGAAGAAAAGGCATTTAAAGTCTGATGCTTGTCACAGCCTTTTTTTTGTTTGGTTCTTTGTTTTTCTTTTAAATATTTGTTATTGTAAGGTTAAGGCTGACCAAATCCTTCCAACAGGTCTTTAATGGTGTTTGTTCTTTAGTAGTCACTCACTAAACTGTAGTGAGTTTACAGGTTAGACCTGAGCAGATTCAAATGTCTCACACATCATAGAATCAACTAGGTTGGAAGAGACCTCCAAGCTCATCCAGTCCAACCTAGCATCCAGCCCTGTTCAATCACTCTCTCTGTAAAGAACTTCCTTCTAATATCCTCTCTTTCTGGACCATGCTGATGGGATACACACTTGTTCTGCTCTGCCATGGTGGTCTTCTCCCAGTGACACCCTTAGAAACAAGAATGAAGTGGCTGCATTCCTGGTGGATGTGGTTTCCCATCTGCTGCCTCCAGCTTTTCTCATCAGATGGTGTAGGACACAACTGCTTGAATACATGAAAGGAAACCAACAGGCTTAGCCTGATGGAAAGGTGAACACAGCCTGGGGGCAACTCTTGCATCCCTGTTAACTAGCAAGGAAAAGATCCTGGGGCTCTCCTCAGAGTCTCTATAGTTGCTGTGATATTTCTTTTCCTTCCTTCAAAGAACATGTTGTTAGCTGCCTGCTCTTTGTGCCTCAGTGCTCCTCCTTGAGACTGGTAGTTTCGAAGGCATTTTGCTGTGTCTTGATTTTTCCCAGTAGGAGAAGCTCCTTTTCTTCCTGCTGAAGGAGCTTCCAGAGGTACAACACTGGGGCTGGGGCAGCACCTCTAGCAGAATAGAAACAACAAAAAAACAGCAGTCCTTGCTTATTATTTTTTTAAATAAGTCACAATGAGAACCATTTATGCTTATCTCTGAAGTTGTATCTTTCTGTAGTCACAGAACCTTCCTTTGGGAGAAAAAGATGACTGGGAGAAAAAAAAAGATAGTTTGGGAGAAAAAATATGATTTAGGAGAAAAAAGGTTATTGGGAGAAAAAGATTATTTGGGAGGGAAAGGTGATTTGGGAGGAAAAGGTGACTAGGAGAAAAAGAGGACTGAGAGGAAAATATATTTTGGGAGGAAAGGGTGATTGGGAGAAAAGATGATTTAGGAGAAAAAGGTTATTGGGAGAAAAAGATTATTTGGAAGGAAAAGATTATTGGGAGAAAAAGATATTTGAGAGGAAAAGGTGATTTGGGAGAAAAAGATGATTTAGGAGAAAAAGGTTATTTGGGAGGAAAATATTGGGAGAAAAAGATATTTGGGAGGAAAAGGTATTTGGGAGAAAAAGATGACTGAGAGGAAAAAGACAATTTGGGAGGAAAGGGTGATTGGGAGAAAAAGATGATTGAGAGAAAAAGATGATTTAGGAGAAAAAGATGGTTTGGGATAAAAAGGTTATTGGAAGAAAAAAGGTTATTGGGAGAAAAGATGGTTTGGGAGAAAAAGATGATTGGGGGAAAAAAGATGGTTGGGAGGTAAAAGATGATTTGTGAGAAAAAGATGATTGAAAATAAGAAAGCAAACCAAAAAAGGCCAAATAAATTTTCTGCCCCTTTCCAGTAGGAGCTCACCTACCCCTGTGCAGAAATGTGCTGGAACTAATGAAATTTTGCATTTGGGATTTCCTACTGGATTTTGGTTCTCTGTTTGGTCGTTTTCCACTTTTTTCTATTTCAGATTCCCCTTTTTGATACTTTCTGTGGCACTTTCCTCCCAAGATTGTCAATGAAAGCTGTACTCTACACATGTCCTTTACAGATGAGCTTTGCTCCTGCTTTTGTATTAGTTAATTAGCCCATGGTGGGGAACTGCTTCTAATTTTTCCTTGCTCAGGGTGCTTCAAGATCATGGCATGCCTCGAGATTGCTTGAAATGGAAAGTGCCAGCAATGGCCATTATGCTTTTGTGCCATTAACTGTCACCTCTTCTCTCCCCATTTATGTCCCCTGGAGTATATTCCTGTAACTGTAAGTTACCAGTTCAGATGAGGTCTCCTGCACTGTGTGTCTCCCAGAGCTATTCGTGTCTCTGTCCTGGCTCAATACCTCTCTGGCTCTGGGACCATGCATGCAGCTCATGCTGTGATTCGTGCCCCAGCCAACACCTGAGCCCAGCTCTCAGTATTTTGAAATGTAATTGGGAGGTCGTTGCCCAGGTTAAGCAAATTCAGCCTCTTTATTTCTTGCAGAGCTGCTGTTCTGCCTCCATGTGTCTGTTCTATTCTGTGCTGTTCTGCCCTGCTGTGTATGAGCACCAGGGGAAATGTGGCTGAGATTACTTTTTCTGCTTGGTTTACCACTTCTGCATGTTCCCACTTCAGAGAATCTTGGAATGGTTTAGGTTGGAAGGGACCTCAAAGCTCAGCCAGTTCCAACTCCCTGCCATAGGCAGGGACACCTCACACCAGAAGAGGTCTCTCAGGGCCTCATCCAACCTGCTCCTGAACACCTCCAGGGAAATGGAGGACAGAATCACAGAATGTGATCTCTGATCAACCTGTGCCACGCTCACTGCAAAGAACTTCTTCCTAACTTCCAGTTTCAATCTCCCCTCTGCCAGTTCAAACCCATTCCTCCTCATCCTGCCACTACAAGACCTTGTCAACAGTCCCTCCCCTGCCCTCTGGTAGCCCCCTTCAGATACTGGAAGGCCACTCCAAGGTTTCCTTGAAGCCTTCTCTTCTCCAGGCTGCAGAACCCTAACTCTTGTAGCCTGTCCTCATAGCAGAGCTGTACAGTTAAACGTGGGCTTTCTGATCCTCCTACCCTGTCTTTCTCCTGGATGAACCTTCATCTCTCCAGGGCTCAGCTAGGAGAGCAAGACCTCACCAGGGATTCCTTAGTCCAGTCTGTTTTATCTTCACCATTGTGGGCAAGCTAGATTTTTTTTTTCTTAGCCCCCATACCAGTTTGTCATAGAAGTCATAGACTCATAGAACCAAGCATGTTGGAAGAGACCTCCAAGCTCATCCAGCCCAACCTAGCACCCAGCCCTATCCAGTCAACCAGATCATGGCACTAAGTGCCTCAGCCAGGCTTGGCTTTAACACCTCCAGGGACGGTGACTCCACCACCTCCCTGGGCAGCCCATTCCAATGCCAATCACTCTCTCTGCCAACAACTTCCTCCTAACATCCAGCCTAGACCTCCCCTGGCATAACTTGAGGCTGTGTCCCCTTGTTCTGTTGCTGGGTGACTGGCAGAAGAGCCCAAACCCCACCTGGCTACAGCCTCCCTTCAGGTAGTTATAGAGCACAATGAGCTCTGCCCTGAGCCTCCTCTTCTCCAGACTAAGTAACTCCAGCTCCCTCAGCCTCTCCTCTCAGGGCTGTGCTCTTTTCATGATTTCATATTTTAGACTTCATCTCAAACTTTGAATTCTTTTCTCCTTCAGTATCGCTTAGCGTTAGTGAATGTTTTATAACACAACTACTGAATGCTGTGGCCCTCTAAAGAAAGCTTCTTCAGTTCCATTCCTCTGGCTAGGGATGGAATTCCAAATTATGAGCAGGGATTCTTTAAAATAACTCTGAAGGATGCCCATTTCTGTGCTCTCTTCATGATTCCATCTTTTAGATTTCATCTCAAGCTGTTTGAATTCTTTTCTCCTCAAGTATCACAGCGTTAGTGAAGGGTTTGTATCACAACTACTGGATGCTGTGGCAACTCTGCTGGCACTTAAACTTTGAATTCAATTAGTTCCAGCCACTGACATTAATTTACACACACACATATATATATGTATTAAAGGAATCTTATCTAATGTGGATTGTTTCTTGTTTCAGGCAAAGAGCAGAGGTGATAACCCTCACAGTTTAGTTAATAGGGATTCTAGTCTGATCAAGGTCTTGCATTAGTACTGTGATTGCTGTATTCATAACCAGCAAAGACCCAAGGAGGCACAGCTCCCCAGAGCTTGGAATTTTTATATTGCAGTTCAGTCAGATCCATGCATTATTTAGAAATCCATCTCGATGCCATCCCCTCCAAGACTCATTCAAGGAGTTGAGTAAACGCATCGCAGTATCCAAAACTATCTGAGTCTCCTTTAAGTCAGAATTCCCATTTAAAAGTAGCTCTAGGAGGGATTGTTGCTTTTGCTTCTCGTTTCATTTCATCTATTTGAAGCAGCCTAGGAAAAAAAAAAGCAAGTAACAAATCACTGAATTGTTGAAGAATGCACTATGCTTTTTTCTTTCCTTTTCTCCCCCACCACCGTGCCATAACTGGGAGCTGTTTGGTACTTTATGGAAGCGGCTGAGAACTTTATTAATATCTCTATGAGTAAATTGGCTCCCTGCTTGATTTTTAATTTCTGGTGTTAGGCAGAATATTCGATTTCCCCTTTACTAAATGTGCTAACATACTGTTGGCTGGATTCCCCCTTTTCATCTGCCTGATATTTGGCTACCAGGAGTGATAAACGAGCACTTAGCCATAATAGTTGTTCGTAAGCTGATTTAACAGTTTTTAATTCAACTTCATTAGCCTTAGAGGGGTTGGGTTTGCTTTTTTTTTTGTGAGGTCTTTTTCCTGGGATTTAATTTAGGCTCCAGCTCTGCCTGCTGCCTGATCAGACCTTCCTTTTGGGCTGATCTGAGTGAAGGAAATTATCATCCCTCATCGCCAGCGCCTTATAGGTTTGTCGGGGAGCTCTGCATGACTCCGAGGGGCCCTGATTGGATTCGCAGCATTGCAGCCATCTCTCTTCCCCGTGCCTTGATCACAGCAGCTTGTTTCCCGCTGCAGAAGTGAACTCAATCTCCTTTTTGTTTTGACCTGGAGGGGTAATATGGAAGGACATTATGAAATTGGTGTATTCCCACTTGTGTTGAGTCTAAAAGACTAACAAGGCAAAAATCAATTCAGGAAGAACCTGTGTGCCATCCATCTTCCCACACCTATCCGCTGCAAATCACCACGCACTCCACTGACCAAACAGCCCAGCTTTTGCACCCCAGAGGCCCTCTAATTGTGGCATCAGCTGTATCAAATTCTCCACCTCTGAAAACCTGGGGAGCTGAGAGCTGCCCAGCTGCTTCTGGAAAAAAGGGTGGCTCCTGAAATCCAGACATTTCTTGTGGCCAGAAGGGCCAATGCCCTTCTGGGGTGGGTTAAAAGGGCTGTGGTTAGTAGGTCGAGAGAGGTTCTCCTGCCCCTCTTTTCTGCCCTGCATCTGGATTACCGTGTTCAGCTCTGGACCCCCTAGTTCAAAAGGGACATAGAACTGCTGGAGAGAGTCCAGCACAGAGCCACAAAGATGCTGAAGGGAATGGAACAGCTCTGTTAGGAGGAGAGCCTGAGGGAGCTGGGGCTGTGCTGCTGGGAGAGGAGACTGAGAGGTGACCTCAGCAATGGTTATAAAGCTGCAAAGGTGAGTGGCAGGAGGCTGGAGCCAGGCTCTGCTGGGTGATGCCCAGGGACACGACAAGGGGCACTGGGTGGAAGCTGAGGCAGAGGAAGTTTCATTGAAACATGAGGAGGATTTTTTCCCCGTGAGGGTGGCAGAGCCCTGAACAGGCTGCCCGGGGGGGCTGTGCAGTCTCCCTCTAGTGGAGATATTCGAGAACTGCCTGGATGTGCTCCTGTGTGATCTGGTACAGGAGATGATGCTCTGGCAGGGGATTGCAGTGGATGAGCTTTGGAGGTCCCTTCCAGCCCCTGAGATCCTGTGATTCTGTGATTTCTGAATTGCAGATGTGTAGCTGAGCGTTGTCATTTGGGTGGTGAAACTATTTTTCAGGATTTGAGGTTTAGCTCTTAAAATTTGCTTGAGGCAGAAAGAGAATTCAGCTCTTTTCAAACCAAGACAAGCCTCAAAGCAGAGGAGGAAAATTGTCCCCTTTTGGATCACAAAATCACAGAATGGTTTAGGTTGGAAGGGACCTCAAAGCTCATCCAGTTCCAACCCCCTGCCATAGGCAGGGACACCTCCCACTAGAACAGGTCACTCAAGGCCTCATCCAGCCTGGCCTTGAACACCTCCAGGGTGGGAGAAGGCACAACATCCCTGGGCAGCCTGTGCCAGTGTCTCACCACCCTCACTGCAAACAACTTCTTCCTAACATCCAGTTTCAATCTCCCCTCTGCCGGTTCAAACCCATTCCTCCTTGTCCTGTCATTACCAGACCTTGTCAATAGTCCCTCCCCAGCCTTTCTGTAGCCTCCTTCAGATCCTGGAAGGCCACTCCAAGGTCTCCTCGAAGCCTTCTCTTCTCCAGGCTGCAGAGCCCCAACTCTCTCAGCCTGTCCTCAGAGCAGAGCTGCTGCAGCCCTCTGAGCATCTTGGTGGCCTCCTCTGGACTGGCTCCAACAGTTCCATGTCCTTCTTGTGCTGGGGGCTCCAGAACTGCACACAGGACTGCAGGTGGGGTCTGAGGAGAGCAGAGCCAAGGGGGAGATGGTACTGAAACAGAAGACCAAAAAAAAAGCCGTGCTGGTAGGCTTGAACACAATTAGATTACTTTTTGACAAATTCAGGCCCCACTGATTTTGTACATGAGAAGTTCCTGCTTCCACAGCAGCAACTTCTCATAAAGAGTTTTGATTTAATTGTTTTTTTTTCCAATGAGTTCTAAGGCTCCATTAATTATGGATGGCATTGCTCACAACTCACATCTGCTTAATACTTAGGAAATATTTTGTAATGAGCTGAAAAGGGTAAGGAAAGCATCAGAGTGTCTGCAAGTCCAGAAGTACAGAACTCTGAGGCTGATAATTACCTGAGCTTCAAAAGCTTTGCAAATTCCAACAACAGATCCTGCTTCACATTAACAACAGGCAGTGCATGGATGAGCATAATGAGAGGGATGCAATCTTGCCTTTGGGGAGAAGGGATATCTAAATAGAATGATAGAATCAACCAGGTTGGAAGAGACCTCCAAGATCACTCAGCCCTGGCCAGTCAACCAGACCATGGCACTAAGTGCCCCAGCCAGGCTTGGCTTCAACACCTCCAGGGACAGTGACTCCACCACCTCCCTGGGCAGCCCATTCCAATGCCAATCACTCTCTCTGGCAAGAACTTCCTCCTAACATCCAGCCTGAACTTGCACTGGCACAACTTGAGGCTGTGTCCCCTTCTTCTGTTGCTTGCCTGGCAGCAGAGCCCAACCCCACCTGGCCACAGCCTCCCTTCAGGTAGCTGTAGAGAACAATGAGGTCTGCCTTGAGCCTCCTCTTCTGCAGGCTGCACACCCCCAGCTCCCTCAGCCTCTCCTCACAGGGCTGTGCTCCAGGCCTCTCCCCAGCCTTGCTGCCCTTCTCTGGACACCTTCCAGCACCTCAGCATCTCTCTTGAATTGAGGAGCCCAGAACTGGACACAGCGCTCAAGACAGAATAAATAGAAAGAAGGGTGGGAAAGTACTGAAAGCCCTTTTATTTTATAGCTTCTGGCAATCTTGGCAAGGTTTTTTGAAGGAGACAGTGAGAGGCTTCCAAGTATTGTTGGAGTCTAACAGGGGCTAGTTGCAAATCCCCCATGCAAATCCCAGCCCACATATACACATACTATAAAGTACAGACCATAAGTGACAGCTTCACAGCATAGGATGAAGTGTTTGCTCTGCACAGGAGCAGTAAAATCTTCGAATTCTGCACTTTGGTGATGAAATTGGGAGACACTTTTCAATTTTCCTCTGTTTTGGTTCAATGGACCACTCAGCACCACGCCAGCCATGGCTGGAAAGGTTTTTCTTTCAGCAAGCTGTCAGCAAGGGAGCCCTGGGGCAGAGCAGGACCTTGCTGTGGTACCCATTATGAAGTGCATGGAGTCCTCTTCTCCCAAGCAGCCAGATTCTGTGTAATAAACTTGGGGAGCAGGGACATGTCTCATTAACTGCTCAGAGCTGATTCTTGCTTCTGGCTAACAGTTGCATGAAGTCAGGTGGAGATTGGTCTCTTCTCACTAGTATCAGGTGATGGAAAGAGAGGAAATGACCTGAGGGCTTGAGGTTGTTCAGGAGAAAAGGAGGCTGAGAGGAGTCCTTCTGGCTCCCTACAACTCCCTGAAAGGAGCTGGGAGCCAGGTGGGTGTCAGTGACTTCTCCCAAGGAACAAGTGATGGCACAAGGGGTAGAACAAGAGGTAATGGCCTGAAATGGTACCAGGGAATGTTCGAGTTGCACATGTTGAGCAATTCTGTGGTAAGGCATTGGAACAGGCTGCCCAGGTAGGTGGTGGAGTCAGTGTCTCTGGTGGATATGGCACTCTGGGACATGGCTGAATGGCCATGGTGCTGATAAGTTAATGGTTGGACTCAATGATCTTAGAGGTCTCTTCCAGCTGAAACAGTTCTGTGATTCTGAGTTGCAGTGGAATAATATTGCCCATTCAGTTGGGATTCAGTCTTGTTTCAGCACAGCTGTGGAAAACCAGGTGGAATTCAGCAATGAAAATATTGCCTTTTGTTTTCTTGGCATAAGTGCCAGTTAGGTGACAGGGAGCAAGAGAAATATTAAAGTCTGAACTCAGCAGAAACCCAACACTGGAAACAGCTTTGGAACCCGAGAGGATAGCTTGGGGAAAGGCTGAAAGGAAGGAAAAATACCCAGTGGCATCAATCA
The DNA here is from genome assembly GCA_013400475.1 of Tricholaema leucomelas. Taxonomy (NCBI): domain Eukaryota; kingdom Metazoa; phylum Chordata; class Aves; order Piciformes; family Lybiidae; genus Tricholaema lacrymosa; species Tricholaema leucomelas. Next base: position 436,111 of record WAAF01012138.1, read on the forward strand.
CTGCCTCCACATCCCCTTTTCCTTCTGGTATTTCAAAAAAATCCAGTGTGGGATACTCCAAGGAAATCTTTTTCTCTGTTCCATGGTCCTCATTACTCACTATGTGAAAACATTTGAGCAAATATGTTCTCAGCACACACCAGAGAGGCAGGCCAGGGCCGTGCAGCATTTCCAGAGATAGGGGCTTGAGGCATGGAAAGAATAAATGACTCATCCGTGGTCAGACAAGGCTGTGATAGCAGAGAAAATTGATACTGCTCAAGCTCTAGTCCTTGAGCCAAGAATATGCTGTGGAAAGCAGTGAGCTGTTTGCTTTGCTTTCTGGAAGGAGAGAGGGGGGAGGCTGTAGCCAGGTGGGGTTGGGTTCTTCTCCCAGGCAACCAGCAGCAGAACAAGGGGACACAGTCTCAAGCTGTGCCAGGGCAGGTTCTGGCTGGATGTTAGGCGGAAGTTGTTGGCAGAGAGAGTGATTGGCATTGGAATGGGCTGCCCAGGGAGGTGGTGGAGTTGCCATCACTGGAAGTGTTGAAGCAAAGCCTAGATGGGGCACTTAGTGCCATGGTCTCATTGATTGGACAGAGTTGGGTGATAGCTTGGACTGGATGAGCTTGGAGGTCTCTTCCAACCTGCTTGATTCTATGGATGAGGCACTTAGTGCCATGGTCTGGTTGCTTGGCCAGGGCTGGGTGCTAGGTTGGACTGGATGAGCTTGGAAGTCTCTGCCGACCTGCTTGATTCTACGATTCTGTGAAACTTGTTGTTTATTCTGCATGTTGGCACTGAACCCCAAGAGGCACAGTCTTGCTTGTGTGCTTGTAGGAAAATGAATGCCAAAGGAGAAAAAAAAAAGGAATTAAAGCATCTCTGAAACCTGCAGTAAAATGAATGCAGAGTAGAATGCAAAGGCTGTGCCCCCAGCTGCTGAGCCTGTGCTTGAGAGCTGTGCTTAGAGGCTGTGGAGAGCTATTTGTTAATCCAGGTGAGAACTAAGGTGGCTTTGATGGGGGTGATACAATTCTTCAGATGTCTTTGGCTTCTGGGATGGATCTCCATCTGTGTACAGCAACGTTAGGAGGTGCTCCTGACCAGAGCTGGGGCCTGGCTACTTTTTCTATTCCTGTTGCTCTATGTGGAGCTCAGGACACCAGAGGCAAATACTTGAAGACCTGAAAATAAACTTTCAGTTGAGCTGGAGAGTCATATAATGATGTAAGGCAAGGTCAGGGATGCTTTTGGTCTTTGGGAACTGGCTGTACCATTGGCTTGTGCCTTTGAACCACAAAAGTCAGGCAGATCTGGACTTTGGATGTGGCACCAGTGATGTGGTACCAAGTTCTCCTAGGCAGCAAGATTATGATCGTGGTCAAATTGAGGTCAGATGAAATCTCTTCCTTGCTTTGGACTGCTTCCAGCCTCCAGACTTTCTGTGTTCATGTGTAGTCCAGTTCCTAAGACCTGATGATTGTTCATGCAACACATTGCCTGTTAGTGGGATGGTAGTGGAGCCAGAGTTACCTTCTCTTCTCCAAACCTGTGTCTCAGGGCACTGTGCTCTTGGTTGGCTCTTAGAGGTGTTCAGGGTGAGGCAGAAGCACAGGGCATGGATGTGTTCTTCACCCAGCCACTTGTGCCATGGGCATGTAGGACTCCAAGAAGCTGAACTCAGTGACTGTTGTTGGCCTTTCCAGTCCTTTCCCTGTACAAGGCTACCTTTGCAGATACATCATCATATCTGCCTCACTTCCGTGTAATAAACCTGGGGAGCAGGGACATGTCTCACTAACTCCTCAGAGTGAGGAGTCTCTCTTTCTCCTTAGGTCTCCTCCTCCTTGCTCCTAGCTAGAACAGTTGCATGAAGTCAGATGGAGGTTGCTCTCTTCTTGCAGGTGGTGGAGAGGAAATGACCTGAAATTGTGCCTGGGGAGGGTAAGATTGGATATTAGGAAAGATTTCTTTGCTGCAAGAGTGGTCAAGGATTGGCACAGGCTGCCCAGAGAGGTGGTGGAGTTCTCATTCCTGGAGGTGTTCATGAACTCTATTGACATGGCACTTGGGGACATGGTTAAGTGGCCATGGTGGTGGAGAAGAGGAGGCTGAGGGCAGACCTCATTGCTCTCTGCAACTACCTGAAAGGAGGCTGTATCCAGGTGGGGTTGGTCTCTTTTCCCAGGCACCCAGGGACAGAAGAAGAGGACACAGCCTCAAGCTGTGCCAGGGCAGGTTCAGGCTGCACGTTAGAAGTTCTTCACAGCAAGAGTGATTTGCATTGGAGTGGGCTGCCCTGTGAGGTGGTGGAGTCCCCATCCCTGGAGGTGTTTAAGAGAAGGCTGCATGAGGCACTTAGTGCCAGGGGTTAGTTAATTAGAAGGTGTTAGGGGATAGGTTGGACTCATTGATCTTAGAAGTCTTTTCCAACCAGGTTAATTCTGTGATTCTGTGGTAGATTGATGGTTGGACTCCATGATCTCAGAGTTCTTTTCCAACCACAACAATTCTATGGCTCTGTGGAGAGCTCAAACAAATCTTTGCCAGCACCTGAAAGGTTTTGCAGAAGCAAAGCAATGCATGAAGGAAGAGCTTAGCTTCCACCTAGCAGCTAGCTCAGCTGCTTTGTGGGCAGAGTGCAGCCCAAAACTGCCTGTTTATAATCCAGATAAATCTATACTTTGATAAACCTCCCATGCTTTGCTGGTCTATGCTCTGACTATAGATGTAGTCTCAGCAAGGAAGATGAAATTTCCAGGGAGGGTGGTGACCTGGTGATGGAGAGAAAACAAATTGTTCTTCATACAGTTTAGGACAGGATAGTCCCAGCACTGGATTGTGAAAGTTTCCCCACATTAATATGGTATTTCCCTGTGTTCTGGACCACTGAAGAGGTTGTGGGTTTGTTTTTTCCCCCCTTGCCAAGAAGGGCAATGAGATCCTTATTGTTTCAGGCTGTAAATTATAAATGAGTAGCATGAGCATCTCCAACTTAGAAGCAAAAGGTCATTTGAAATATTCCTTTTTAGGGGGGAGCACTTTTGTCTGTGTTCTTTAACTGGCTCTTCTTTGATGTTTGCACTGCACATACACCATGGATCATTATGGCTTGCACTCTTGCATCATTAATGCAGCTGCAAATGAGAGGAGTCCTGAAAAACCTGCCCCTTGGTCCAACACAGACAGATGTGAAGGAAGAAAATGAGCTAAATAAAAGTGCTTATTGAGGGGATTCTTCTCTGATGTAAATGTGCTTAGAATCAGCCATGTTGGAAGAGACCTTCAGGCTCATCCAGCCCAACAACCTATCACCCAGCCCTATCCAGTCAACCAAACCATGGCACTAAGTGCCCCATCCAGACTTTTCTTGAACACCTCCAGGGACGGTGACTCCACCACCTCTCTGGGCAGCCCATTCCAATGCAAATCACTCACTGGGCTGATGCAAAGCTCAACAGGAGCCTGCAGTGGGAGTGCAGCCCAGACAGCAACCCTGTACTGGGCTGCAGCAAGAGCAGTGTGGGCAGCAGGGCAAGGGAGGGGATTCTGCCCCTTGGCTCTGCTCTCCTCAGACCCCACCTGCAGTCCTGGGTGCAGTTCTGGAGCCCCAGAAACAAGAAGGACATGGAAATGTTGCAGCCAGTCCAGAGGAGGCCACCAAGATGCTCAGAGGGCTGCAGCAGCCCTGCTCTGAGGACAGGCTGAGAGAGTTGGGGCTCTGCAGCCTGGAGAAGGGAAGGCTTTGAGAAAACCTTGGAGTGGCCTTCCAGGATCTGAAAGGGGCTACAGAAAGGCTAGGGAGGGACTATTGACAAGGTCTTGTAATGACAGGACAAGGGTAATGGGTTTAAAGAGAGGAGATTCCAACTAGATGTTAGAAAAGAGTTCTTTGCAGTAAGGGTGGTGAGACTTCCTAACTTCTTCCTAACATCCACCCTGAACATGCCCTGGCACAGCTTGAGGCTGTGTCCCCTTGTTCTGTCCCTGGGTACTTGGGAGAAGAGCCCAACCCCAGCTGGCTGCAGCCTCCCTTCAGGTAGTGCTAGAGTGCAATGAGCTCTGCCCTGAGCCTCCTCTTCTGCAGGCTGCACACCCCCAGCTCCCTCAGCCTCTCCTCACAGGGCTGTGCTCCAGCCCCCTCCCCAGCCTTGCTGCCCTTCTCTGAACACGTTCTGGTACCTCAACATCTTTCTTAAACTGAGGGGCCCAGATCTGGGCACAGCACTCAAGGTGTGGCCTGAGCAGTGCTGAGCACAGGGGCCTGCTGGTCACACATTGATTGATGCTGTGTTGCCTCAAGTGCTGGGTTTGGCTACATTGACTTGCCAAGAGCACCCAGCACTAACCTAGCCCTCTGCAAGGTTTACAGTGGACCATTTGCAGAACATTTGCCTTTCCTCTCCAGACATTGCTTTTTAACACACTCCCAATATCTTTTCTCTGCAACCAGAGGGATGTAACTGCAGGCTCCTGTTATTAACTAGTTTAAGGTGTTTGTTTTACCCAAGCACATCATAGAAGGCTTTTCATAGCCTTCCACATTCTTGCAGAGGTTGTGGTTTGGAATTTAGATCTTGCTGCCTTTGTTGGTTTCTGTGTTTTAAAGCAGGAATAGTCAAAATGGTGACTGCGTTTCACAGCTCTCATTTTGCATGCAGAGGAACAACTCCTTAATAAGGAACTTTACTGCAGTGTCTTTAATGTGTGGTTTTATTGCCTATTATTTTTAGCTAGCATTTATAAAGCCTTATGTTTGGGGTTTAACACCTTAGCTATTTCCCATCGTAGCAGGTTGAAGTTTGGCACAGCAGTGGCAACCCTTTCACTCCAAAAGATGTCACAGGAAATGGTAAACAGCAAAATTGCTAATTTGTAAAGATTTCCTTAATTTCCACGACTTTGAAGCCTGTCAGCTTGAATGTCAAATAATGTGACATCCATATGGACCATTAGATCAATGAGAGTGGAGGACCAGAGCTGCCTCAAAGTGCACATCCTGGAGTGACACCTCTGAAGTTCTAGAACAGCCAAAAAAATAAAGAGGAGGGGGGAAGAAAAAAGCAAATTGTCAAAGTTATGGTGGAAAGGGCAAGAGAGCTAAAACTGTCTGCAAAAGAATCCTTCATTCTGTCACTTTGGGAAAGTTCTGAAATGTTACTTTCCAAGTTGCAAATGCGATGCTGCAGCAGAGATCTGGGGTTAAGCCAGCTTCAGTGTTAGCCAGTTCTGAGCATTCAGAATGCAACCTCAGTGCCTCAGGCTGTGTATGGGCAATACTCTAGCTGGGCTTCAGTTTAGCTTGGACTTCAGGATGTGGTCCACATAATATCCAGTGTTGTTTTCTCCCCAGATGGATAGACTGTACATCAGACAGCAGGAGGAGTGTGGCCAGCTGAGGGAGCTGGAGGTGTTCATCCCCCCTCCAGATGGGGACCCTAGAGCTGCCTGCCAATAGCTGAAGGGATCCTAGAGGAAGGCTGCAGAGGGACTTTGCATGAGAGTATCTAGAGACAGGACAAGGGGGAATGGTTTGAAGTTCATGGAATATAGAATCATAGAATTAACCAGGTTGGGAGAGACCCTCAAGCTCATCCATTCCAACCTATCAGCCAGCCCTATCCAATCAACCAGAGCATGGCATTAAGTGCCCCATCCAGGCTTGGCTTGTTCACAGAATCATAGAATCAGCCAGGTTGGAAGAGACCTCCAAGCTCATCCAGTCCAACCTATCAACCAGCCCTATGCAATCAACCAGACCATGGCACTAAGTGCCCCATCCAGGCTTGGCTTGTTCATAGAATCATAGAATCAGCCAGGTTGGAAGAGACCTCCAAGCTCATCCAGTCCAACCTATCAACCAGCCCTATGCAATCAACCAGACCATGGCACTAAGTGCCCCATCCAGGCTTGGCTTGTTCATAGAATCAGCCAGGTTGTAGGAGACCTCCAAGCTCATCCAGTCCAACCTATCAACCAGCCCTATCCAATCAACCGGCCCATGGCACTAAGTTGGACTGGAGCTGAGGAAGAAATTGTTGAGTGTGGGGGTGGTGAGAGTCTGGAAAAGGCTGCACAGAGAGGCTGTGGCTGCCTCCTGCCTGAGGGTATTGAAGATGAGGCTGGGTGAGGAGCTGAGCCTGGTTAAGAGGTAGAGAGGTTAGAGCAGATGAGCTCTTCCAACCTGAGCCTTTCTCAGATTCTAAGCAATTCCCATAGAACATTGCTTTTTGTTTGTTTAAAACTTCAGAAGTGGATGAAATGTGCATCCCACTGACACCAGCATCGTGTTGTAGTACCATACAGAGTGTTTTACCCTGAACTCTTCATACATGACCTAGCTGATGTTAGGTAGCTGGCATATCTTCTGCGATTCAGAGCAGCAGTAACTGAGCCACTTGGGCAGAAGCTGCACCAGACTTTATTTGGGGCATATTCATTCTGGCAATGTAATATCTCATCTGAAATGCCTGTATATTGCACTATTGATTTTCATGGGCCTCAGAACAGTAAAAGCATCATGCAGCCATAAAGCAAAAAGCAGGCATTTCCTGGGTACACTGTGTTTGGATGCAGCCCGGAGCCTCCCAAAGAGGCAAACATAAACCCTATGTTGTTACACAGAAATATGAAGCACTTTCTTTTACACTATGCAGTGTTCATATAACAAGTTTTTGACTCAGACACAGTCTGAATGCTGCAGAGCTAAGCACTTTTAAATGCAGTGCAAAGATGTGCTCCTGCTTTAGAGAGGGGCTATGACCCTCCTTTTCCTTGTTGGCTTCCAGGAATGCTGATCTGCCATGAGCTTGGCTTACAGACTCTTACAAGAGTTGACAAGTTCCCAGGCTACATTCCCAGCACCTCTCCTACCTGGCATAGAGCAAACAAGGTCCTGCAGACACAGAGCTCTTGGAGCCAGTCCAGAGGCCAGGAAAATGATGCAAGGGCTGGAGCAGGTCTGCTGTGAGCACAGGCTGAGGGAGCTGGGGGGGTGCAGCCTGCAGAGGAGAAGGCTCCAGGGGCGCCTCAGAGCTGCCTGCCAGTGCCTGAAGGGATCCTGCAGGAAGGCTGCAGAGGGACTTGTGCTGAGGAGTTCTGAGCCAGGCCAAGGGGGAATGGTTTGGAGCTGAGACCGAGCAGGGTTAGAGTGGAGCTGAGGAAGAAGCTGTTGAGTGTGAGGGTGGTGAGAGTCTGTCCCAGGCTGCCCAGGGAGGCTGTGGCTGCCTCCTGCCTGGGGGTGCTGCAGGCCAGGTTGGATGAGTCCTTGAGCAGCTGCCTCTCCTCAGCCACTCCTTTTCTCGGTGAAACAAAGTCAGGTTTTAGAACACCTTCCAGCTCTCAGTATTGATTAAAACAAGTTTAAGAGAGGGTTTGGATTTAATGCACTGGAACAAAACAGTGGAAATATTTCTGGTTTCTTTTTCACTTTGGGAAATGAGCTGGGGCAGGATGGCTATTGCTGGAAATCAATAGTTAATTGAAAGATGTGCTGCATTTTATCATTAGTAGTAAAAAAGAAATCCTCAAATAGCAATATTAAGTTTATAGTGCCAGCTATTTAGAGGATTTATTGCATTTGGGGGCTGTTGTCAGATGTATTGTCAGAAATGTGTATGTTTCTTAATCTTCCTTATGTATTTCTTAACTCTCAAGTATAAATTAAAAGCTCTTCCAGCAACACTGCTCTTAATTTGCTTTCTTTGCACACCCTTAGGCTAGTCGGCTGGTGGGGCCATGCATTCAAAACTAGATTCCTCATGGAGAACAGTAAGTACTTTTACACCTTCAATTTCACCTCATTTGATGTATTTTTATATATATATATAACCACCTTCACCTTTTGAGTGGATTCAGTGGATAGAACTTTGCATTTCCCCACCAATGTTAAAGGTATTAAGCTAAACTCATCCCAAATATGTAATGCAAGGGAGTTAGCAAAGTAAATGTGGGAATAAATTTGGTCTCTGGGCATATGGGTCTGACTGTCTGCTTCCAGACATTTTTTGCTGTGAAATACCTTCAAAAATGCAGCTATAGAATATGGATGAAACTTTCAAAGTATCTGCAGTGAATTAAATTCGTAAGTCTCTGAGGAGTGAGGATCTGCTACAGTTCACTTGGGGAATATCTTACTTTAGGATTAGTTCCACTAGAATTAGCGAAGGATTTGATAAATAGAGGTAAGGCAACCTGACAGAAGTCAGGAAATGGCACTGATGTTCCAGCATCTCCAGACTCCTTTCATGAGAGGTGGAGTCGCCGTCCCTGGAGCTGTTGAAGGCAGGATTGGACGTGGCACTTGGTGCCATGGTCTAGCCTTGAGCTCTGTGGTAACGGCTTGGACTTGATGATCTGTGAGGTCTCTTCCAACCTTGGTGATACTGTGAGACTGTGATGAGTGAAGGATGGGATATGAGACAAACCCAACCCTGGCATAGCTCAGCAGCTGTTGTCCCAGTATGAAATCATAGAATTAAGCAGGTTGAAAGAGACCTCCAGGCTTGTCCAACCCAACCTAGCACCCAGCCCTGGCCAATCACCCAGACCATGGCACTAAGTGCCTCATCCAGGCTTGGTTTCAACACCTCCGGGGATGGAGACTCCACTACCTCCCTGGGCAGCCCATTCCAATGCCAATCACTCTCTCTGCCAACAACTTCCCTCTAACATCCAGCCTAGACCTCCCCTGGCACAGCTTGAGGCTGTGTCCCCTTGTTCTGTTGCTGGTTGCCTGGCAGCAGAGCCCAACCCTACCTGGCTACAGCCTCCCTTCAGGTAGTTGTAGCGAGCAATGAAGTCACCCCTGAGCCTTCTGTCCTCCAGGATGCACACCCCCATCTCCCTCATCCTCTCCTCATTGGTCATATTAGGGAGGTGATCTCTAGCCAAAATCACAACAAAAGGAGCTGCCACAGAAAATTAGCAATGGAGGAAAACTAGAATGACCAAACCAAAAGGCTCCTTCCTGGGCTGGCTCATAGGTTAGTCTGGATGAGTTTGGAGGTCTCTTCCAACCTGGTTGATTCTGTGATTCTATGGATGAGGCACTTAGTGCCATGGTCTGGTTGATTGGACAGGGCTGGGTGCTAGGTTGGACCGGATGAGCTTAGAGGTCTCTTCCATCCTGTTTGATTCTATGATTCTAATATAGATTGTATGGTCCTGCTATGTCCAGGGGGGTTGGATTCAATGATCTCTTTGGGTTCCTTCCAACCCCTAACATCCTTTGAGCCCATAATAGCCCGAGCCTGCTCTTTGTTTTCTGACCCAATGTCAGAGCGTGCCGCTGTGGGAAGCTGGCAGCAGACACAAATTGCCTTGGAATACTGTTAGAAGGAGTAAAAACCTTATTTATTCGTTTCCATGGGCAGTTTGTAGGGGAGAAGTTGGGCAACAATCATTATGAAATTAGGCAGTCTGCTGTGCAGGAGGAGAATTTCCTCCGCAGCATCCTCTTGCTCCGCTGCTGGGGCATGAAATATGAAGGGTGACACGGAACTTACAGCCCAGGCTTTAGAGATTTATTGGATAGATTTGGTGAAATTTCGCAGCCTGAAGTCTGCACAACTTCCCTACGTGGCCTGAAGCTACACTTAGCTGCATATGGAGTCTCCCCTGTGTCTCGTCAGCTCAATAAAGCTAAGGAGCATGATCCCCTGCTCGCGCGCCCAGCCCTGCGCCTCCGCTGACTTGGAGCTTCTCTGGCTTGTGCCACTGTTAGGAGACATTCAAGTGTAAAGGTGGTTTTTAACACACGCCATTTAAACTAATTAATTGCAGTTCCCTGGTTGCCATCAAGCCACTAATGAGGTCTTCCACTGCATAAACTCGGGCTGCTTCTGGAAGTTAAAAGTATTAGCTGCAAACAGATTACTGCTTCCTTTTAATGACCGATTCCTACAGGCCACATCAGTGAAATGTTTTTATTGCCTGAGGATGGACTTCAAGATAAGGTCCAATCCAGGGAAAGGAGGGCATCAAAACCACTAATATAAGTTATTCATTTTCCAGAACTGCAGCTAATTGAGGGAATTAATGGATTTCGATTATCAAACCCTCCGATTTTGCTGGTCTGTGCTCTGCAGGCAAGTTTGGAGGTAAGTAATTGCCTTACTCTGAGCCTGAATTTAGGACTATAAACATGTTAAATGGATGCTGTGTGAGTCTTACTGCTGCCTCCCCTAAAAACAACCCAAACAGCTGCACAGAATCACCGAATTCACCAGGAAAAGACCTCAAGGATCATCCAGTCCAACCTATCACCTAACCCTTCTCATTAACTAACCCATGGCACTAAGTGCCTCATCCAGCCTCCTCTTAAACATCTCCAAGAGTGGTGTCTCCTCCACCTCCCCAGGCAACTCATTCCAATGCCAATCACTTTTGCTGTGGAGAACTTCCTCCTAACATCCAGCCTAGACCTCCCACGGCACCTCTTGAGACTGTGTCCTCTTGTTCTGTTGCTGGGTCCCTGGCAGAAGAGCCCAACCCCACCTGGCTACAGCCTCCCTGCAGGTAGCTGCAGACAGCAATGAGCTCTGCCCTGAGCCTCCTCTTCTGCAGGCTGCACACTCCCAGCTCCCTCAGCCTCTCCTCACAGGGCTGTGCTCCAGGCCTCTCTCCAGCCTTGCTGCCCTTCTCTGGACACGTTCAAGCACCTCAACATCTTTCTTAAGTTGAGGGCCCCACAACTGGACGCAGCATTCAAGCTGTGGCCTAACCAGCACTGAGTACATTCTGTGCTTCTGTCATCCACAACCTCCCTGGAGGTGTTCAGGACCTGTTCTAATGGCAGTTGCCTCTGCCTATGGATGATCTTCCAACCTAACCCATTCTATGATTCTAGGTTGTAGCAAGGTGAGAATCAATCTCTTCTCCCAAGGAGCATGCAGCAGTCCCAGAGGAAATGGCCTTATCTCGCACCAGAGTAGGTTTAGGTTGGATTTTAGGAAGCATTTTGTGACAGAAAGGTTGTCAAGCCCTGGAACAGGCTGGTAGGGGCAGTGGTGGAGTGCCCACTCCTGGAGGGATTTAAAAGCTGTGTGGATGTGGTGCTGAGGGACATGGTTTGGTGGTGACCTGGTAGTGCCAGCATAACAGTTGGACTTGGTGATCCTGCAGGTCTTTTCCAGGCAGAACTATTCTATGATTCTGTGGGCATTGTGCACCTTCAGACTGCATTTCCTTTCATCTCTTCACTGGTTTTCTGGTGGCCAAAAGCTCAGAGCCCCCACCTGTGACCTCCCTCTGCATGAATCATGCCAGTCAGGGCCGTGGAAAAGGCAGTCCTGCCATACAGAGCTAATCCCTCCTTTTCTAGGAAGGGCTGACTCACGTCCTGAAACCCCTCTGGTCCACCCTGGAGAGCAGAGCTCAGGTCTGAAGGCATGCAACTGCTCCCCAAATACCTTGTTTCATGCTGTCTTTCCTATCCAGGCTCTGCAGCATCTCTCTTGTGGATGCTTCACCTCTGCAGTGCAGGACTCCAGGCCTCTGTGCTGAAAAGGGTGATTTGACTTAGATTTCCTTGCTCTGTGCTGTAGTGTATGAACAATTCTCCTAAGCTGCTTTTCAAGCCAGCCTTCATTAGCAAGGTTTTGCCACCATTGTGAAGGGCAGAAATGTATTTTTCTCCTCTGGCACTCCATTAATGCTAGAGCCATGGTAAAGCTGGTGCTGGGGTCCTCTTCTTTATTGACTGAAAAACCCCCAAACTCTGTCTTAAGCAAACAATGTCAGCAGTTTGCCAGTTGTGCTCTCTCTCTCCCCAGCTTCCATGCAATGCTGAAGGACTGCAAAGGGCACAGCAATGCCTGACAATTTATTTTGTTAGTCCTTCTTAAACATCCAATATATTGAGGTTTTTTTGACTTGATGTGACCTTGGAGATAAGCTGGAAGCTATTCTGCTATGACCCAGATTGTCAGTGCTCCAGTTTGTGTGGGTTGATGTCATTTAGCCCGCTGCAGGGAGCCTGGAACAATGAGGGCTGGAGCAGCTTCCATCGCCCTCCCCTTTCCCGTGCCTGCATTACCTTTTGGCACAGCCAGGATTTCCCAATGCTAATTGCTCCAATACAGTGGGAAACAAAATAGTTTTCATGTCTGGCAAGAGATGGCTGGTGAAATTGCATGCCACCTTCACTGGGACACATTAAGCAGAAGGCAGGGTTTCCAATGGAAACAATGGAAACTGCAAGTGCTAATGGCTGTTATCCCTCAATAATGCTTCCAGTGCCTGTTATGGCAGGAGCTGCTCCCTGATATGGAAAAATGGGAGCGCTCCACAGCCACATTGAAAAGATCTTGCTTGGAAAAATCTCACCCAGGAGGCCAAATATTCCTTGCACAAAGCCTGAGCAAACAGATTTTGTGGTGTGCAGCCTGAGGAGATCCATCTCTCATGCTGCTGGCAATGCTCAGAGGAATAGGAGGCAGGTCTCCATTTTACCCCCAGTAATGTGCTGAGCAGCTCTGTGTGTGATTATGTCTGTGCTCTGCACCTTGAGGTTCCTGTTGACCTGTGCAGGTACTGGCTGTTCAGGCCTTTGGTCCTGGCACATTTGGTTGCTGTGACTCTGCTGTCTCCATCTTAGAGCAGCCATATTTTGTGGCTCAGAAAATGTGTGCAGGGGGGTTTGGTATTCTGCAGCATCCAGAGCTCATGGGAGCTAATTAGGTGGTCTACATAATTGGGTAGCACAGGGTGCTGATTGGGTAGTCTACATAAGAGTGATTTCCAGGTGCTGCTGGAAACCAGACTTTGCTGTAGTTGGAGTGTCTCAGTTACCTCTTTGGGTACTCCAGAGCATAAGTAACTGTAGAGGTGTTTGCTTCTTTTCTTTCTTATAAGGAAGGCTGAGAGACCTGGTGCTGTTTAGAATCATGGAATGGTTTAGCTTGGAAGGGACATCAAAGCTCATTCAGTTCCAACCTCCTGCTATAGGCAGGGACACCTCCCACTAGAACAGGTTGCTTAGACTGGAGAAAAGAAAACTGAGAGGAGATCTTTTCATTGCTGATCAATATCAAAGTGGTGTAGGTCAACAGGATGGCGCCAGACTTCTTTTCATAGAGTCATAGGATGGTTTAGGTTGGAAGGGACCTCAAGGATCATCCAATTCCAACCTCCTCACCACCATAGGCAGGGACACCTCCCATGAGAACAGGTCACTCAAGGCCTCATCCAACCTGGCCTTGAACATCTCCAGGGAGGGAGCAGCTACAACCTCCCTGGGCAACCTGTGCCGGTGTCTCACCACCCTCACTGCAAACAACTTCTTCCTAAATCCAGTTTCAATCTCCCCTCTGCCACTTTAAACCCATTCCTCCTCATCCTGTCATTACAAGACCTTGTCAATAGTCCCTTGCCATCTTTCCTGTAGCCCCTTTCAGATACTGGAAGGCCACTATAAGCTCTCCTTGAAGCCTTCTCTTCTCCAGGCTGCAGAGCCCCAACTCTCATAGCCTGTCCTTGTAGCAGTGCTGCTGCAGCCCTCTGAGCATCTTGGTGGCTTTCTTTGGACTGGCTGCAACAGTTCCATGTCCTTCTTGTGCTGGGGACTCCAGAACTGCACACAAGAGTCCAGGTGGGGTTTGAGGGCAGTAAAGGGGGAGAATCCCCTCCCTTGCCCTGCTGGCCATGCTGCTGATCAGCCAAGAACTTCTTCCTAACATCCAGCTTAACTCTACTCTAAATGTCTTTTATCACCTACAGTAACAGCATTCTCCTGTGTTTCCAAGAGCCTGATCCTGCCCTCTTCATGCCTGGTGCCCAATATTACCACTCGATCCCAGTGATAATGTGCAAAGAAAGCCACACCTCTCTTAGTCTTCTTTACTGCCTTTGATTTATTGTCTCTAGTTCTGTCTTTCTAATGATTTGAAATCCTCATAGGTTTTTGCCCAAACAACAATGAAAGCCCTGAGAAGGAAATCCATTCTGCTCACTGGTTACTTGGAATACCTGATAAAACATTACTACAGCGAGGACAAAACCGACCCAGAGAAACCCTTTGTGAAGATCATCACCCCTCCCCAGGCCCAGGAGAGGGGCTGCCAGCTCACACTATCCTTCTCCCTGCCCATCAAGTCCGTGTTCAAGGAGCTGGAGAAGAGAGGAGTAGCTGTGAGTAAATCAAACTTCAGCTTCTTATGCCCTGCTTTGCAAATCTGGACCACAGCAATGTCACCACTGGGGGTTAGTTCAAATGTTCTCTATTGCATGGCTGCAGCAAGCCTGGTGGTGGTGAAGATTGCTTGCACAGCTTCTCACTCTGTCAGGAGTGGAATATGTGGGCTTGTTCTCTGTGTTCCACCCTCTGTATTGGCCTTCCTCTAATCACTTATCTCCTTGCATTCTACAAATCTATCTATCTTCCTTCCTTCCTTCCTTCCTTCCTTCCTTCCTTCCTT